>JAHREE010000185.1:111580-173600 GCA_033628505.1 Tringa tobata
AGCCAACTCTCCTCAAGGAGCTTTGTCCCTTTTCCCTGCCTCCCCCCGAAATGCAGCCTTAGATAAAACCACACGGCAAACTTGTCAAAACGCGAACGCCAGTATTTTCAAAAAGGCCCATTAGTTCACAATTTTGTTTTTCAGCCCCTCTCTTCCTCCCCCTCACCTTGACACAACAAGAAAAAGGAGTATTAACTTACCATTAAGAGCAAAGGTCAATAAAACCCAAATTGAGGCTTGCTTTCACACGCTTTCCACCATAACTCTGCATGCACACACCTCAGCGTTTCTTCCTTCTGGCCAACACCCCGGCCCTCCCGTCCAATACCTAGGCCAGCATTACTACGAGATGGACACGTATCCCGGGAGCTTTCCCCAGCCACCAGGACAATCCATCCGACCCAGGGACACCGTCCTCAACACACAAGCGCTGACGAATCCTCTGCGGGCGCTGCTCTCCCATGGGCAGCCTGAGATCACCCAGAGCAGGGGGCAGAGAAGAGGCACCTCCTCCCTTAACCTGACCTGGCAGCGGGACAGGGCTCCATCCAGGAGGAGCACAACAGGGAGAACAAGCTCCCTTTCTTTGCAGCAGCAAGAAGACACCGGAGGCACCACTGACCCTCTTGCCACCCGGGGAGAGCCATGGGGCAAGAGGCACCTGGGCACATCCCCGGCAGGAGCAGGCTGGACCTGGGCACCTCCTTGGCCACCAGCACCAACCGGCAGTCACCAGCCAGCGTCTGCAGCTGGAGGCTCCTTGTTTTCTTCTCCTTCACTAATTCGGCAGGTGGCAAGCTCTTCTGGATCTGCCAGAGCAGAGAGGGCAGGGGTGAGCATGGAATTTCGGATGATGGCCCAATGCTCCCACCCAGCCAGCTCCCTCTGCAAGGCCTCTGATCCCTCCAGAGAGTCACCAGCACCTCCCAGCTCGGTATTGCCAGCAAAAGTGTGTGTGCAGGGGGGTCAAGTGGGAGCTCTGTCTCCTGGGGGACATCCCAACCTCCCCTCCTGTCCCTGGGCCATACCCAGCCCTTGGCATCCTGCTCCCTCACCTTTGTGAGGGCCCCTAAACCGAAGGAGAACCTCTTGGGCAAGCTTTGGGGGGACCCAGTCAAAGCTCTGTTTTCTGGGGGGATGCTCCAACCTCTCCCTGATCCAAAGAGACGGAGGGTTGGGGTTGTGTTTGGTTTTTTCAGCCTTTTCCTCCCCGGAGGAGCTGGGGCCTTCTGGGGCTTTTCAGAGCTCCCGCCTTTAAGAACGACCAGGCCCCAGGCACAGGGACGGGCCAGGGACAGTTTTGGTGCCACCTCTCCTGGGCTGAGGCACACAGGACTAACTTCTCTTCTAATGCTTGGGAAAACTGAACTTCTAGAAGGCTGTGGTGTCAGAATTTGTGGAATTATTTCCTTCATAGCCAGCTGGGCTCTGTGGGATTCAAGGTCTCAGGGTTTTCAAACCTCTTTAAGTGCAGCGATGAGGAGGAGCGAGACCCGGGCACCTGACCCAAGGCTGCCAACAGGGTTGTTTCGTACCCAGTGTATCCTTTTCAGGAGAGGCTTTGGCAAACCTGGCCAAATTGAAGGATGCTCACAAACAGCTGGGAGCCATCAGCCCCTCTTGCCTAGGCGAGCGGCTGCAGCAGTCTCCAAGACCAACTAGCCCACCTCCACCCAAGAGCAGAAAAATCTCCTCATGGGGTGATGCCGGAGGGTGAAGGCAGTTTTGGAGGAAGGCCAAGCCTGCTCCCGATCTCAGCTGGGACAAGAAGGTGCCGAGCCACCCAGGAGAGCCAGTCCTGATGCTGGATCTAAGCTGTCCTTAGCCAGCCCCTTGCCTCTGAGGGAAAAGGCACCTTCCACATTGGCTTCTGTATCAGAGCCCATCCGTCAGCCTGGGCCTGCGCTGCCTCTGTGAGACACTTTCCAAAATGGCCAGAGAAGGCCATTTCTGTAGTGAACATCCAGAACGTGTATACCCATTGTTGTACCGAGGAGAAGTCAATGGCACAGAAACCCAGGAGACTCGATTTCTAGTAGAGGACAGGGTTTTAATGCCTTTAGTGGCTTATTTGCCACTGCTGCAACAGTTTGAACCGTTGGCCAAACTATGGAATGAATAGGTGTAATCAATATTCCACCATTGACTTATAAGAAAGCCCATATCAAAATCTAGGCTTTCAAGTTGCTATTAACAGGAAAACCAGACAGACACAAGTAGGGCAAATGATTATACTTTGGTCGCACTCTAAGGAAGGGTATGGTTCGGGCCACGTGCAATTCCTAAGTATCAGGTTATTTTCCACTTCCCTGTTGTTGCATGGAACAGGATCAGTGGTTTCACAGCCAACCTGCTGGCACTGTGCAAGCCCCAGCGGCGGGTGAACCAGCCCCTGCGGTGGTGGATGGTCCCTTAGCGGCAGGAGGGTCTCCGGCTTCCACTTCCAGACTGGGTGATGCTTTTAGGCGGGAGCGAGGGATTTGAGTCCATTTCTCCACCACCTTTTTGTTACTTCAGCAGTAACAAAAATGGTCTCTCCCACCAAGCAGATAGTTAGTCTTTCTTCTGTGTACTTTTACCCGAATGTTAATTCCCGGGATTGAAAGGGTACCGGCTCTATTAGCTGTGCCTGGACCCGATTATGCTTTAACGATTTCTGAACCTCTAAAATATACTGGGTCACATTTTTATTTCCTGCTAATAAAATTCTATAAGTGGGTACATCAGCTCTGGGGAGTTTTATCAGTCTTTCAAATAGAATTCTTTCATAGGGAGACAGTTTCAGGTTTTGTTGAGGTTTTTGTTAAATACTCATTAAGGCTGGAGGTACTTCTGGTGTCTGGTTGAGCAAATAAGCAAGAGATACATCGTGGCAGTGTCTCTCCTCCCCCAAAATTCCGCAGAAAAATAAAGTTACTAAGCACGTGTTTAAGCACAGGCTGATTGCTCTTCCACACCCTCTGACTCAGTGAGGCTGGGCTATGAGGGCTGCCATCTACAACCTCCTCTTCCTCCAACCTGTCACCACGAGGCATCATTTTTGGTCTTCAGCGGAACCTCATCTAAATCTCCCCTCTTTCAGTTTAAAACTGTTCCCCCTTGTCCTACGGCTCCCCTCTCTGATCCAGACTCCGTTCCCAGCTTTCCTGGAACCCCTGTAGGGACTGGAAGGGGCTCCAAAGTCTCCCCGCAGCCTTCTCTTCTCCAGGCTGAACCCCCCCAACTCTCTCAGCCTGTCCTCACTTCAGAGGGGCTCCAGCCCTCCCAGCATCTCTGGGGCCTCCTCTGGCCCCGCTCCAGAAGGTCCATGTCCTTCTGGTGTTGGTGGCCCCAGAGCTGGAGGCAGCACTGGAGAGGGGGTGTCTCCCCAGAGCGGAGCAGAGAAGCAGAATCCCCCCCTCTCCCTGCTGGCCACGCTGCTGGGGATGCAGCCCAGGGTGCGGGGGATTTTTGGGCTCGGGTCACACATTGCCGGCTCGTTTTGAGCTTCTCATCCACCAACACCCCCAAGTCCTTCTCCTCAGGGCTGCTGTCAACCCACTCTCTGCCCAGCCTGGACCTGGGCTTGGGATTGCCCCCACATTCGGCCTTGTTGAACCTGAGGAGGCTGGCACCTCTCCAGCCTGTCCAGGTCCCCCCGGCTGCCATCCCTGCCGTCCAGCGTGTGGACCCTCGCTCATGTAGAGCTTCTCGTCCACCAACACCCCCAGGGGCTCCTACACACACGTAAGCTGTGTGTGTGTAAGGTGCTGCCTTACACCTTCTTTCTCCTGCTTTGGAAGCAAGAACTTCCTCCCCGGTGGACTCTGGTGTCTTCTTGCTGCCGCAAAGAAACGGGGGTCGTTCTCCCTGTTGTGCTCCTCCTGGCTGGAGCCCTGTCCCGCTGCCAGGTCAGGTTAAGGGAGGAGGTGCCTCTTCTCTGCCCCCTGCTCTGGGTGATCTCAGGCTGCCCATGGGAGAGCAGCGCCCGCAGAGGATTCGTCAGCGCTTGTGTGTTGAGGACGGTGTCCCTGGGTCGGATGGATTGTCCTGGTGGCTGGGGAAAGCTCCCGGGATACGTGTCCATCTCGTAGTAATGCTGGCCTAGGTATTGGACGGGAGGGCCGGGGTGTTGGCCAGAAGGAAGAAACGCTGAGGTGTGTGCATGCAGAGTTATGGTGGAAAGCGTGTGAAAGCAAGCCTCAATTTGGGTTTTATTGACCTTTGCTCTTAATGGTAAGTTAATACTCCTTTTTCTTGTTGTGTCAAGGTGAGGGGGAGGAAGAGAGGGG
This sequence comes from Tringa tobata, assembly GCA_033628505.1. Taxonomy (NCBI): domain Eukaryota; kingdom Metazoa; phylum Chordata; class Aves; order Charadriiformes; family Scolopacidae; genus Tringa; species Tringa tobata. Next base: position 115,852 of record JAHREE010000185.1, read on the forward strand.
CTGAAAAACAAAACTGTGAACTAATGGGCCTTTTTGAAAATACTGGCGTTCGCGTTTTGACAAGTTTGCCGTGTGGTTTTATCTAAGGCTGCATTTCGGGGGGAGGCAGGGAAAAGGGACAAAGCTCCTTGAGGAGAGTTGGCTGTTTTGCCGTTGTCACAATTTGCTGGATATTTGCTATTTGTAGAGGAAAACTCCGTCTCAACAGAGTCCCTGCAGACTTTCCGAGGAGTGTGGTTTTGGGAGTTGGTTTGTTTTTTGAAATACTCCTGTGCTAAGTGGAAGCGTGCAGCTGAGCTGGTGTTTGTGGGGATTGCCCAGGCCTGTCAAGTTCTTTTCCTGAAGTGCTGGTCCAGAGGCAGCAGTAGGTTGTGGGCAGTGGATTATTGGGAGTGTGCTGCTGTGGGGACTGAGGAATGTCGTGATGGCAAGGGGATGGGGTGCGCAGGAGGTCTCTGGAACAAGGACAGAGCTTCCTGGGCACCTCTGGTGCTCCAAAGACCTAGGCCTGCCCCAGTTCCTCAGGAGGGATGATGGTCATTTCTAACTGGCAGGTCTGCATTGTCCTCTGAGGACAGGTGATAGTTGGCTGGGTCTTCAGCCCTTCCTGGTGACGGGATGGTATTACCAAACCTAACCAATAAAAAGAGAGGCGGTTGAATTTTGGGGGCTAGTTTTTCTTTTTTTTCACTCTTTCTTTTGAGGAAATGTTCTAATCTGTGAAGTTGCAAACCTACGGTGGCATCTTACCATCTGTTTCTTTCTTTTTCAGGGTTGGTTAAAAACTTACGGCTACTTACTTCCATCTGACAGCCAAATGTCTGCCTTGCAGTCGGGAAAAGCTGTGCAGTCCGCAGTTGCCACTATGCAACAGTTTTATGGGATCCCAGTAACAGGAGTTTTGGACCAGACAACTCTTGAGTAAGAATGACGTAGGCTAATTTTGTCTTTCCCTTTCTTAACGCATTGTTTTATTAGCTGGGTAATTATTCTAGCTGCAAGAAGTTCTCCAAAGGGCTAGGTTTGCTTGACTCAGCCAGAGAATTCTTGATTGGAAGAGGTATCCCTAATGCAAACGTTGACAACTCCACCTGTTCTTCTTGCCAACGGAACTGTTGGTGAGTGTGAGGAGAAGCTCTTGTTACTGTCATTATTTGTGCACAGGTGCCCATTGCAGGTGCACAGGCAAAGTGTGAATCCTGTGAGCTTCTGAAAGCACAGAACATCAAGGGTTTGATTTATTTCCTTCTCGGTCTGGATGTAGGTGAACATGTGGCTCCAGACATGGCTTCTAATGTATTTCTTAATGAATGGGAGTTGTGAATCTCCATAGGTGCTGTTTGTGGAGATCTGGAGTTCCGAGTTGAAGTGAGTTGTTGTTGTAGTTTGATGACACCAGCCAAGACTGCGTAAGTGGCGAGAGTTGCCGTTTGTTGGCCACGAGGTGTTCTCTGCTGTATGTTGGCCACGTGTTATTTGTTGTTTGGGATCGGTGTCTTGATAGCACAGAAGGATTGGTCTAAATCACTTAGGCTGGAGGGACTTGGCTCTTGGAATGCTGTTGCCTTTAGTCTGCTCAGTGTGTCCTGCGAAGGGTGGCCTGGAAGAGGTGTCCTGGTGTGGAAGGGGTGTCATCTTAGCACTGAAGCAGTGTTTGTTGCTGCCACCTGAGTGTTTTCCTCTCCTCCGCTTGCCTGGATGTCCTGTTTCGGCTGTATCTTTCTGCTTTTGGGCTGGACTAGAGGAGCATCTGTTGTCTAAAGCAGAATGCTGCAGATAAGGTCTTACTAATGCTTTCTGGGGGAGAGAAGCATCTCATGGTGAGCGAAAAAAGAAAGCCCAAAGACTAGAGCTTGCTTAGGCCCTGCCTGAGAGTTTTCCCTTGACCTTTTCTGACTGCATGAGCAGACCCTTTGAAGGTGTGCTCTGCCTAGTTCTTCATCTCTCCTGTTAGGGTGCTCTGCTGGCAAAAGGGACACCGTGGCACAGAAGAAGGGGGCACAAAGGAATCAAATAGTGTGAGGAACAAAGGGGTTTGGTTGTGTGATTTCCAGAGCACAAGAAGAGGGAGAAACAGAAGAAATCAGTGGATTAGGCAGGAGGGGATCATCCTGGACTGGGAGTTCCTCTCCAGCGAATGGAACGTTCCCTCTAGCTCGCAGGAAAAGCCCCCTGTTCTCCATTGAGGTATAGAGAAGATGCTGTTTGCTTTTCAAGTGAGTTGAAAATGAAATGCTTTTTAAAGGTGGGCAATTTTCATCCGAGATCTCTTTGCCCTTAACAACACAGCTCATGAGTGAATCCTGAAGCAGAGGCAGAGAGCGAGGTTGGTGCAGTTGGTGTGTAGAAGCTTGCAGCTGGGATGCTCATGAGTTGGAAGGCAGCAGGGGAAGAAGGGGCTATGACTTTGGGGTGCTAGTTCGTAAAGTTGGGGAGCTGTTTCTGCTGCCCTGTGGGTGACAGGGGAAGGGAGAAAACCACATGTCCCTGCTTTAGTAAGTAAAAGTATTTTTCTGGAGGCAAGGAAGGTGTTGTCCAAGTTTTATCCACGTTTTACTGAGTATGTATGGGCAGGGGTTGATTGGTGCTGTTGCTTAGTGGTGCCCAAAAGGAAGGTGGGGTGGGGGTCTCTTGAGCAGAGGGGCTTGTCTTGAGGGGGCACGATGAGGATATGTAGTTTCCCTGTAAGGAGACCAGGGGAGAATATGTAAAATGCCCTCCTCGTGCCCTGCAGTTGGCAGTGGAGAGTGACAGCTTCCTCTGGTGAGGGGAGTCTTGGGGAGGGCTTGGAGCCTGAACTGGGGGAACCAGCTGTATCTGCTGCTGGATGTCACCGTGTTTGGAAATTACCTATTTTCTGCACGCCAGGCAGCAGGAGGAACACAATAGTCTATGCATAAACAGTGATGCCAAGTATAAATTTTGATGATCCAATGTTATTGGTACCCCCATTTAAAAAAAAAAAAAAAAAAAAAAAAACCAAAGAAAAAAGAGGAGGGGAGCAACCGTAAGTATCTCAATCCTGCTTCAAGTAATTGTCTTTTGTTGTTGTTTCTGATGGGATGTGTGTTTATAAATCCCCCGGCACACAGAAAGGGTTATCCTAGTTGCTGAGTAGAGAATGGATCTCAGAAAGCTCAGCTAAAGAAGATCAGCAGCAGGGATTTGTGATTATTTTGCCATAGATCTGCCCTGCTGAGGGAAGAAGAGATGGCTGGCCTTGTCCCCTGGCCCGTGTGATGAGACACGGGCCCATATGCCTGGGAAGTAGGTTGGATCAGGGAACGGAGCCAGATGAACACTCTCAGCGTGACATTAGCACAGGCTGTTGACAGCTTGGGTACTGCCTCGCTCTAAAAAGAGTGAAAGTTGGGGTTTTTTGCTAGGTCTGTTTCAGAAGGTGTGTAGCTGAGCTCTGGAACAAGCTGGGGTAGGATATGGGGGCTCAGACAGGCAGTGGGGTTGCGAGAGGATTTTGGCAGCCGTGCGTAGCAGAAGCCTATGGGCAGCTCTGCAAATGCTGGTACCTTGGAGGCTTTGGCTCAGGAATCCCGTGAAGCCCAGGGTGCCAGTATTGCAAGTTGTCTCTGGAACAGCCCCATAGCCTGCCCTGTGTGCGTGTGCTGCCATGGAGCTGGCGAGGGGCAGGGGATTTGTCTGTCTCTGACTATCTCTGGGCAGTTCTGATTGTCTTTGGTAGCCCAGGACTAATGTGGGGGCTGATTTCCTGCGGCCCACTCGGCACAGGGCAGGCGCTGGGAAGGGGCAGCTCCTCTGTTACCTCCTCTCTTACCTTCTTGTCTTCTAGAGGATACTAATAAAGATAAGGTTGTTTTCTGACTGTAATCAGGGTCTGATGGTGGTGATGCTCGGAGTACTGGAGATCCCGTGGAATTCAAGAGATGAAAATCTAGTTCATGCTCTGGTTTGTGTAAGGTTATGCTAAAAACTCGGTGTCATATCATATGAACAGAACTTTGAAAAAAAAAAAAAAAAGGCAAAAAAACCCCCAAAACCTCGGGAAATATCTAGGAAAATACAGGCCACAGTAAGCCTCATGTCTCTAGCAAAGTGGTAGAAGCAGTGCAGAAGAACACAAATAACGCTTGGAAAAACACAGTCTATTGGGGTTGAATTGATACAGCTTTTAGATGTACCACTTTCCTGTGAAGGTGACAGCAGTAGTGTGGGCAAGATGGATCTGATTGGACTGGATGATCTCCAGAGGTGCCTTCCAACCCCTACAGTTCTGTGATTCTGTAAGGAAAGGTCAGCTTGGCTGCCTGAACTGGGAGCGGGTACGTGTGCTGTGAAAGAATGTTTGTGGGAGGCTGTTTTTTAGTTAGAAGGTGTCCCAGAAAGAAATCTTGTAAACTATCTCCTGGTGATGGGAAGACACTCCCTTCCTGAAGGTGTGGGGCTAATATTTTTGGTAGGTAAGACGTACGTTGTTTAGGTTCAAGCACGTGGACACGTATGGGACTACTTGCCGTTGGCTGGCTGCAGTTGATGGAGGAATGTCTGCAGTCAAGAGGCTGAAAGTTGTCCCCCGGGTGGCCAGGTATGTGGGGAGTGGAGAGAATTTGGTGTCTTTTGTACGAAATCTGCCAGGATTGGCTACAATGCTCTTCTCGTGTGTGCCGAGGCAGTGGCACGTTTCTGCACGTCCTCCAGTGTGTTCCTAAGGCATGGTGTGACAGTGGACACTGGCCTTCGCCATCAAAGGGGATCAAATGCGTACACCACCTGGAGAATGCCGGTGACGATGTCCCCAGCAGCAGCCCAAGCAGGAAGCTGAGGGCAGTGCTTGGGAGGCTGTGGAGAGACAGAGGCTGCTTTGCGTTGTTCCTGGGCTCTGGTCTCCTGTCCTGCGCTGCACTGTAAAAGCCTCAAGAATGTGGCTGGGACAGAAGGTTGCTGTGCTGGGACCTTTGGAGACCAGCACCTGTAGTTCCTCTGTTTCTCTCCCTGTCTCCTTTCTCCCCTGCTGCCATATGCAGTGATGGGCAGATTGATTCCTCCATAAGCCACTTCGGACTTGTCTGGAGTGTGCCCACGCCAGCAAGCAGGGTAGTATTCTGGGGCACAGCCTATTTCTCCTTGTCAGACAATTATTTAGGTGAGAAGGGACCTCTTGAGATCATCTGCTCCAGATTCCTGCTGAAACTGGGACAGCTAGAGCATGTTGCCCAGCACCATGTCCAGTAGGGTTTTGAATACCTCCAAGGATGGAGCCTCTGCCACTTCTGTGGGCAACACAGATGTGTTTGACCATCCTCAAGCTGGGGCAAGAAATAAGCAAAAGCTCTGTTAAGGCTGGAGGTAGGGGAGGAGAGCTGACTTCTGTGGTAATAGTGCATGGATCCCCCGTGCAAGGGGCAGCATCTCCCAGTTCACCTGGCCATAGAGACAAGGGTTTCCTACATCGTGAGTGACATCCAAAGAGTCAAGCGTTCTGGGGAGGACCTATCAGGATTTGGTGACTGTGACCCACAGATTGGAGCGATCTGTTCTGGTCCTTAGAGGTAAAAGCCATAGTCGTTCTCTGGGAGGGTGGTGTTTGCCCTTGTTGAGTCTTACCTAATGAGCTGTGAATTGAAGGGTGTTTTAGTGGCACAGGAGCACTCTAAGGAATGGAGACTGGGTAGAGTAGGTGACAGGAGAGTTTGATCCCAGTGCAGACGCATGTGCAATTTTGATCTGGGTCTCTTTTGTGGCACTACCTTCATCAAGCTCTCGTGAAGCATAAGGGCTACCTGAGCTGGTGTCTGTTTCCCAAAGGAAAAACGAATCCTTCTTGGTGTTGTAAGGTGTGTGGATTGCCAGCAGAGGTGGGGTCTGTAGCTCTGGGCAAAGAGGGTAAACCTGAGAGAGGAAGGACTGAGTCCTTCTTGGCATCTGCATTGTCCATCCCTCAGAGATCTTCCAGTCACCCCCTGAGTGCTTCTGAATCTGTCTTCTGGAGTCTTTGTTAACTTGCTTTTTCTTCCCTTCTCTTCCAGGTGGATGAAGAAGCCTCGATGTGGAGTTCCAGATCATCCCCACCTACGCCACAGCCGGAGGAAAAAGCGGTATGCGCTAACTGGCCAGAAGTGGAGGCAGAAGCATATAACCTACAGGTATAACCCCCTCCCTGCTCCTGTTTGTTAGAGGCAACGTGTTCTGTCCTTGTTTGGGGTGCAGATGTTGTATGTACTGTTAAAAACTGGATTTTCCCTGTCATGCCTAGTTGAGACTTTCATTCTCAGAACATGGTGGAGGGGACCACTTTCAGAGGACTGGAGTAACTGAAGGGCCTATTCTCAATTAGAAAATAAGTGGTCGGTAAAGAGGCCTAAATCTCAGCCATTGGTTTTGTAATTTTGGCAGGAAAATCCTACTGAGGCCCTTTCTGTTCCCTTAGAAATCTATGGCTCTAGTCCTTAGATCCTATGTCTTCTTTAACAAACCGTTCAAGTAGAAGGAATATCTGATGGGAATCCCATCCCATCTGATGGGAAAGGGGGAGGAGGAGGATTCTCTAGGTAAGAAAGAGTGAGGGACTGCAGAGGCTGGGAGGAGGGACTGTTCCTGGGGACTAGTTCAAAGCTTCCCCCAATAATCATTCCTTTAACTCAGATTGTAAAGGGACGCCGTCTGTACGTGACCATCCGAGAGTCAGATCCTGCTTCTGGCCTTCTCTGGGCCTTAGGGAAGACTGGTATATAATCATATAAATAAAAATAAAACATAGCTTCAGCGTATGTGTGTAACTGCAGGAAGCAGGTTGGCAGATGGCTTCACTTCTGCCCTTGTCAAAGTAGTAGTTGTTTAACTTCCCAATTTCAGTGTTTGGAGCGTGCCATCGAGTGACAGATACCTTCTTTTACCGCTGAATGTATTAAAGTGTCCTTCATCTGTCAATCACGATATTAAATTGAGCCAGTCTCATTAAAGACTGAAGGTTGTTTCCGTGGCGTAGATATTTCATATTTCCCACGCCAGGTTTACTAGGTCTTGAGTCCATTATATGGACACACAGAAACCAGCCCATGAAGAGCACTTTCTAAGCTGAAGTTTACAATTAGGAGAAATTTCCATGGTGTTACCCCCCTACACTCTGTATGGTCAGCTGTCATGGGCTGGATTGCACAAAACCGGTGGTTCCATCACTCCTGTGAGGTCCTGAGTCTTTTGAGTAGCCCTGGATGAAGTGCTTGTGTCAGTAAGCTTAGATAGTTTACTGAGAGGTTTTTTTTCTCAAAAAGAATTTTAGTAGTCAGGTTTCATTCATACACTGGATTCCATTTTAGCATGATAATTTCAGACAAAACTTGAAGACAAAACCTTAAAAATTTACTTTTTTAAACTCAGTTACTTAGCTGTCTATACCAGGATTTGAAAGGTTTTCAGATTTTTAGGAAGCAGTGCAAGATCGACCAAAGTCTTGGGAAGATTCTCATTAATAAACATAGACTTCAGATCAGGACTGTAGTTTTGCTGGTGACTTTATTTGTAGCAGCAAAACTTTGCATGCACATAGTAGTGTCTGGAAAAAATAAAGACCCTTTGGAAACGGAAACTGTGTAGCTGTGGCTATGTATTGGAATTGTAATAAGTCTTGAATGTGTTCTGCAAATTGAAACAACCCTTCTTTCTCCTTCACACAGTGTACACAACTATACCCCCAAGGTTGGAGAGATCGACACGAGGAGAGCCATTCGTCAGGCGTTTGATGTTTGGCAGAGAGTGACACCACTTACCTTTGAAGAAGTCCCTTACCATGAAATTAAAAATGACAGAAAGGAGGCAGATATCATGATATTTTTTGCTTCGGGTTTCCATGGAGACAGCTCTCCGTTTGATGGAGAGGGTGGATTTCTAGCTCACGCTTACTTCCCTGGGCCAGGAATAGGAGGAGATACTCACTTCGATTCAGACGAGCCGTGGACCCTGGGAAATTCTAATCATGATGGTAAGAGCACAGGTTGTTCTTCAGAACAAGGATGAGCTGAATATAGACACGTTGACAGGCTTTCAACTAGAAAGTATTTGGTTAGTGGAGCTTTCACCTCCCATACAATGGTTCAAATGTTTTCTAAAACATGTATTCTCTCTTAAATGGGTAAATAATTTTATTAGTGAGTTTGTGACTCTGTGTGTGACTCTGCATGCCTCTGTGCACACCTGGGAATGTTGAGGAGTGAACAGAAGTGTGCCTCTCCTGGCTTTTTACATCTCTCAGGATTTGGACTACAGTTGCTACAGAAACCATGGCTCTCGGTGGGGGGAAAAGGTGAATAAGAGAGTGTTGAAATGTAAACTCTGTATCACGTGGAACACTTAACAAGCACAGTTAGAGTTAGCTGTAACGGTGAAGAGAAAGTTGAGAGGGTGAAGACGCTTGAAAGTCAAGTCGTTTTGATCTCTATTTGTTTTCCTACAGTCTGAGTAGGGTCGTGATTCCTCCCATCAGAGGTCGGGGCTGGCTGATCTGTTAAGCAAGACTGATGATTAGGACGACTGGTTTTATTATATTAAGCAATTAAGAGTTTCTGTGTCTTTCTGGCTTTCTCTTACTCTCTACTGGCAATGGGCTATTTCTGATCTATTTTCAAACCTTTGATTGAGAATAGTGATGACTTCTAAAAAGTTGGAAACCCAGCATTTTACAGTGGCTTCCTTAAAATATCACTCCAGTATCCACAGTCTTAGTGATTTGGGAAGGACAGTGTGTCTTTAAACCTGTAATGACTCAAAATCACACTTTGAAACCTCTTACAGGGATTAAAAGTTTACTTGGAATGTAAATATGACTTGATTTTTAAACTGTACAAAAGCACAGTAGCATTGTTGTGGCCATGATGTCTAAGGACATATGCAGAGGTGATGTCTTTCATGTCTAATGAAAGCATAGTTTGAAAAGGGGAAAAGCTTTCAGGCATGCAGGCCACCTTCAGGCCTGACCTAAATGTGACAGCTGTGTTTCGGAATGGAATGTAAATTGAGAAAAACCCTCAGAGTTTGGAGTTGGTTTCTATCGGATCGTCTTTGAAAGGAATTGGAGCTGGCAAGTTCAATGTGGGAATGCTAATTTGTAGGAAGGCAGAAATGGTGTGATACTTGTCTTCTCGGGGAAAGAGAAGTAATGTTTCCTGGCAGGTTGAAATGACTGGGTGAGACGTAGGCAGAGAAGGAGAGAGGTTACAGCCTGTGGGATGTGGAGAGTGTGGGAGGTTATGGTGTGGCAGGGAAGCACAGTTTTGCTATGTTGAAATGTTAGGAATTTTTATTCCTAGGTCTGTGTGAGCTCAGGCTGGTCTCAGCAGTGATTTATCTCAGCCCTGGGCTGTGAGGGCAGCTCGTGTGCTGGGTATCAGTGCCCGGGTACGAGCCCTGGGGGTGCTGGTGTCTGGGATAGACCTTACAGGAAGGTGGAAGGGAAGGCTTTGACAAGTTTTCCTTGTTTTCTTTCTTTTTTTTTTTTTTTTTTTCTGCACAAAAAGCTTCCTTCTGATGATAAGCTTAGCAAGGTTGGGAGGCAGCTTAAAGAATGGCAGGGATGGCTCTGGAGAAAATTTTCCACTGGGTAGGATGTTCTAACAGATTATCACTTTTTTGAGAGTTTTTTTTTGGTACAGTTTTTAGGATGGTGTTTGAGAGCAATGTATACACTGAGTAGAAAGTCTCTTTTTTTTTTTTTTTTTTTTTTATAAAAGCTATTTTTTAGGCAGTATCCATGTGGCTCTTTCAAAAACACAATGTATTTCTGTGGTGTTCTGACTGACTGTTATGAGTTGTGTCCTCAAAGTGCGTGTAATTGGTCTTTGAGGGGTTGATGTGCACTGCGGGTGCGAAAATTGATAGAAGAGTTGAGATTTCCATTCCGGAGGCTGTGTCATTGGTCTGTTTGTTTTCAAATAACTGGGCTGCATAGTCTGGGCAGCACGGATATTTGAAAACTCTTTTTTAAAAAGTCACCAGCGAGGATGTTGAGAAGGGTGGGTTCATATTTGGCCCCCCCCACCTGGGGGAAGCGCAATGCTGGAAAGAGAGTCTCGTGTTGAGGATGACAGGGGAAAGCCTGTAGTCAGAGCATTATAGGTGTGATGCTAAATGCAAGGAATTTGGCTTTGCCTGTGTTCTTAGCCATGGCATGCAAGTGTGAAAATGTCCTGTCTCCTCACTAGTTGATCCAGGCCTTTTTAGGAGGGTTTTTTCCTTCTGTTTCACTATTTCTTGTCACTGGAGCTCTCACTACCTCCAGGTTCTCACCTCGGATGTGTTTCACTTGGAATGCTGTTAGCAGGCCTTAAAGGGCTGCTTCGTGGTCAGACGTTTCCTGCACCATGATCAGTTCGCAGCCTTGTTTTTTCATTAGAAATAAGATGCTAGCAAGGACAATATTGTCTTTTAAATAGGAAGTATTTCTTCAAATGTGGTCTTGCTTCTCCTTACGATATGTATTTTGGGGCAATGGGGTTGTTCAGTCTGGAACTGAAGAAGTCTCTCAGTGAAAGAATACAAACACCCTGCTGATGGAGCAGTAGCAAAGCTCTCGTTTGTTCAAATGCAAAAAAAAAAAAAAAAAGAACTATTTTGACCATTCAGCATCTGTTCAATGATTATAGAAATCTTAAAATAGCCATGGAGTAACAATTGTATCTTTTCATCAGCTGGTAAAATATCACTATGTAGAGTGTTCCATTCCTGACAAGGTTGTGTATTAGTTAAAGGGGGAAGGTGGAATGATCTGCCTCAAAGCTCTCTTAGCCTTGCAGCAATTACAAAGGTAAATCTTGGATCAACAGAGCAGGGTGCTGAAACTGGCACCCAACGTCCTGGGAACATTTGGCAGATCTATTTAGTCCGTGTAGCTTTGTTACAAAAACAAACCAGTACAATCTGAAGCTTTGCTTTTGTTGGTCACCACTTGCCTTACTCTGCTGTGGCACCTGAAGAGTTCCAGTAAGTCCATGTTTGGATGGAGCTGTCACCCCACAGAAGAACTGGTTTGGAGTCTTCACTAGCAGTGCAAATGACATGGATTAAAAGTGAAACATTTCACATGAAGTCTCATCCAGTCAGAAGAAATGAAGAATTATTTTAACAGATCTTTCTGTGAAAACAGCCATCTCCAATCTGTACATGGAGAACACGATACATCCTACTGATGAAAGTTTCTGTCTTCTAAACAGACCCTGTGGGAATACGCTGGCATTCGTTGGTTTTTTTCACAGCAGCTAGTGGGTAGTTAGTTGGGATTTACATACTTGTTATCAGTTTGCATGCTCATTATTATACTGCTTTTACCCCTTGTGGACAGCATGGCCATTACCACATCCCTTAAAGTTACTACTATAATCATAATAGCTAGGGTGCTGTTGGTTGTCTTTCTGAGCCCGTGGCAGAAGGGGTACATGCACCAACACTTCTCTTGTCTTCTGCTGTGAAGAATGATCCCTCACAGGCTTTCACTGTGAATGCAAAGTTCCCTTTCCCCCTGGATATTAGTTACGGTTCCTCTCGTGCATACAGTTCCTTTAGCCGAGTAATACTCTACTTTCCATTCACGATTGCTGATTTATCATTTTAATTGTACTGCCTTCTCCGACAGTCCCATAAGCAAGCTGTGGAAGTTTAATTTAGAGAATATTGTGATGAGGATGTGCAAAACCCGGCAGGAAGTTGAACCCCTGGAGCAATCCTTGTTAACTGGAATCATGGGGCGCAGAATTCCTTTGTGAAGTTTTCCGATGAGAATGCCAGTGGGAGCAGCAAGAAGCATGTGGCAGGATATTGGAATTGGGAGGGATCAAGGCAAATCAGAACAGTGATATGGCAAACAGGATGCAACTGAAAAAGAGGAGGAGTGTGGTTTTACATTTAGAGATAAATCATCTCTGCAGCCACACGATGAGGAGCAACTGGTGTGGTCACAGTTGCAGGGACTTACCTCATGGTTGTCCTGGAAGGTGCTCCTCAATAGAAATGAAAGGAGCTCTTGGCCTGTAGCTTCTCCCAGACGTGTAGCAGCAAGAGCTACAGCTTATTAGACTTTGATGAGTGGGCACTTGGAGGCAATTAAAGCTGGTTTTGGAGTCATTGTCCTAGAGGGGTACATTGTGTGTAGCTGCTCGCAGCCAAGGGGCTCCTTAGGGACAGCATTTGGTCACTGAGGTCACTTTTGGAGCACAAGTCTTATGAGGAGAGGCTGAGGGAGCTGGGGTTGTTCAGTCTGGGGAAGAGGAGACTGAGGGGAGACCTTATCGCTCTCCACAACTACCTGAAAGGAGGGTGTAGAGAGGTGGGAGTCGGTCTCTTCTCCCAAGTTACAGATGATAGGACAAGGGGTAATGGCTTCAAGTTAAGCCAGGGGAAGTTCAGGTTAGATATTAGGAAATATTTCTTTACTGAAAGGGTTGTCAGGCATTGGAATGGGCTGCCCAGGGAGGTGGTTGAGGCACCATCCCTGGAGGTATTCAAGAGAGGAGTTGACATGATGCTCGGAGACATGGATTAGTGTTGGGTGGTGTTGGTGTTTTGTATGTGTGTGTTTTTTGGCTGTTTCTTTTTTTTTTTTTTTTTATTGGGTGGACTAGATGATCTTAAAAGGTCCCTTCCAACCTAGGTGATTCTGTGATTCTGAGGTGCGTGTCCCTCCCCTAGGCAGTCTCAGTATCCCAATGGCTTGCATTACCAGAAGGGACACCAAAAGTGGCTTTGCTCTACTTTCCCCAAGTCTTGGGCTTTTTTTTAAAAAAAAACTTGAAATGTGCTGTAGAAACAGCCAAGCAAACTGTCAAACTGCCCGCTGCTCGCTATAGGCGGCAAAGCCTGTGCCTGGAAGAGGGTCCAGAGCCTTGGCCGTGCTGGGGTCTCTGTCCCTTGGCTGCCTCAACAGCTCCCCTAACTTGGCTCAAGCGTCGAGGTGCTGCATGAAATCCATTATTAACTGGCTGAATCAAGTATTTCCTAGCTTTTATGTGAAAATAGCAATTACATATGTATGTATCTCCAATAACAGGCTGCCAAAAGGAATCCTGAGAGGCTGCAAGTAAGTCCTGTCAGTTTAAATATTCACATTACACGGCTGGTCTTACACCCTTCTGACACTCAAACGTTTGTTTAATCCAGGTTAATTAGAGGAAGTAAATTTTAATCTCCAGTTTAACATGGCAAATAGTATCAATAATAATTCCAGGCAAATCTTCTTCATGGCCTTTTAAAGGTAGGTGACCATTGCCGTTATGCATGTTATCACCACCGTACCGCTAAATATGTGGTATCTGCCAACCCACTGCAGATATTAGCTTTATAGCTATATAGATAACAGCTGTATATAGCTATTAGCTATCTTCCTCTGTTGGCAGTGACAATAGTTGCTCTGTCACCGTCACAGCAAATCAGCACCAGTGTCTGAGCTGGTGCCAGCGGCCCCTGCAGTGGCTGCCCCCCGCTGTAGCAAGCACTGCTGCTGCTGGGGGGTGACCAGAACCCCACTGCTGGGGCTGTCCCACCTGCTGTCACTCCTCTGTGCAATCCAGGTTTCATTCCAGAGCTGAGCAGGCACCATGCTGGTCAGGAAACGCACTGAAGCAGTAGTAGAAGGCTTGAAGTGGAGCAGGATTGATTTAGGGAAGACTATTAGAGAGCCATTTTAATGCTGAAGTGTGGTTAAGTACTGAGGATTCCATGTCCTGCCAGGGATCACCAGAGGGTTTTTCTTTCAGCATGCCCAGAGTTGAGCTCTAAGACCCTCCCTTGTTGTGTGGCACCGTAAGTGGGAGTGTGCCCGAGGGCAGCCTCTTCAGGTCCGTCAGGAAACAACCCCAGTTGACAAGTTATTCCACAGCAACTCTAGTGTAGCTCAGCTTCACATCACGTTTGATCATTTTGCAGTTCACAGGATTCATCGTGCAGTCTCCTCTCTTCCAGATACTCTCCCACACTGTACAGCGTCTCACCTGGATCATCCTTCTCTTTGTAAGTGTAGGATTGCCACTTTGGCTGCTCTTCAGATACCAGCAAGAAAATGAGCTTTGATCACAGCAAGTAAATAAATATTGTAGTCCTTCCAACAACTGTGTCCCCATAGATCCTGGTGGGTTCCTCCAGAGGCTTCTTTGGAAAGCTTCTTATTCAGGGCTTCTGAAGAAAAGCCAACCAAAAAAAAATGCCAGTGTTTACAAGATGCTGTGAGAACTGGAATAGGAGATGAGACCTCATGGATCACATTCAGGGCCAAATCAGTGCAGGAGCTTCTGCAGAAGTTCTGGAGGAAAAGGACCTGAACCACCTTCTGGGAAGGCCTCTGTTAGCCATAGAGGAGAGGAGCTTGACAGATTTTTCTCTGCCATTCCACCACAAGGACTAGTGTTGTTTCAGTGGGCACCTCCCTGGACAGCAGAGCGAGCACTCCTGAAGCCACCATCTGGACACCACATATGTTCCGGAACCTGAGCAGGTTTTTCAGGACAGGCAAATAGTGTCTAAGCCGGCTAATGGGAATGTTCAGCAGAGATCTCAAAGACAAAGTTTTGATTAGAGTAGCTAATTTTGGAGGAGAGCCTTCCTGATAGGGAGTGAGCATGACAGTGGTGGTACCTGTTGGTGGGCGACCGTGCATAGGTCTGAGCTGAGGTTTAATCTGCCAGTCAGCATGTTCAAAATGGGGTCTTCACTGGAGATCTACTGTCCTCTGTCCTGGCAGTGCTAATGTCACAAACCTTCTTCATTCTTTTAACGTTTGTATCGTCATTCCTGTAGGTGGGATCCTCTCACCTCTGCATTTTCAGTGGAGTTCAGTTGTTCAAACATAGGCATTTAGCCAAGCTTTGGGAGAGCCACTCTCCTGTCACAGCTTGGCCTGTTCTTCTTTAGAAATCAGGTGCTCCAAAATAATTTGAGCTTGAATGTTCTGGTATTGTTTTTATTCCTGCTATGAGTACAAAGTTCTTAAATTTGCCCAGGCACCTACAGATTTTCTGCTACTGCAGTGGCTCTGCTTGGAGTCTGTCCCATTTGGATCACTGTCCCGTACCTTTATGCATTTGGTCCATCTTCGGTGTCTTACAGGGAATGTCCCATACTTCTGGTACTTGTTGCCTTTACTGTCACATCTGAGTACTTGAATCTGCTCACTTGTCTTGAATACCTTAGAAGGCAGTAGAGATACCGTATGGAAGGTTTCTGCTCTGAAAACACAGTTACTGAGCAATGTTGTTATACTTTATGGGATGTATTTTGCTCGAACAGCTTCTTCTACAGACTGTCTCAAGGAATAGGTGTATGGCTTTCCCTGGTCAGATTCTTGGATCTTGGAGGGATGAGCATCTTTCAAAGCCCTAAATAATTTGACCTTGGAGGAGAAATGGAATCCAAGTGCCATGCTTTCCATTCTTGGGTTCTGGCACTTAGTTTGCAGGCTGGAGCTCTGGGTGTAGACCTCCACAAGGGACCATGTACACGCTTCCCCCCCATTCCTGTCACACTTTTCGCAGCAGCTCTTTCTCTTTCTTCCCCTTCAAACCAGGAGAAGGTTGAAGCGGCCACAGCATGAACCAAGTGAGGGATGGATGTAGCCAAACGTCGTTTGTCTTTCTCTGCTTTTCTCCAGCTCTGGTTTACCTTAGAGCTGCCCTGGCTCTTTGGCCCAAATGAAAAGAGTAGGTAGGAATGGGTGGGGGGCAGGAAAAGGGGCTGCTGCCCTTTTGGCTGCAAGATGCACATCTTGATCATAAAACCATGGCAGAACTATTGCGTGTCTACATTCTGGGTAGAGTTTTATTTCTTTAAACCTGTCTGTTAGTCTCTGCCTGCCGTTCTCCTTGCCGTTTGTTTTTCCTTCCTCCTCTTTGTCACTTTTCATCCAGAAAGTTTTTCCTGTTCCTTAGCTGGATCTTTCTGCCAAGGCAGCTTCACTTCCGTGGGTAGTGCATGCTCGGAACCAGTGATGTTTGGAGTTTAGCAAGAATGGAGTGTGGTATTTTTGGGCCCCCCAGTACATGAAAAGTGTCAGCAAACTGGGAAGAGTCCAGTGCAGGAGCACTGAGGCGATAAGGGACTGAAGCAAGAAGAAACCAGGGGAACTGGGATTGTTCAACCCAGTGAGGAGGAGGAGGATGGGGTGGGGAGGAAGCATCTAATAACAGTCCTCCACCTGAGGAGATGTTATAGAGAGGACAGAGCCACGCTCTTCTTGGAGGTGAACAGAGAAAGGAACAAAAGGCACGAGCTGTAACAAGGAAAAGCCCATCAGGGCATAAGGAAAAGAATTCTTGGCTAACAGCAGTACAGCTCTGAGTCTGCACCTGGGGAGGGTGCAGAGACCCCGTCCTTTGAGGCTTGGCTGAATGATGGCCTGAGCAACCTCATGTAGTTTGGAGATTAGCCCTGCTGGAAGCAGAAGGTTAAACTCAATCACCCCCAGACTTGCCTTTCTGTGTAAATTTTTACATAATTCTTTAGCATTGCCAAACAGACAGAATTTTAGTTCCTAGAACGTAAGAACAAATTGCAGTTACTTCTCACGGCGACTCTGAGCCCGTAACAGAAGATTTGGCTCATAAAATTCTCTTTTCTGTCACCAAGTTCCTTCTAAAATCAGGAATCTTTTAATATTGAGATTCCTCCTGAAGGAGGATTGGTGATGCTTGTAGGTGCATAAAAAGGTAGCTGGCAGTATTTTTTTGCCAGATGCTTGAAGTTTTTGAAGTACCACCTCTTTTTTTTTTTAGTGCAAAAATGTACAAGGTTTCCATTAGCATTCACTAGATTAATCATATAAACACTGAATGTATGTTAGGATACGTTATATAACAGACACCCTAGTATTAAGTGGTATGTGTAGGGAGGTTTGGCATTTTTTTCAACTGGACAGGTAGTTCTTTATTATCGAAGGCTTCCAGGTGTTTCCAGTCACTTTGGAAATGTTGCTGAATAAACATTCCATATCCTGTTTGGTTTGTTTGATTACAGTCGTGATAGTTTAGGTGGAGGGAGGGCACTTAGAGGAAAGAAGAGTGTCCAATTGTTGCTTGCTTTTTTTTTTTTCTTTGAAATTTGTATTGGTACCTGCTTTTCTAGGTTGACTCTCTACTATTGACTTGTAACCCACTTACCTGAGTGGTAGAGGTAGAGTGTGTGCTTGCTGAAAGTGAAATACAGCTTCCCTTGACCCCTGTACCCTCACCCAGCGTATTGCCAGAGCTTGGGAATCTTTTATCCTCAATTAATTCCTGTTCCCTCTGCATTCTGCCTTGCTTTCTGTCTCTTTTCTTTCTTATTATACCACTTTTCTCGTCTTCATTTGCTATGGAAATGCTGAGGCCAGCAAAGACTGTTCACAAAGTATTAATATAATGCACTCTGTCGAGTTGCTCGTGTACTCACGACACAGTACCCGTATAATCTTTGTGCTGCTTGGCTGTTAAATACGTTTTTAATTTTCTTTCTCTGATTCCTCAGGTACAGAACATCTTCACATCTAAAGAGTTTTGCTCTAACAAATGACGTTTTGAATCCATCATTATTTTTCAGGCTTCTGAAACTCTGTTGTTGAAAATGAGCGTCGGTGTTTTTCAGAGCGAAAATCAGAGCTGCTTTGAAGTTACTTGCGTGTCCTTTAACGCAGAAGACCTGAAAGATACTGGAAGTCAAGTGGGGCATAAATTGTATTAAAATTTCAGCTTATTCTATCAGGCCTTTTTACGATACTTCACCAGATCATGCTGTTGGTCAGTACTTGTGTTCACTGATGAAGACCAGTTCAGTAGTTGGTCTGTAGAACAGACCTGCTTAACGTTGGTTTCAGCCTGTAACTGCTGAGAGAGACTTTTTCCCATAAGCCAGAGTTCTCTAAAATCACACTAACGTTGAACCCAGTTTGGGTGAGTGTATAGACACGTGGTCTCAAGCCAGCCAGCCACAGGAAAACGAAATCAAATCAGGTGGTTTAAAGCAGCACCAGCTTGAGGTTACATCCTGGTCATGTCAATCCAGACGTAGAAGGCCGTAAATAGAGAACTTGCAAATTAAATTTATTTACAAAAGTAAAGTGAAGAGAGAAGGCCCACCAGCACGCGTGGATGACTTCTGTCTTCAGATTCTGCTTCTTCGCTCCTGGATGGCATCTCTGTAAGTAGTGCTTTCTTCTGTTGTATGTGCTGTCAGTGGCCAAACGTAGACATGGCATTAACTCGAGCTGTGCTAGTGCCCTCTGGATTTTAAAGCTTTGCGGTATTAACAGCACTTGTTATTGACTACAGCTGAAATTCACTAATAAGGATCACCTGCAAATTCCACTCTCAAAACAATGTATTTGTAAATACACCTGATGTTCACAGTGGTGTGTAAAGAAAATTACTATCCATTGCTTTTGTCAGTAACCGTTTAATACACAAAGTATGAATGCAGTGATGTAGGTATTTGGAATCCTATTGATTTCTCTGTAATCAAAATGAAATATTTTACTTCTTTCCACAGAGAATGAGATACTCTGAGATTCGTGGGAAGGAGCCAGCAGGGAACAAAATGATGTGTCAGTCCCTTAAAAAGGAAGAAAAAATACAACTGTAAAAAAGGCAGGTGATGAGAATCAAGGTGAGCCAAAAAGCCTTTTCTCGCTGCCTTCCTTTGTAAAGCAGAAACAGATGATGTGAAATGACCCAAAATGCAGCAGTGTCTCTAATGAACTTGCTGCATTCCACATGCTGAAGGGGAGAGGAGTAAAATAACAGGTGTTCAGGACGAGGAAAAAATGAAAAAGAGGTGAATTCTTGACAAGAGTTTGCTGGTCGTTACAGTCAGTGCTGGGTTGTAGCATCAGTGGTGAAACGACACCCAGTACTCTAGATTTTGACAGCACAACCAAGCGGCAAACTTGGGAGTTGTTTAAACTACTTTTTTCTTTTTTACTCTCCTGTTTCTGAAGAAGAGCACAAGATTTGAAGACAGTTTGACCAGTACTGTGTTCTTTACCCAAATCCTCCAACAATACCACTTTGAAGGGGTCTCTTATATCCCAGTGCTCTTATATCTCAGTCCCACTTGGCCCCATCAGGAACCTCCTGTGTCAGGGAGGACAAAGACGGTAAATCTTCTGTCCGAGGGAGAAAACACCCTCTTTGAGGCAAAAAGCTCCTCTCACGGCTTCCAGAGACAGCACTTTCTCTATTGCCAGCACCAGAAGTTAAATATAATTTCAACCTGACTGGCAAAATAGAATCCCAAATAGCCCAAACTGGTATGTATCCACACTGCCTGTGCCAGGGCCTGGTTGGAAACACTGGCCCAGCTTTCCAATGCTTTCAAAATCCTCTTGGTTTTGGGGGGTTTTTTATCCCTGGTTGTTCCACAGCTGGGTTGAGTAGTAAATTCTGTCCGTAGACCCCACTGTATTTAATTACTTCTAAAAAAAAAAACAAAACAATCAGCATAGCTTTTTTTTCAAGAGTGATGGAATGAATGTCATATCTACACTTCCCATGTTTATATGAGTATTTTTCTTTTCCTTACCATCTGTTCTAGCAAATTAGGGAATGATATGGTAATATTAGGCAAATAGGAGTTTTAATTTTGGGATTGGTAATTCTTTCATATTGAATTGCTTCTTGAATTACAGCCTACACTTGTGAAAGATAACGGGAAAATTTTTCAGCAGAATTCCATGGAATGTCAGGTTGCTGAGCCAGCTGAATACTCACAGCTCCCCCTCTCTCTGGCTGCCCAGTGTCCACCATGCATCACTCCCTCAGTTTGGGTCTCACCATTCCAGAAAAATAGGAGATTGTCCTCATAGTGCCATCTGTGCCATGTCCGATAGTGCACAGCTTGCGACATTAGGCAGGTCTGTAACCCAGCCAACACACTGACAATAAGGCAAACTTACCCCATTTCATGGTGATTGGTAACACCACGCGGTTCTTTGTCCTGCTGCCCTCACTTGATCTCGTGGAGGTCAGTTTGTTAACGTGGCACAATTTCTTTTAAGACTGCATCTTATTCTTCTGTCTCCAGTGAAGCTGTTTAAAGACACTCTTAAGAGTTTCTATACATCATATTCATTGCTGCATTTATAATAGTTTATGAACAAAATAAAACATATTTTTTTTAACATGTATTTTCTTCCTTTCTAGATAGAAAAGCTGTTTTTCACGTCTCTTGATGCAAAAAAAGGGAAGAGCAATATCACCACTTCCTCATGGTCTTCAGAAGACTGAAAATCTCTTTCTGAGTGGAGCGTGTTGTGGAGATGAACAGAGGAGTACAGACAAACCACGTGGTCTTCTGTTGGGTGGTTCAGACCTTCCAGGTCTGAAGATGCAAGAACCAAGGCATAGCTTAGAGTAGCCCTAAAGCTTCTTTAAGTTGTGCTTGGAAAACAGTTGTCTCTATGTGGCTGTCGGAGGGAAGGGTCATTGTAGTGTATTTAAAGCATGTTTAGTTCACACCATCTTCTCTGTAATTACTCAAGGCATGCTATTGTCACAACCAATGATCTGCTTCTTCAGTATCTTTCTTACTTTAATAAAATTTCAAAATTTAACCTTCCTATGTCTTTCTAATTATGTCTGAGTAAACTGCAAGACATAGATGTGTTAGCATGAGGATAACTACAAAACTAATATGACAAGGATCAGAGATTCACCGTTGCTTCTCGGTTACTAACCAGATGTGCAATATTATTAGTTCTTCTGTTGTAGAAGTTCTGTCCTGGATTTACCCTCTGCTTTGCTGGGTGCTCTACAGAGTCTACCTGCACTCATTACAGCTCTATATACAGCTACCACACCCAGGAATAAATACTAATACCACAACTTTGCCATAATAATATCCCTGTGACCTATTACTGTAAACTGATAGGCATTTAAATGAGTGGTTTTGCTGACCTACAGCAGTTGGATGCCCAACTATGCAATGAGTGAGTTAGCCAAATAAAGAAAAGGTTTTGGTATGGATATTCCTAATGAAAATGACTGAAACTGTACAAGATGGAACGTGCTAGCAGTTTCACAGAGAAAAACCTTTCTCAAGATGTCTGTTGCCTCATTTAACAGGTGTTTTTTCCAGCTGAAGATGAAAATCAAAGAAGCGGAGCATATGACGAAAAGGAAGATCATACATCAATTTGTTACCATAAAACCATGTGATTCATATCTCTGCAGGAAAGGCAGTGTATTACGAACAATTTGAGTGATTAACCAAAGAGCTGGTTTTGATGTGTGATTATATTGTAATTTATCTTAAGTTAACTGGGATTCCCAACTGGGAGTACATCAGCTAACAGGAGTTTTATTCTGGACACAAATTTAGATTACTTGTCATTAAGAAAATTCAACTAAAAAGTATATTTGAAGTGGGTGTGTGTGGAGCACAGAGCTATTAAACTGGATGTAAAATGAGCAGCGTATTCACCTGGTTTGGCACCGTGATAACGGGCGATGCTTTTGTATTGTTACAGGTGTGTCCTCCTGACCTTTTCTGGTGATAACATTGTTTTGGTGAGGAAAACACATCAGCAACTTTAAAGCTAAATTAACTGTGGTTTTTTATGTTTTAGCAGAGCAGGTCAACCATTTCACTCACTGAACCAACTTACAAAACCATCCTCAGTTTTACAGGGTCATCCTCTCTCTGGTCCTTACTGGTCGGACTTTTGGATACTCCTGAGAATGGGGAAGGAGAAAGCTCGGGCAGGTCTCTGACCAGACCTCTTAATTTTGTACAGATAGCATGACCAAGTTAAAAATTGTTGGATTTCTCATGGGCCCTTTCCCTGCAAATACAAAGCAAGGGTGGTCAGGTCCTTCTTCACTTTGCTGTCTCACCCAGGTGGCTGATATAGACTGAATATGAGTTTTATTTGTCTTGGTCTTGGGGAAGGGGGGTTGAACAGGAAATTAAGGGACTTTATGTGATTGCCTGACCTTGTTTCCATATGAGTAGCATAGCATCAAGGTAGGCTATTGGTTCTCCCTTCTGAATCTTGCTCTGAGAAGATGGACGTTATTAAGAGTGCTGTCCCATCAAGAACTGTGGAGAACATGGAGGTCAGAGACTGTGCTGTACGTTCAAGAACTAACAGAAACAGTTTGAGAGGTTGAGGCTCCTGTCAGATCAGCTGAGTGGACAGTTTCCAAATGGCAGCCAAAGAGCAGGGATAACGGTACGCAAAGAACCATCGCAGCTTGAAGCAGAAGGCTGTGGGAGGAGATTTTCAGGAAATAGTTTTATACCTTGATATTTTCTTTTCAGAGCAAATTTAGCACACCCTTTGAAAAGAAAATGAACAGTGTGTTCTCTTCCACACAATGAAACTCCCTACCACTTATAAAAATAAAGGAAACTTTTTGCTTAACAAGATGTTTTGGGTATAAACTGACCCCTCAGGAGAAACAGAGCAATGAATCCAGAGCGGGGGTTTTGGGCACTCGGCACTTACAAAATGGTCTTTGACTCTTTTCTCCTGTCTCCTCATCCCACGAAATGTGTGCTGTCCACCTGTCCTCTGAGAATGACTTGGCTGCTCTCAGACCTGGGACCATCTTACGGAGTATGGAATGGCAGATGGCATGGGCATGCTGGAAGGGAGAGAACTATGGGTGTATCTGGGGGGAGTATCCATGAGGGGATGAAACAGTGGTGAGATATCCGTGGCCGGGGCAGGGAGCAGCAGAGGGAGCTGTGTCTGCTCGGGTCATTCTACTGCCTCTCAGCAAAGGGTTTGAGACAAGAAGCAGCCATTGAGAATCAGAGTACTTGTTGAGAAGCAAGAGGAGCTTCTTGTCCTACTCTCTGTGGAAGTCACTTCATTTCCTAGAAATTCTCTTTAGCTCCCCTTCATCTGCTCCAGGCACCACCTTCCAGGACATCGCTACTCCGGTTTGAGTAGACACCCAGCAGTGAACTCCCCCTCAGGAGGGTAGCTTTTCCACCCCAGTGCTGACCTGTCCTCTGTGGCTGTGCTAGAACTGGGACGGTTCATTTCTTGGTGAGTCCCTTACCTCTAGATCCAAGGAAGCAGAGCTCCCCAGCCAGAATTTTCCCTGTGCTATGACATCTTCCCATGCCACTGTCAGTCAAACTGGACAACAGCAGCTGTTTTCCACAGATGTCCATGTTTCCAGGTATAGGTATTTCATAAGGATAACTAGGAGAAGGTGCAGTTCTGTTTAGTGGAAGAGCTGGTCAGCCTGACCACCGTGGGTGTTGGCATACTTCCTCAGGTACGAGCCTTCATCTTTCTGGGCTTGTTGATCATCTCCAAACTCTCACTGGTGATCAAGGAACCAACAAAGACAGGTGATCTGCTAGACCTGACACTTTAAAAGGAAGAACTGGTGGGTGGTGTGAAGATCAGTAGCATCCTTGGCTGCAGTAACCATGAGGTGGTGAAGTTCAGGATGTGTGTCAGAGGGGTCAATAGTGAGGTCAACACTGTTTCATATCTTCATGAATTACCTCAGTGCAGCAGAGTGCACCCTCAGCAAGTTCAAAGATGATAGAAAGTTTGGAGGAGTGGTTGATACACTGAATAGTGATGCTGTCGTTCAGAGAGACCTTGAGAGGCTGGAGAAATGGGCTGACAGGAACCTAATGAAGTTCAGCAAAGAGAAATGCAAAGCCCTGCACCTGGTCTCTGTTGGTGGCCGACAGACTGGAAAGCAGCTTTGCAGAGGAGGACTTGAGGCTCCTGGTTGACACCAATTTGAACATGAGTCAGCAGCATGCTCCTGCAGCACAGTTGGCCAACGGCATCCGGGACTGTATTGGGAAGAGCATGGCCAGCAGGTCAAGGGAGATGAACCTTCCTTTCTGCTTGGCACATCTGGAGTTCTTTGTACATCAGCACATCTGGAGTGCCATGGAGAGGGCTTCCCAATGCAAGAAGCTTGACATTCCAAACCTGACTGGACACAGTCCTGGACAACCCGTTTCACTTCACCTTGCTTGAGCTGGGGAGCTTGGACTAGACAATCCTCCAGAGGTGCCTTCAAACTCAGCTATTCTGCGAGCCTGTGTGATCCTGTTTTCCATCTGTAAAGTGGGCTGGCATTGGTTTGGGGAAGAAACAAGTGACTGAATGCTATTTAAACCTAATTTAAATGAAGATAGTGACTGATCTTATGCTCCTGATACATATGGGGGCAAGTAACTTACATAAATTTCTATGTAGACTTACACAGAGACAAGTTCTAGATGTGTTGTTGGTACAAAGACTCTTCGGATACTTCAGCAAGGAGGAAAATGCCCCCACCTTGAGGGAGGGAGAAAGGCTCCAAGCACTTAGCAGGGGCACAGCCCGCAAGCCCACGAAGAAGAGTCTCATGAAAGTTATCTCTGTACTGAGTGACTCTTACCAGGGACTTCCAGTAGTTGTGGTAGCAGTGAAAATTGTGCTTTCTTGAGCACTTAAGTGATATAAGAGAGTAAGTCCATTTAATTTTCAACTGAATTTGAGTCTTTGAATCCATTTTGCAAACTGGCTGCATCCTGTAAGCTTGAGTTGTTTTGAAAACCCACAAAGAGTGATCAGTCACCCAAACCTTACCGTGAAACTACTTAATGCATTTGATAGTTTGCTCTTGGACATTTTATTGACTTCTTCTGCACATGCCAGATTTTTCAGCAGCCGATGAGGAAAAATTATCAAGTAAGTCCCAATTTGGATTTCCCAAATAAAGAAATTCTGGCATTTTCATGACATAATATGGTTTAATTTTAGCCCATGTATGTTTGTGGACATTTGTATTTAGAATCATAGAATCATAGAATCGTCTAGGTTGGAAGAGACCCTAGGGATCATCGAGTCCAACCATCTACCCTACTCTACAAAGTCCTCCCCTACACCATATCCCTCAGCACCGCATCTAATCGTCTCTTAAACACATCCAGGGATGGTGACTCAACCCCCTCCCTGGGCAGCCTATTCCAATGCCCGACCACTCTTTCTGTGAAGAATTTTCTTTCCTAATGTTCAGTCTAAACCTACCCTGTTGGAGCTTGAAGCCATTCCCTCTCGTTCTGTCATTAATGACCTGTGAGAAGAGACCAGCACCAACCTCTCTACAGTGTCCTTTCAAGTAGTTGTAGAGAGTGATGAGGTCTCCCCTCAGCCTCCTCTTCCTCAAACTAAACAGTCCCAGCTCCTTCAGCCTCTCTTCATATGATTTATTCTCCAGGCCCTTCACCAGCTTCATTGCCTCCTCTGCACTCGCTCCAGCACCTCCAGATCTCTCTTGGATTGAGGTGCCCAAAACTGGACACAACACTCCAGGTGTGGCCTCCCCAGTGCTGAGTACAGGGGCACTATCACCTCCCTACTTCTGCTAGTCACACTATTTCTGATACAAGCCAGGATGCCATTGGCTTTCTTGGCCGCCTGGGCACACTGCCGGCTCATATTCAGCCGCTTGGCAATTAGAACCCCCAGGTCTCTTTCTTCCAGGCAGCTGGAAGCTGGTCAAAATACATTTGACCAAATGTATTTGAACATTTATTTGAAATGCATTTGTGTATTTTAACGTCTTGCATATTCAGGTGCTTACACTCTCCAAGTTGATTATTTAGGCAATTTAACCATTTTTGGTGTGGTTTCTGTGAGCAGTTGAGTACTGTTTCTTACTGACTTCAGGTATCTTGCGATGCCGGCAGAGCACCCTGCTGTGAAGATGTGCAGCCTCCTGACCCTGTGTTGTCCTGTTTTTATGGGTAACGGAGAAGCAATAAGTATTTGAAAAGCGAAGATAATCGTGCCTGAATCACTATTTGCAGCTCCTGTCCCAAGGAGAGCTCAGCCCCGTGCACAAACCTGGACTTCATTACCTCTAGGACAGGCACAGTTTGGAGATGTGGGGAATGGAAATGTGCTTTTTGGAGATGCTGCAAAGCAGCCACTGAGCTGCCTCTGCCAACTGTTTTCTCCTGAATCTTGATTGTAATGCTCTTGGTTTATGCCTTGACAAAAAAAAAAAAAAAAGTAGAGAAGCACAATTCAGGCAGAACTGAGGGCTCAGGCATTTTATTGGCATGGGGAGAGTTTTACATCTGTCTTTGTTGGCTGTGTCTTCATCCCTCACACAGCATTGCCTGTGATACCTCCCTCCCATGTCGAGGTGCCCTCATGGAGTAGGAAGGTACCCCTACTTTGCACTCCTACCAGCTTCTGGACCAGACAGGCTTCCTCAAGCCTTTCTCTTCCTGTCAGGAGCATGTCCCTTCTTTCTTCCTTCCTCCTCCTCCCTCCTGCTGTTGGGATCCAACCCAGCCATTCCTTCTGTGGCAGTACCTCCTGCAGGATGGTGCTGCCTGTGCTCACCTTCTCCCGCAGTGCCAGGAGTCCAGCAAACTAACAGCATGTTGAGGAGCCTGTGCTGGAGGAGATGGGATTGTCCCTGGGACCAGGGTGTTAGCCTCGATCTTCTCTGTCCTTCCTCCTGCCTTGCCAGGTGCCTCGCAGATCTCCTCTTGCAGAATTTGGTGGTCCAGGTCAGATCAGAGCACAGCACTGGAGGACCCAGAATGGGGACAAAGCTCCCTCCCCACCATGTTCCCTTGTTGATGAGGAGCCTGACAGTGCTCTCACCTCTCCTGGCAGCACTCAGAGAAGGAGCAATGTTTTCAGAGCAGCCTATTTTGTTGGCCATTTTCTGTAAACTCTACAAAAGAGTCTACAGTCAGTATCCTGTCACTCCAGGCAGCTGCCCGTTTTACCTGGGCTCCTATTCTCCTGGTCATGGGTGGTCATGGGTTAAGAGCCTCCTGCCCATTCCGTGACAGTGACTGTAAAAGCTGCATAGACTTTAAGGACTAAAACCGTCTCCAGGAGCTGCCCCTGGCACCGTGACCTGCTGAGGAATAGGACAGCAAAGTGTTTGCTTCTTGCTTTATGAATAAGTGGGGCTTGAGGTTCCATCAGGCTGTGGTGTGGACTGACCCGGCTGTGCCTTCCTTCCACAGGGAACGATCTCTTCCTGGTCGCAGTCCACGAGCTGGGACACGCGCTGGGTCTGGAACACTCCAATGATCCCAGTGCCATCATGGCTCCTTTCTACCAGTACATGGAAACGCACAACTTCAAACTGCCCCAGGATGACCTCCAAGGAATTCAGAAAATCTATGGTGAGCAACACAATCCTCTCATCCGTTTACACCAAGCTCAAGTCTAGTAAGTATTTTACAGCCACAGACAGGTAGCCCCCAAAATGCTTGCAGGTGGTGGGCTGGATTTCTGGCTGTAGCTGAATGGGGAACCCTTTAAAGCCTTTAACCCGCAGCCAAATGTCAGATGACTGTCCCAGTGGCAATATCTTTATCCTTTGGATCGCCAAACCTCTGTGATCTCCCTGTGGCTCCGTCCCTCACTCTGGCTCCAATATCCAGGAGCACTAGAAAGGGAAAATCAGGCAATTGCTGTACCCAAGGTCTGGCCGTTAGGAGCAGCCAGTGCACATAGAGGGGAAGAGCGCGAAGAACATGGAACGTCAGTTAAAGGTAAAAGGTATTTATGCACTTATGTTTTTGTATATGTATAAAGAAGGCAGGGAAAAAAGTTTGGATCTGCTTAGGAAACACTTCTTTTAATCTCCAGATGAACATTGTTGTACAATGTGTGCCACAAAGATATGGGCTTGTGGAAAAGAGAGAGAAAAGGAGGCAGAGGGATTACAGGAGAAAGCCAAGGGGCTGGAGATGCTGTGGTACCCTGTGATGGGTGTGAGGACGGGGACTTTCAGAGAATTACTGGCTGAAGGAGACTCTGGAAGCAGAGGGAAATGCAGTTTTAGGAGCTGCAGTCAAGGGGAGGCTGAGCTAGAAGATGCTAATGGCTGCAGTCTGTTACAGCCCATGGAAAACAGGTTTTATCAGACATCCCTGGTTTGATTCTTTGAGGAAAGTACAACTGTGACAGAGAGGTTACTTAATTAACATAGCACAGAGCAGCTGTGTTATGTAGCTGTGCAGTGTTTGCAGCTGCTTCACATCTGGAGTCAAATATTAGCTCCCAGTCCCGGTAGAGCAGATATTATATGAATTAGACCTGAAATAAACCTTCTAAGATGGTTGTCAGTGGGAAAGCTGGTGTTTCTAAGGGATTGCTGCTGGGATCAGTGGCAGACCTGGCACTACTCAACGTTTGCATCAGTGATCTGCCAGTGCATTTTAAATTACTGGTGGTAGAGTTTGTGCCGTACAGCAAGACTTTAGAGGTCTAAGGTCTATGTCAGTTGTTTGAGTCTGATTTGGGGTGGATTTTTTTGTGACTGGAATGAGATTCATTTGTTCAAATGTAGATGCCTAAAGAAATCTCTTCCTGAGCTAGTTTCCCTGCCTCCTGCCTGGGCCATGGGAAAAAAAAAAAGGCATTTGTAGAGTGCAGTTAATCCTCACTGTGAGGCAGATATCCCAGTAAGGGCCAGCATTTAAAATAAGATGGCTTGAAGCACACCTGGGGGGAGCTGACTCTTCCCATTAGTGCACCTGGAGATTTCTCTTTGTTGTTCATTACCAGAATGAACTTGCATGGCAGTTGTCCTATGGTATAATTTAATTCTGCATACTTTAACATAGTATATATTCAAATACTCAGGATAACGGAGACTCTGGATGGTTTTGAAATAAAGTGCTGGAGTAGTAAGTGTTAAACTTTCATTCAATAATCTAAGTTTTCATTTTTGAAAGCTGCTAAAATGCCATTATGCTGTTCCTATTTTGAAATGCTGATTTAGTTCCGGTGAACTTCGACTAGTCAGAAAGAAAAAAAAATAAAAATATTGCTGATGGTGAAAGTGTAATCAAGAGAAAATTACTGGTTTCTCTGTTTTCAGATACCTTTTTGGGAAGGGAGCAGATAAGGAATTGCCAGCCGTGCTTCTTCCCATTTGTGGTTCAAGCTAGTATCAGCTGTGGCTGAGCTGGGGACCAGCTTGGGCTGGGCTGAAATGGGGCTCCAGGGCCCATGGAGTTACTGGGTGACACTGGCCAGGGCCATTAAGACCTACTGGTGTCCTCAGGGCCCTGACAGTTTGTGAGAGCTCTGCACAGGACTCTGTGAGAGAGCAGAGAGCTCCACACTGTCCTGCCTGTGGCTTGGGAGCAGCACCCCTGCGCTTCCACCTATTTTTCACTAATGCAGTGACATTAAACTTTAGCCATGGACTATGTCAAGGTTCTCCATATGCAATATAATATCCTTAAAATTTAAACTCAGCTTGAAAAAAGCAGTATGAATTAATTACTACCTGGTGCAGGTGGTAATTAGGAATTAGTCCATTGACTGTTGTGGAATCACACAAGGCTCTTTCCTGCGGCTTTTGAACTGGAGCGGGTTGGGGGTGGTGTTGGTGGCTGTAGAGATTGCTGGTCCTGAAGGGAGAAGAAGGAGCACCTTCTGCAGTAGGAGCTTTGATTCCCCAGGTAGAGATTTTGGCCCAAAAGCACAGAGTTACGGACCAAAAGCTATAAAGTTTAGTTTAAAACTAGGTTTTACTCTTGTGGTTCACAAAGAAAAGATGGAAAAATGCACATTGTGTTTCTCCCTGGAACTGGAGATACGAGAACAGGTCCTTTCCTCTGAGCTTCTCACGACTGTGAAGGGACTGCTGAAATATCCTTCTTGTAGCTTTAGCAGGGACATTCAATTAATGCAATTTATTTGCACAGTGCCAATCTGCTTTGTTGTGCTTTGGCAGTGCCAAAAGCACATCTACCAGAGCACCCGGCCAAAAATCAAAACCTCCTGCTTTCTTGCTGCTTTGACATTCTCTGCAGTGCAGCAGCATGTGCTCAATTCGTATTATTTAGGAACTTATCATGCAAAATAAGTCATAGGGCCAGAGCCACTCCCTTGCCTGCAGCCTCCTTTTTAAAAAATAAATTCAATTAAAACTTCCAATTTTTCATTCCACTGAAGTTGCTAGAACACATAACAGAAGCTCTACTAAAGCTTAAGCCCATTTTGTCTTTTTCTTTCGAGAATGATGTGTTTCAAATGGATTTTTATTTTGTGTCTATGTTTATCCAGTAGAAAAGAAATATGTCTGAATCTGTTATCTAATGATTTGTTGAATTCTTAAGCTATTTTCTGCTGGATTTATTTCAAAACTCGCCTAAAGAGACAGTAGGTGATGTGAACTCTCGTTTGTGCTTCCTGCTGCTTAGTTTAAGGTCAGTGTTTAAAATGTTATTTCCGCTGAAGAGCTAATGATGAAAAGGCCAGCAGCTCACTGTGTGTGGGACAGCTCAGCAGTATTTAATACTTACATTTAATACAATATTTAATACATATAAATACTTCAAGGGAGGTTGTCAAGAGGATGGGGCCAGTCTCTTTTCAGTGGTGCCCAGTGACAGGACAAGAGGAAACAGGCACAAATTTGAGCATATGAAGTTCCATCTAAACATGAGGAGGAACTTCTTTACTGTGAGGGTGGCAGAGCCCTGAACCAGGGAGGTGGTGGAGTCTCCTTCTCTGGAGACATTTAAAACCACCTGGACACATTCCTGTGCAACCTGCTCTAAGTGGACCTGCTTTGGCAGGAAGTTGGACTGGATAATCTCCAGAGGTCCCTTCCAACCCCATAGCATTCTGTGATTCCAGGAGTGTGATTCTGTGATTTCCGTCTTCTCATAGGTGCTTCTTGTAGTATGTTCCTTGAGAAAATGAGGAAAGTATCTGATGGTTCTTTACATGTCTTTCTCGGAAGGGTATCTCCCCTGTACGCGCGTGCCCATGTCACAAGTGACATACCCAGGAATAAATTAAACTGGAAGTAATGCCAGTGTGTAGATCCCCTGGATATCCTGTTAAGTTGACTGCCTCTTCTAATCTTGCTAGTGTTGAAGTCAGGGCTGCGCAAGGCTACAGTGCAGATGGAGAGAGGAGACACCCTCAGCCATGGCCTGGTCCCAGAGCCTGAACTGATTGTCCCTCAGCGCTGGTTTTCCTGTTCTTCATTTGCAGTAGGCTGTGAACCAGCCTCTTGTGTTAGAAGGGACCCTTCTGACACTATGCCTGGGGAACAGAGGGGTTGCCATGACATGCAGGAAAAACTCATGTCCACATGGTTGCTTGGAGCTGGTAAACCAGGCTGTTACCTTCAAGGCCCTTTCGAAGCCTAAGGTCACAAAGGAAAGGTCTCCTAATCACTCAAAGACAGACCAAGTCATTAAGCCTGGAGACAACCTCAAGGATCTGGGTAGTCCCAAATTTCACTGAGGACGTGTCAACCTCACACATCTTTTCTGCAGTCAGTGTACATGTAAATGTGTACGTGCTCTTGGGTCACACCAACCCCATGGACGCTCCAGGCTGGGGGAAGAGTGGCTGGAGCCGCCCTGCGGAAAAGGACCTGGAGGTGTTGGTCGACAGCAGATGAATATGAGCCATCACTGTGCCCAGGTGGCCAAAAAGGCCAACAGCATCCTGGTCTGTATCAGGAACAGTGATACAGCAGAACTGGGACAGGGACCATCTCCCTGTACTGGGCACTGGTGAGGCCCCACCTCGAGGCCTGTGTCCAGTTTTGGGACCCTCACCACAAAAAAGACATTGAGGGGCTGGAGCGTGTCCAGAGAAGGGCAACGGAGCTGGTGAGGGGTCTGGAGCACAAGTCTTGTGAGGAGAGGCTGAGGGAGCTGGGGGTGTTCAGCCTGGAGAAAAGGAGGCTGAGAGGAGACCTTCTCGCTCTCTCCAACTCCCTGAAAGGAGGGTGTAGCCAGGGGGGGTCAGTCTCTTCTCCCAAGGAACAGGCGATGGGACAAGAGGAAATGGTCTCAAATTGCGCCAGGGGAGGTTTAGATGGATATTAGGAACAATTTCTTCACTGAAAGGGTTGTCAAGCCTTGGACCAGGCTGCCCAGGGCAGTGGTGGACTTGCCATCCCTGGAGGTATTTAAAAGCTGGGCAGATGTGGTGCTGAGGGACATGGGTTGGTGATGGGTTTTGTCAGTGTTTAGGTTGATGCTTGGACTTGTTGATCTGAAAGGTCCCTTCCAACTGAGGCAACTCTGCTATTCTATGATACTCTGCTGCATCCCGTGAGGACTGAGGTCCAGGGTGGTCAGGAAACTACACCAGTCCTTGCCCAAGGAATTTAACACCAGCTCTGACGTCCAGGAACAGGGGAGCAGGAGGGCACAGTGTCCATGAGCAAATAGGACCTTCTGCCGGCCTCGTCGCTCCTGTGCAGCAAGCAAAGGTTTTGTCGCCTCCTTCACCTTTTGCCAGTGGCAGCCCATAGAGTGATCCCAGATCTTGTAACCTACGTGGATGTGTGAGATGGGTTGGGATGAAACAGCAGAAAGACCTGATGCAAAATCTCCATGTGGTGACACTGCACTGTGAGTGGGACCGTCAGAGCAAGCTTTGCTGTTGTGCAGG
This sequence comes from Tringa tobata, assembly GCA_033628505.1. Lineage (NCBI taxonomy): Eukaryota > Metazoa > Chordata > Aves > Charadriiformes > Scolopacidae > Tringa > Tringa tobata. The sequence goes on from JAHREE010000185.1 coordinate 148,214, forward strand.
ACCTGGAAACATGAGGCATAGGACTGTTTTCTGATAATGTCCTCTTGAACATGGGAAGAGAATAAAGTAACATCCAAGATCTTATCTATGGAAGCTGCATGGTCTTGGACCCCTGTCGCATCCCACCCAGAAAGGGGAGTGACTCAGATTCGTAAATCCCCAGCAGCGCAGACTAAGGTGAGACAAATCTCAAGCTCTGTATACAAACATTTATTGGGTTAGTAACCAGGTCTTAACTAGGTCCATGATAATGAGTTAGGTATATAGCAAATTATGGCAAGCGGTAAGGTATGCATTGTGTTAATTAGCAACAGGTATACAACAAACTACAGCAAGTGGTACTTAATAATAGGTATAAAGTGAATTCTAGCAAGCGGTACGGTATGCCTTGTGTTACTTCTGTGAAAGGAAAGGGAAAGAGAGAAGAAAAGAAGAAAAAGAAAGGAAAGAAATAAAGGGATACAGAAGGAGAGATTGAAGAAGAGAGATAAAGAGATCACTGGTCCTGGTTCCAGTGTTACTCCTGTCAGCACGGGTTGTAGAAGCGCTTCAGAGGAAAAAAATCTTTCCAGGTCATAAATCTTCTTCTCCATCTCCTTCTTCCTTCAGGGAAAGCCTTCCCCCTTTTATGTTCGCCCATTGCTAGGGGCAGTTTCACCTCAAATTTCTTTCCCCCCACCCCTCAGGTGATGTGCAGCATGATTGGGGTGGGGAGACAAGAGCTGCGGTCATATGTGTTTAGCATGATCTCAATAATCTTCATTAACATATGCTAATGTGATGAACTTTAGTATGCATTTCACGGATAATGAGGCAAGGGTCAGCACTGGCCACAGCATCTTATTTGGAGAAACAGCTTGTCCTTAATGGGAGAGAAAACAGGGCTGTTCTGTTTCTTTAAGACTGGTCCTCGACTCTCCTTAGTATTAAAATAGTGCAAGACATAGGAAGGTGTTGGCCCTATCAGTTCCTTGAGCAGAAGGCCTGTTGCTTCAGTGTTTGGGGCATTAAAAGTCTCTTCAGGCTGCTTTGTTTAGAGGAAATGAGGAGTGGTCCCTTACAATGCCCCACGGTGCTGTGCTGGTAGGAGGGCAGGGGAAGGACAGTGTGTGGCAATGAGAGAGCTGGAGGGATCAGGGATCTGCTCTGTTGCATGTTGCAGAGATACCAACACCCTCTCTGTGTTGCATCCCTTCATTTGCACTTTTCCTCCTGTCCAGAAACTGTTGGATCCATCAGGAAATACCAGACTCCACCTCTGGTCCATCCACTGAGTCTCACCTGCCGTGTGCCACGTCTCCATTCTCATTCCTCCAAAAAACAGGCAGGGAGAAACTGCCTGGTTCCTGGTGCTGTCCTTGGGGTCCATCTGACACATGGAGGACTCTGCCACGTCACAGGGTCTCACCCATGCCCACAGCAGCCCTGGAGCTGCAGACATGGGGTGTGGTAGGAGGGAGCTCATCAGCTGCCTCTTGAGGAAGGAGGAGTCCATCTCAGGAAGGTTTCTCAGCTGATGGAGAAACCCTGCTTTATATTATGGCTTGGCATAAAATACTTCTCTCATCCTACAGATCTTTCTGAGTATAAAAAAAAATAATCTGGTTTGCAGTGGAGCAGATGTCAGGTTTCTTAAGTTTTTTCCAGAGGGGAACTGGGCTGCAGGCACCACAGCTGGAGCATCTTGCAGAGCCCCAAACTCTCATCATTTGCCTGACTAAGCCTGGGGATTTTGGACCCACTTTTCCTGCACCCAAAGCAGAGAACCCAACCACAAGGCAAATCACCTCGTTACAGAGCCCAGGAGAACATTCCCTTTGGCTCGAGCAAGGATTTGAGCCACGGACGTTTGTCTTCCAGGTGAATGCTCTGTCACCCAGGTGGCAGTTGGTCATTCAGAGAAGGTCTATGCGAGAAGGGCTCAAGAAACCCTTTCTGCCACCCATGGTGATCACGAGGGCCTTGATTGCCCAACCATTGGGTATGCTGTGGGTGCTGGGGCTTGTCCACAGACTGTGGTGAGGATACCCAGACTAACTGAAATAGTGAATTCAGCCACTGCTGAAGCGCCAAGTGCTCCATGGACAGGTTTCACCAAGCAAGGAAGGGAAATGAGCCCGTCCTGAGCTCTGAGCTGTTGTGGATGGACCATCTCTCCTCCCTGAGGTAGCCTGTTGGCAGCTGGCTCGTTTCATGTGAGCAGGGACCTCTCTCCACTGCCCTGGAGGCTGCAGAGGAGTCAGGTGGGTTTCTCTCACCCTCCTTGGCGTATTCGGCTCACACATTTTGGTTTGAAGCTGAGGAGCCTTCGCTGTGTACCTGGACGGCTGGTACAGCCCTGCAGAAACACACGGGCAGCTCAGCTTTTTACCAAAAAAGCCCCACCTTGTATGTGATTCAAAAGTGTAACTGCCTGCCCGTAGGCTGGGTGATAGTTTTATTCTTGGAGTGAATACCAAGAAGACAAAGACGGGCCTTTTTTTGCAGGTGGATCTGAAACGAAGGGCATCCTCTGCCCCGTCAGGCCGGGCGAGCCGGCTGCCAGAGATGGGTGCTGAGCCTCCAGGTGCTGTGCAGTTGAGGGAACACTCTGTCAATAGCCAGGAGGACAGTGCGTTTATATTTTGTCCTCAACTATCGACACAGTGGCTCCTAAACGCCTCCTCTCTCTGTGTTATCTTCACAGGTCACCTTGGTATTCAGATGGTCTGCGACAGAGGAAGCATGAAGGGAGGAGGCTAAGTGCCAGTGGCGGAAGTCACACTCTGAAGGTGATCTGCTGTGACCCAAAAGCTTTCTGACATTCTTTGCCTTGGTTGTGAGAGAGAGGAAGAAGGTCTTCTTCTCCACACAGTGTCTGTAAATTCCCAGCAAGTTGCTTCCCCTCCAGAATGTAGAGTTTCCAGGTCCAGGAGGTTTCTTACCTGCTTCCCCCGTGGAAGTGGCTGCAGGTTCAGCCCCAGGGGTGGGTTTGGCTCCGGTGCTGGGATCACACGCAATAACGAGTTGACCGGGTTCAGCCCAACTGCAGACCAGTTAATTTTTCTCTCAATAAGGTTTGCTCTGACTGGTTCTCTGAAGCTGCTTGGAAATGGAGTAAGAGAGGCTGTGATTTACTGGTCGGTTGTATCAGTGGTGGGTGTGATCAGTTCCTGTATTAAATACCAAGGTGCCAGCAACTCTTAAGTAACTGTGTTCACATGGTCATCTCTGCTGCCGATAGACCTGTTATATCCTGCCTTTAGCCATCTGTTTGGAGGCAGGTTACTGTGATGGGATTCTGGAAATAGTAATGATTGGCGAACTATAATAGGGTCTATTAATTCTGCTTTCAAACCAGGATGAGCTCTGAAGTGGTTTAGGTCTTACGAGACGGCATCTTTCTCCAGCAGTGGCCAGGCTGTGCTTCTGCTCTCCATCCCCCTGACTGCAGACCAACTTCTGCCTCCCCTGGCACGTGGACCTGAGGATTTTTGTGTTGTATGTGCATCACTGTAGGGTTACCTTCCACCGTTAGCTGTAAGTCCACCCCCACACAGCAACAAAGCGAAGGCAGCAATTAAAAATAAAAAGGCAATCTGTGTAACCACAAGAGGAGACAAGACTTCAATCAGGATGAATTAGAAGGCCCAGAATGCATAAAAAAAAAAACAAGAAAAGAAGTGAAAGATAGCAAGGAGAAATCCATGGCTGGCAGGGAGAGACAGTAACAGGGGTATTTTAAGTGAAATGACAGAGTCTGCATCCAAGCAAGTTCCAGTGCCGCCTGCGCAGTGCGGGGGGAAGGCTTGTCAGTGTTGGGGGCTCCCTTCAGAGCGATATGCCAGGCTGGGTTGCCCATTGCAAGCGTTTGGTGGTCCTGCTTCCCTTCCTGGGCCTGGCTTGCCATCTCTTCCCACTGCTCTAGCAAATGTTTCACTTAATGTAAGTCTCGAGTTCACCTCAATCGTTGCTGGTTTGCACCATCCTCACCGCAGTGTGTCCAGCTGCCTCTGCCTCCCAGGTTTACGCCATTCTCTTCCAGTGGCTTCTTAGGGCTAATTAAAGCCTTTCCATCCGTCGCTCCCCTGGGTTGCAGGTGCTGTTTTAACTTTTCTCTTCTGCACAGAAGACTGTGACAGACCTTGGGCACTTGAGTTGACCCTGAGGGAGTTGACCATGGCTGTGCTGCCATCCTGCAGCAGGGGCAGGGCAGGCTGTGACCCCGCATACGAGGGGTCCTCGCTTGTGAAGAGAGTGAGTCTTCGATCACTAAAACCATGCAGATGTTAAATTCCTAGCGTATGACCACCACACTGTGGGCCCTACGCTGCACCTTACTATCAGATTCCATGGGTCTTTGTGACCCATCAGGCACATTCATCACAGTTTTCTTTAGATATTACTCCTGTCTCACCCTTTTTCCCTTTAAAAGATGGGGGAAGGGGGGGGGGAGGGAATTAATGTCACATCCTCATCTTATTGCTCATGGTCATCTCTATAAAACTCTACTCTTGCTCTCTTCTCTCGAAGTGTGGAGGTTTTGGTTTGTTATTTCTGGGAATCCAGACCTGCTGTTGATTTGAGTATCTCTCTCCATTTGCTGTGCCTGAGAAGCAGAACGGCCCCAACTTGACAGTCGCTCCCTTTCGCACCCCGTGTCCTTCCAGGGAGCGCTTTCAGCACACCTCATGGGACTTCTGGTGTCCCTCCCAGCCGATTCCCTGGGACAGTTGTGCCGCCACAGACTGCTGCACATCTCACTATTCAAAGCCACCAGTGCCCCTGGGAGTCCTCCTTATGGTCAAGTGGTGGATTTGCTTTGAGCTGCCTCTCACAAGACAGGGATCTCTCCCATGCTGGAACTGGTGGAGGTCTTCTGCCAACTACCAAACAGCAGTCTGATGAAATTGCTCCACTGTAGCAATGAAACTGGGCTCCAGAGAGGCTTTTCTGATCCATCCGTGGCAAACACATCGCTGATTTGGTCTGTGCACGGCAGTGTTAGCCTCTTGCAAAGGGGAGGGAAGGAACAACTACACCTCTCCTGTGCTTCTATAAAGATGAAATATTTTTACACTGAAAGGGTTGTCAAACATTGGAACAGGCTGCTCAGGGCAGTGGTGGATTCCCCATCTCTGGAGGGATTTAAAAGCCGGGCAGACGTGGTGCTGAGGGACATGGGTTAGTGGTGGTTTCTGTCAGTATTGGGTTGATATTGGACTCGATGATCTGAAAGGTCCCTTCCAACATGGGCAATTCTATGATTCCATGATCCTTGTACCAGTCTGTTGGCAGGGGAATCCTATCAGGTAAGACATGAATTAGTTTTTTCAGTGTTATTTACAAAGCAAGTCTACTCAAAGCCATGTGGATGGTGGTGCAGGAGTCAAAGGACCACCCTGTCCTGCAGTCAGTCACTGCTTGTTGTTTCCTTGCTTGGGTCAAGACTTACCTTTCCTCATCTGTAGCTACAGCAGTATTTAGGGCTGGTGTTAAGTAAGTAGAGTGCTGAGGACTTGACGCCCACTCTGTATTTCTGGGGAGGGGGTGGTTGTTGTGGTTAGCTCTGGCTGTGCCCTGTGATGGCTCGTGTCACCTGCACTATTCTAGAGGCACCCCAGAAGTGCGTCTTCAGGTTTGGCTTTGTCCAAAAAGAATGCATTTCATCAATTTCAGTGTGAATCAAAGCACAGAAATTGCAAATGACAGAGGATTTCTTGAAAAGGGTGTTCCTGAGCTGAACTGAAGTATGGGTGTGGATGCACCCACGTTTCCTGGCTGAAAAAGGGGTCCAGCCCTGCTGCCCCCCTGACAGGCAATCTTTGCTGCAGCCCTCTGGGGAGGACTCACACATCACCACCAGCAGCAGTATCACAGCTCGGGAGTTGTATTTAAAAGAACTTTATGGTCTGCTAAGCTCATGGAATGACAGAATCATAGAACAGTTTGGTTTGGAAAGGACTTTTAAAGGTCATCTAGTCCAAGGTCATTCCTACATATATACTGGGCAACCCCCAGACAGTGGGCACTGAACAGCTAAGAATGGAGGGGGATGAGAAATACACAATGCAATATTGTTATCCATTCTGTGTAGACAGCTTTCCAAGAATAATTGTCAACAGAGAGGCCTCATCTAAAGGATTTCTGTGAGCAGTATTTGATGTCTTTTATTCAAGTTCTGGAATAAAAGTAAATAAAAATAGTTGCTAATAAAAAATTGCATATGGCACAAAATCTCACATGAGGACAAGTCACCTTGAAGAAATGTAAGGATCCATTTGAAAAGCCTTAGAAAAGAGCTGTAAGAGTAAGTCTCAGGATCTTAAAACCAAAAGACATTTCAGCCACAGACAGAAGGAACTGCTCTGTTTAGCTCATAAAGGAGAATTTGAAAAGTGTCCTCATCAAAATCTGTAAATGTTTAAATGTGGAGACAGTAGCGATAAGAAAAAAAAAAAAGCTGAATCTAAAGCTGCACAAACTCAGGCAATAGGTAAGACACTGTGGCACTGACAGGGCTTAGTCATTGGAACGATTTGCTGTGAATTATAGTGGGTTTTCTGTGGCTTGAAATCTGAAAAATGCGCTGTGTCTGCACCAGAAACACCAGCTCATGGCAGGACTCACCGGTGGAGATTTCTGGCCTGGAACTGCTGGAAGCAGTGGTACTTCCTGAGCATTATATCCATGAAACCTACACACAAGATTCTTACTGTTACAACCTTACTAACAGTTAAATATGATGGCTTTCTCTGATGACATCTTTGTCATCAGAGTGTGGTGACAAAGTGGTGCTTTTCACTAACACAGTCCCCCTTCCAGGACGTGCCAAGCACGCATTCATTATAGGAGCCCTTTGAAAATGTGACATTTAGGAGCTAAGTTGACATGGGGACTTGGGCACGTAAGCATCGTTTTAGGCAGCATTAGTTCAAAATATTTATCTGGAAAAGTCCTCTTCTAATCCCACAGGTGGGGGTAGATACCCATGGGTGCTTCAGTCCTTACTTGTACGTTCCTCTCTGGCCGTGGGCAAGGCAGTGGCCCCCAGCGGGGGTGACTCTTTCCACCTGTGGAGCCTCATCCAGTGAAGTGGCCAGTGGTACCAGCTGGTGTGAAGCCCCTCAGCGGGGCTGTTGGACCCCCCAAAGGAGGGAGACTGATGCAGCAGCAGTGACAGCCCCCGTTCTGTCCACAGGGGGAGGTCTGTCCCGCAGTCATTCCACGTAACCCCGTCAAAAGTGCTGTTCAGAAAGAGACTGAAACCATAATCCATGCAAATAAACAATCACATCCCATTTGATTACATCAAATAGAAAACTTGCCAAAATCTCTTGCTTCTAGTCGCCTTCAGCTTATTGCCATACTAACTTGTGGCCTTTTCTGAGAAGCAGCAAGAAACCCATGACTACCCTAATTAGATTTGGTCCAGATTTTATCACTGTTAAGGAAATCATCCTATGGCAGAGTGGGTTTAAAAGCAGACCTTTGCTCCACGTCTAAGTCACTTGTATTTTCCTAACTCTACATTCCTGCAGCCTTGTCAGCTCTCAGAGCTGGGCTGGGTGAGGATCGAAGGGGGGGAGCTGTGCTTTGGGGGGGGTATCATTTGAATGAGAGCCTCGTCCCTTATCCCGGCCGGCCATCAGGGTTCCCGTGGTGTTCTGAAGGCAAAGATTGGTGACTAACCTGTAATAAAGTAATTGCTTTCTGATTCCTAAATTCCCCTGCAGTTCCCCTTAGATCGTAGCATCAGTTTTCACATCCTAACCTTTTTCTGGTTTTGTTTTTGTTGTTGGGAAATTTTTTTGTTTTGTTTTGTTTTGTTTTTAACGGTCTACTAAACATTTGTATTCAAGGGCTATTCCTTTTATTTGAGTTGGGAAGATGGTTGGTGTGGCTCCTCCTTCCTTTTAGCTCCAGCCTCCTTGGGAAGACCTTCAGAAACGTCCTGGCTCTTTTTCAGTTCTTATCGTTCATCTGTTTTGGGGTATCTTCCATGTGTGGCTGCTTCTCGTTCTGCTCCCCATTTCTAGGGAGTGAGCTGTGCACAAGGAGTATGTGGATCCCAGCAGTGCCACTCATCCAGCCTGTTGCCTTTTGGAACCTGCAAGGGAAGCACAGAAAATCCAAACTTGTCCACTTTGCTGAACGTTTTTCTTTTCACTTCTAGGTCCTCCTATTGAGCCCCTGGAGCCAACCAGGCCTTTACCGACTCTTCCTGTTCGCAGAATTCACTCCACTTCGGAGAGAAAACACGAGAGACAGCCAAGACCTCCCAATCCTCCTCTGGGTGATCGGCCGTCCCCTCCTGGCACGAAGCCCAACATCTGTGATGGCAACTTTAACACCGTGGCTCTCTTTAGAGGAGAAATGTTTGTTTTCAAGGTACTAAGAATTCCTGCTTACCCATAAGTCTGTCTTTAGTTCTATTGCTGGAAAAAAATAATAGAAGGGTTAGGTAGTGAGATTTGAAATATCTGTGAAAATAGCTCTGTTGTTCAGCTGAGGCTGGTGAGTGAGCAATACCAGAAGGCAATGTGAGCAGATTGGCTCCTGATGGCATTCACCCAGGCAGTCTGTGCACCACAGTGTGAACTGGATGTGCTGATGGAGAATTCAGACACCATCAAGCTCAGAGAGGAGCCACACATAAAGTCAGAAAGCAGTACCAGTACCTGACCAGGGACTGAGCCTCTTTGCCTCCAGCGCTGGCCTGCATCCAGCCCCGGCTCCAGGGAGCACTCACCCTACCTGAAGCTCTCGAGGGGGTTGACTCAGCCTTGCTTGTAACTACAGCCGGGGAGGGAGGAGAGGCTTTGCTCAGTAACCCATGTTGGGAGTGTCTTGAATATGGAAATCCACAGTCCTGTTCCCAAAATACCTGTAGCTGTCACTCTGCCCAGTGGGTGAGGCTGTGGAGAGGGATATGTGGAAGGTCGTTAACTGGACAAACCGTATCAGTTGCAGAAAATGCCTGAACTGGAAATACTTGAAGGCCAGGGACATTACCTGGGAGAAGTCTCACAGGCTCTGTCCTGATCCTACTCATCCCTGAGCATCCACTACAGCTTTAACGAACGATCTCGCATCTAAAGGGATCATTAATAACTCCTCTGTGCCGTTGGACGCTGTGTGCTACACACAGTCACCAGGTGGTGTCTCTTCTGGGGTCCGACAGTTGAGCACCAGGACAGTTGTGACACCTCAGTGACAAGACACGCAGAGAGGTCGCTCACAGATGAATTCCACACACTTATAACTGTGGCCTTGCTTCCCCCTGCTCCTTTTCCCTCTCCTTCTTTCCACCCTTTTCCACAGCACCAGCAATCAACCGCTAGCCCCTTTGGCTGCCACCTTCCCCACGAAGGGCTTCCCTCACTGGGGACACTGTTGGGCTGGGCTGGAGCTGTCACCTGAACCGGGACTTCTGTCTGTAATGCTTTCGGGGACTAGTAGTGCTTGATTCTGGCTGCCCGATAAAAATAGTGGGTCTGAAGACGCTTCTGGTTTTCTCAGGATCGCTGGTTCTGGCGGCTGCGCAACAACCGCGTGCAGGAGGGGTATCCCATGCAGATCGAGCAGTTCTGGAAAGGCCTCCCCGCCAAGATCGATGCAGCCTATGAGCGCTCCGACGGAAAATTCGTTTTCTTCAAAGGTACAGTTGGTTCCAGTCCGATCCTACCAGCCCTGCCTCCCATTGCTCCTCCTTATGGCGTGAAGAGGGTGAAAACAGGAACGCTGCGTCCTTGTCCTTTTCCCAGGGGACACTTCAGGCAGCCACTAGTCTTTAAAATACAGTTTGGTGTGGGCTGGCCTTGCCAGGACAAGCTCTGTAGAAAGCCAATATAGATTAGTACAAGTTGTCTTCCCTGTGATAACCAGAAAGAGCTCCTGTTTCTCAGGAAGCGTCAGGCTCCTGCCTGTCTCCTTGAACGTGTTTCGGCAGGACATTGGGGCCTCTCCCAAACCACGTTTCTGGACAAGTGTGTCCTAAAGAAACAAAATGACCAGCTTTATGCCGGGGCCCACGTTGGCTCCTTGCACTGTGACAGTGTCCGAGCAGGATCCTGTGACTGGAGAGCAAGTTGTAAGCAAGGGAGAGTGGCTGGAAGGCATCAGCCATGCCCCCTGCAGAACCACACTGCCTGCTCTTCTGAACTGTGTGTCTCCAGCTGCAGTCGCTCAGCTCAGTAAACTCTGTTAAAACTTCAGAAGGCTCAGGGAAAGGCAACAGAAATGATCAAAAAATATGGGCTGACCCCTTTCAAGGAGCTCTTCGGCCTGAACGAGGGGTGACACAGGCAGGGTGTGAGAGAAGGCTTTGAAATCATGACTGGCCTAGAGAAGGGGAATGGGAAAGGGTTGTTGAATCTCTTCCAAAGCAAGAGCTGAGGAGCAGCAGATGAAGTCAGGAAGCTTCAGGTTCAAAATGAAAAGGAGGAGCAGCTTTTTCACGCAATACAGTTAAGCTTAGAAGTCCTCAACATGCTATGGTTCATTGTGGCTATTTTATATTTATATGGATTCAACTACTAATTGGGCGAATGTATTTGTTATTTGTGTCTCCCCCATTCCTCTCTAGGGGATAAATACTGGGTGTTTAAGGAGGTGACAGCAGAGCCAGGCTACCCCCACAGTCTGGTGGAGCTGGGGAGCTGCCTGCCCCGGGAAGGCATCGACACGGCGCTGCGCTGGGAGCCCGTGGGCAAAACCTACTTCTTCAAAGGTGACAGGTACTGGAGGTACAACGAGGACAAGAGAGCAACGGACCCGGGGTACCCAAAACCCATCACCGTGTGGAGAGGAATCCCTCAGGCTCCACAGGGAGCCTTTATCAGCAAAGAAGGCTGTACGTACCCACAGTCCTTACGCCTCAGATGGGTAATCACTTGTCTGACCCATGGGAGGTGGGGTGCTGGATGTGGGGTGTTTCCACTATTCCCTGAGACGGGACTCAAGTCTCAGAAGTCCTAGGGTCACCCTGCCCCTGTGAGCACTGACAGTCTGGGATCCTTCTGACCCTCAGCCCAACCCATGTGCCTCCTCAGCTGCTAAGCCACGGCATGGTAGTGCCAGCTCTGGGTGAGGGGAAGGGGACATCTGGTTTTGCTGCCACAATGGTCCCTACCCCAGTTTTCCTGGGCCCTGATGGTGAGGAGGCCGTAACTTACATTTTCCTCCTCATTTCTTACCTGTAGACCTCAGCATGAGGCTACTCTGTCAGAGGCTCCCGCCTGCCTGAACTTTGAAGTTAGCCATGCCTCGAGTAGGGGGTTGGACCTCCCAAGGCTCCTTCCAACACATTTCTTTCTCTGATTTGAAGATTTCTTCCTCTTCTTCCCGTTGGGGAAGGAACTAACAGGAGGGCCCACAATGAAATTCGGGACTGTGGGGTGAGACGAGGGCTGTGGGGCTGGGCTGGAGAACACGTGCAGGAGACCCAACGCTTTCACCTTCTCCTCTTTTTTCCTTTTTTTTTTTCCTAATCACTTGAGAGTGATTAGAAAAGGAGATATCTGGGGAGATGGGGGCTACTTCAGACAACATGTAGCATAAACCATCAGCCTTTTAGTAGCAGCAGGACAAGACTGGTCCTTAAGAAAGGCCAAATCTTACCAATTCTGTGGCCAGAAGGACTCGCCTTATTCAGCACCTGCTCCCTCAGGCTAGGTGAACCTTGAGTGTTCCTCCAAACACTGTCACACTCAAGCACACACTGTCATTCTGCAGATTACTTTAATTGTTTGGTCATGATGAGCCCATATTTACGGATGCTTTAGTAAAAAATAACTCACTGCAGAACACTTAAAGTTAGTTAGTTGGGTTTCTGTTATTCACAGCTTGTCTTGGCCAAGGGGGATGGTGCTCTGTGGGCAATGCTGCACCCCCGGGCCAGAGTTATGGCTTCTCCTTTAAATCCTGGCTCCAAAACCACCTTCACTCATCAGTGGTTTTGGGGTGCCCTGGAGGAACGTGTGTCATTGGCCCAGGCAGCTGCCACCTCTGGCCTTTGGCACATCCTCACGCAAGCTCGACTTGCCCTGTTGGAAATGGTGTGGTGAGAAATACCCTCTGTTTTGTCTCCTAGTTTATACCTACTTCTACAAGGGGAAGGAGTACTGGAAGTTCGATAACCAGCGGCTGAGCGTGGAGCCGGGCTACCCCCGCTCAATCCTCAAGGACTGGATGGGCTGTAACCAGAAGGACGTGGAACGAAGCAAAGACCGGCGCCTCCCCCACGACGATGTGGATATTATGGTGACAATAAACGATGTGCCTAGCACTGTCAATGCAATCGCAGTTGTCATCCCGTGCATTTTGTCTCTGTGTATCCTTGTCTTGGTATACACGATCTTCCAGTTTAAAAACAAAGAGGTGCAGCAAAACGTTGTGTATTACAAAAGACCTGTCCAGGAGTGGGTATGACACAGCCCGCTGCACAGCTCGACTCATTGCTCTGATGAGGACTATGGACAGAAATAAAAAGGAAAAAAAAAAAAAGCATTCAAAAGCCTATCAAACAAAACTACTTCAGTGACCTACGAGTTTTGGACAGCCTGGGACCGAAAGAAGCAGGAAAACTGGAAAAAAACCCCACAGGCAGCCTTGCAGTGCGGAGCCTCTTTCCTTCTCACTGCCTCGGTCGCGTGTCTCGGTGTGCCATCCTCCACGGGCTCCCTCTGCCACCGCAGAGCCTCCAAGACAGGTTACAGCCCACCCGGGAATCTTCCCTCAGTTCCCTGCACCAGTGCTCCCTGTTAAACCCAGCATTCTCCAGTGTAGCTCAACCACCTCTGAACAGAACCATTTTTTTTAATAGCTGTCTCATAAATGAATTAAGATCATGAAATCTATGAACAGGAACGATTCAGTATCGTAAGCAGAAGACATTCTGATGCTGAACCATTCTAAAAGATCTTCTTAGTTTATTACAAGATCCAGGGAATTGCCTGGATACAATTTTCCAATACCTGCTGGTCAGATGTTTTGTACATTCATAACTAATCGACGCTGCCACTCAGCACCGTGCACGAGGAACCACGACGCACTCAGAGAGGTCTGTGAGTGCAGAGCAGAAGCTCGAGAAGCACCAAACCAGACACCGTAACGTTACCTGGCAACAACAAGCCCCAGATTGGGACAAACTGAAGACAAAGTAATTTGGTCTTAAAAAAAAAAAAAAACAAAACACAAAAACCAACAATCATGGGAATACATGTTTTTGTTTCGGGAGCCATTCATGAAAGAAATATTTAAAATGTCATATGATGTTGTTTTAAGCTCCCATCAGTGAGAAACGATGAACCGATGGTTACCGATACTCTGAAAAACCTGTATAGCTGTAGACTGCCCCCGATAAGATGCTGGGAAAAGGTGAATTGTTGTTCCGTGGCATGTGTTAACTAGATTGTGGAATTTGTATGTTGGGTTTCAGGAGAATGGAAATGTTTGTTTGGAGTGAGTTCGTCCTTATATTTTGCTGAAATAGTCAAGATACAGTAAGAATTAGGCCTGTTTATAAAACTAAATGCAGTCCCTGTAGATGCTACAAACATTGTATGCCTTTGGAATTTGGCTGGGTTTTTTTTTTTTTTTGGTTTTTGCTCACTTCTTCACAGGCAGATATTTGGCAAGGCCTGAGGGAAGCACATCACACAGCAGAGCGAGTTCATCATTGGCCACATTTGACAGGCGTAAAAAAATAAAGTAAAAGTCTAGATAAATACCTGGACTTCAGGCTCGTAGCTCTTCACGAGTCTCTGCCTCCGACAGCAGCTGCTGCTCATCCCTCCTACAGCTGTGAAGGGCTGAGGATGTTGGGTCCTACCCACAAACTCAGTCCGTTCTGTTGTTGATGCTGATATTTCTGCCGCATTAAATGAGAGCGGGAGAAGAGTGTCTGGCAGTGCAACGGTGAGGGCCAGCCCTGTACAGAAGTGCCATTCACACAAGCACACAAACTGCTTTGCATGCTCACTCCGAGCAACAGGTGATTAGTGTAAGCCCTCTGCCTATAATGGAATTTCAGCCAGTGCAATTAAGTGCCAGTGCACAATTAAATGCACAGAACGTCCAGTTAGTAGAGAAAAAAATCCACCTTTAAAATGTCAGCTGTGAAAAAAAAAACAACAAAACAAAACCCAAGGGTGACAAACATGCTAAAAATACTCCTAATTGCACTGATGGGGAATGAATAAGCAGAAAGATTGTCAGCATTCTGAATGTCTAACTAGTGCTCAGATATTGCTGTGGTGAAGCAGGACAGACAGATACTTCTCGTCAGTGACACCCACCAGGACTGCGCAACACGTGGTCTCAAACTGTATTTTGTCCTTCATAATTGATTTCCGTAGCCAAGCTGTTTTTTGTGTTTAAACATTAAAAAAAAAAAAAATTACTAATATTACAAACATATTACAAAGTAAGTGAGAAGCTAGTAGATGCAAAACTTTGACTTGTAGTGAAACAATGTGATAACGTCTCATGATGGGTGAAGGAGTGCAAAGGACCAAATGAAATCGGAGCTACTAATTAGACACCCCCCCACGTGCTACTCCGTCCGTTGCTATGTGTACTATAGATGTGGTAGAACGCACACCACGAGCGCCACAGCCACATGGCACATCCACCTCATCTGTACGCTGCCATCTCGCTGGGGCTGTGACAGCCCAAACCTTTGAGCAACTTCCAACAGCCATCATTAAAAAAAAGAAAAAAAAAAAAAAAAGAAAAAAAATTTACAACCTGGAGAAACGTCTGGTTTTGTTTGTATTTATTTTTTTTTCCCCCCTCCTGCCCAAAGGTGGATTTTTTTATGGTCTGTTCCAAGCCCTGTGCCGAGTTCTGGGCTGTGCAGGTGGCTCCGTGCCCGGCGCTGGAGCCCACCGAGCCCTTCCCTCCGTAAGGCAAACCCTCTGCTGCCAAAATGCAGCCCCCCTCCTCGCCCCCCCCACAAAGAACTGCTGCCTCAAACAACCAGCCAGTTGGGTGCCTTTTCTCACTGCTCTGGAACTGGAAGATATTTGTGTAGGTGTTTCAGGGGCCGGGGAACAGCCCCCTGCGGTTCCAGGTGGTGGCTCTGGGGAGGGTGGGGCGGGGGGTGAGCAGCCACCCCCCCCTTCCCCGAGTACAGCCCCAGTCACCCCACTATCAGCTCCCTTTTGGTAAGATTAGCACCTCTGCTAATCACAGGGTCACCTCTGATCACAGGGTGACCGGTCCTGGGGTGACCTGGATCCGGGCACAAACACCAGGATTGGGGCAAGGGGAGGTTCCTCACTGTCCCCACACCTGGGATCTTTCATGGTCCAGAAACTCAGCCCTGGAGCAGCAGAGCAGGGACCCACTCAGCTCCCATCTCCTTGGACCGGTGGTCACGTCCCAGTTCTCATCCAGAAATGGGGCACCAGGACATATTGCCCCCAGGGGGAGCGGGGAACAGAAGGGCTTATTCAACTCCAACCGGAGGCTGCTCCTGGTGTGCTCCCAGCGCCACGAGCACCCCCCTGGCACCATGGGCCACTTGTACAGCCTGGGGGAGCCATGGCACGTGTCACCTTGAGCAGCGAGCAGCCCACGACACACACTGCACTCAGCATCCTACCTTTGCTTTTGACTGTTTCAGATAATTTCATCACCAGTAAAGTAGGGTCACCTCTCCAGGTAAGTTAGAAACGTGCTGGGGTACACAATGGCTACAGTCAGGACAGAGGTGACCCTCGACTACAAGAGGGATTAGTTGTTTGTGACTTACAATTAGTCATTAAACCTCAGAGGGATCTCCCATCTCACACTGTGAGGACTCAGGCTTTTTAAAAATGTCTGCAAAGGAGCCTAACACAAGTGCTTGGCCTTTGAAGTACTGGGCACTGGGGAGGCCCCACCTCGAGGCCTGTGTCCAGTTTTGGGACCCTCACCACAAAAAAGACATTGAGGGGCTGGAGCGTGTCCAGAGAAGGGCAATGGAGCTGGTGAGGGGTCTGGAGCACAAGTCTTCTGAGGAGAGGCTGAGGGAGCTGGGGGTGTTCAGCCTGGAGAAAAGGAGGCTGAGGGGAGACCTTCTCGCTCTCTCCAACTCCCTGAAAGGAGGGTGTAGCCGGGGGGGGTTGGTCTCTTCTCCCAAGGAACAGGCGATGGGACAAGAGGAAACGGCCTCAAATTGCCCCAGGGGAGGTTCAGATTGGAGATTAGGAAGAATTTTTACACTGAAGGGGTTATGAAGCTTTGGAATGGGCTGCCCAGGGAAGTGGTTGAGTCTCCATCCCTGGAGGTATTCAAAAGTCGGGTTGACATAATGCTTAGAGACATGGTTTAGTGATGGCTTTTATCAGAGTTAGGTTGATGGTTGGACTTGATGATCTTAAAGGTCCCTTCCAACCCAGACAATTCTACGATTCTAAAGCACACTCCGGCAGCCAAAGCCACACACCTTGTGACTTTCTCACTGAGCTGTGACCTGTGAGATGTTTTTTCCTCCCTCAAAACCTCTGGACTCTCCATCCCCTCACATTCCTCACGGGGCTTGATTCCCACCTTTCTCATGGTACCACACTGATCTGTCCAGCGAAGCTGGAATCGGCTGCAGCTCCTCAGATGGTTCCTGCAGCCCTTCATAACACGTGCAGCTTCCCACTGCCCGAGAGCAAAGGCAGCCCGTAGTCATGATGTGTAACCCAGGCCTTTTGTCAGCAATTTTATTAGCAATTTCTGTTCAGCAATTTGATTTTTAAGAATTTTGAGAACCCACCGTAGCAACACCCAGCACTGGGGACACACGGCTGGATTTTACTGACTATTCTTTAACGCCGCCTTTTGGCCTCACCACTGGGAAGTGCTGCCTTTGAGGTAAAGCCCATTAAAAGGGTCTGTCAAACACCGAGCTTTGAGTGCCTGGAGCTGCAGAATCCCCTTGTCACTCTGCTGCTGGTGTCACCCTTCGCCTGAGCTGTCCCTTCTTCTTTGGTTCACACGGTGGTTCTCACCATCCCATCCCCATGACCTTGCACCACGAGCTCCAGCCCTGCTTGGTGGGTTCTCCTGGGAAGGAATCACAGCATCTTCATGGTTGGAAAAGACCTCTGAGATCACCGAGTCCAACCAAACAATGGGCACCAGCAGGAGAATCTCACTCCCCCTCCCCGCTGCCTTCCTTTGGAGGTTTCAGTTTGCAGAAGAACCAAAATGTAATGAACAACAAAGGAGATGAGCGTTACCCCAAAATATATATTCACAAAAAAGCTTGGCAACCACTGAGCAAGACTCGCATCTAATCTAAGATAAAGATGCACCAGGGATTTACAGAAAACAATGCTTTCCCTGGGCTCTCTTTTCCTAACTCACCCCAAACATTCCACTTGCCTTGCTGACTGTTGCTGACGACTGAGCACACGCCTTTGCTAAAATACCTGCCTTCAGCTGCTCAGAGCTCATCGCTCCAGGTGTGAAATTTGGATTCTTAACCACAACGTCCTTCAGTTCATGTTCAGCTGCAGTGAATTTACCCTTCTATCAACCCACCAGACAGTCCTCATCCCTACCAGAGTGCCCCAGCGTGGGCACCTCCCCGGCACCAACCCCCTGCCTCTCCTGAGCTGGGGACACTAACACTGAATGTGGGGCTCCCAGAGGAGCTCCCTGTGAAACACCCAGAAAAATCTAACCTTTTACTCTTTTTTCCCCATCCCCAAGCATGTAAAAGAGCTTTTCCCCCTCATCCCATGGGATCCCTCATTCAGGGTCCTTAAAAGCCTTTGGCACAAAAGCCTGCCAAATGCCTTTTGGAAATATAAATAATGTCACCAGACCTTACCCCTATCCCTGGGGACTCCTTTAAAGAACTCATGGGTCTTGTAAGACATGAGCTGCCATTAAAACACCGAGTTTATGCTCTCTCATGGATCCATATTTCTACTAATTCCATTCTTTATTACAGTTTGTTTTCCTTGTACACAGGCCCATCTCACTAGTTCAGAATTCCCAGGAACCCTTGTTTAGAACGGGTATCACATTTGTTACCTTCCAGTTCCCACACTTCAGCACAACTTCCGCAAGAGATCCCACCCCACCCTTAGCAACACCCCATTCTCTAATATTCTGTCTCTGGTCCTCTTCGGTGTATCACAACCCCCAGCACCGTACTGGTATTTTTCCTATTTAAGGATTTGGATTACACAGAGACTGGATTATTTTTCCTGTTTAGCTCCGAACAATTTTTAACGCATAACACACAGCAAGATCACCAGTACAAACCAGGACTCTCGCCCATCAGCCGTAATGGAAAAAAAAATGAGTTACAGAAGTTGCAGATGAAAACTTCAGCCTTACTCATTCCACACTCAACAAATACACGCCAATACTGAACAGCAACAGCCCGACTGTGCCATGTACCCCCAACAACAGAGCCCTGCGAGGCGGCCAAAGGAAAGCAGCTCCTCACTCTGAACGCTGAGATACCCTAAGGGCAGGAGACTTGGAGTCAGTGCAAAGAAAGGTGGTCCAAAATATCAAAGGGGCCATAAACACCAAAAAACTGCTAGCTGTAGCAGCAAGGAGCCAAGAGCTGCTTATAGGTGTCTCCAGAGGCAGGAGGAAGCTGAGCTGTCTGCCCCTGGCTCAGATACCGTTCTGGACAGCCCAGATGGCAGGGCCAGCATGACCCTGTGGCAATCTTTATTTAAAAGTTTAAGGAACAACCTTTAATCAACCAAAACCTTCCCTGAACATCCAGACAGTAAAAAAAAAAATAATATGGAAGTTTACTTTATTTTCTACAAAGCCTGAAGCACCAACGCCAAAAAAAGCTCTGCCCGCACCGTCTTCAAGGCAGTTCTCTCCCCAAGAGAGTCCAGAGAGCAATGGAGCTGTGAAGGAGCAAGAGAGGAGCTTCCAGGTGCCCTCAGGGTGGGAAGTGGAGGCATTTCTTTCTATGCTTTCAGTACCCCTTCCATGGGCAAGCAGAAGAAAAGCAACTGAAATAAGATCAGTGAGGTCTGTTTAGAAGCAAATGACCATCCTCTACCTTAAAGCAGTATCTACAGCTCCTTTTTGCCATCATCGCCCCCTGACGAGGGCAGAGCTTTTCATTAGCAAGCTCCCAAATCTGGAACACCTGACTGACTGGAGTAACTCATTCAAACCGTGTTAGTTAACCTTTGTTTCCAAAATAACTCAAGATGAGGTGGCTTAATTTTTTTTTTTAATTTGCTGACTTGTAAGAGTTTCCCAGCGTGGGTGGGGAACTGCTGCAGAAGACACTTAAGCCCCCGGGCAACAGGACACATCTCTAGGCTCTTTCTTGCAGATGCCTAAGAAGCAGCACATACATCACAAGGCATCTCCAAACAGATCCAATACCGGTGCTCCGGGGGCAGGGACACTCCGGTGCTGTCGGAAACCCCTGGACCAACTCTGAGAAACTCGCAGTTTTAATCAGAGTGATCACTTTAAATCACCATCCCTGCAGGAACGGCTGTGAGTCAGGGCAGGAGAGCAGGTGATGGCTTCTCAGTGATTGTGTGGCAAGTAAACCGCTGTATTTTTGGTGTTGGCCATACAGGGGGCTTTAGCAGGAGTGTGGAAAGAGAGGGCAGTGCCACATATGTGCTGAAACAGGCTGTGTGCAGGTGTTATTTAAGGCAAAGTAATCTCTAGCGGTGGATATCCAAGAGCCACAAGAATAAATATCGTGGGCTCATTTGAGGGGTTCAGGCAGCATCACAAAACGAAAAAGCATGGCTGAAGAACTGGAAAATGTCAGCAAAGGGATAGAGAGCATTCCTTAATTGTAACTTATGCGTGTTATTTGACAGGTTTTGTAGTAATACTTAGTTTACAAAACACTACAAGAAGTTGGGTTTGTAGCCTCTTCCTTGGGCCAGGCCTGTGGAAACAACATCAGAGGGGCTGGATGTCCGTCATCCAAAGTGCAGCCGGACGCTTCACTCCTTGGGAGCTGTCTGGAAAGTAGGAACCAGCACTGCTCATGTCAAGCTAAAAAGACAAAAGAGAAAGGAGATTTAGCAGACAAGTGGCAGGGAGTGCAGAAAGCCTTTCAAAACACCAGTACAGTCAGTTTCCAACCTCCAGTTACAAAGGCCCAGCAGAAATTTCCCTTCATAGAACCTGAGGGTCTATGAAAAGGGGGAAGCAGACCCAGCTGAGAGCCACCCACAGAACAGGCTTGTCACACAGAATGGATGCTCAGCCTGGCCTAGGTCGTTATCAAAAGCTCTGAATGAGTTTAATTATGGCTCCGTTACACTCAGACTTTCAAGCATCGAGCCGTTATACAGGAGCTATGAAGGGCAGCAAAGAACTCTTTCAAAGGGTTCTTTACTCCAGGAATTCCTTATTCTTTCCTTATGCCATAAACCACTCCCAAACATTCTTATGGTAACTCAGAACTCAGCCACTAAGTTATGATGGCCCAAATAGCTCAAGGGCACACCTCCAACACCACAGCAAGAACCCTAAGTGTTGTAATCAGATAAAAGCTCAAATGAAGTTTGCGTAGGACATCCATCTATACAAATGGGGAAGGTCCTGTATCACCACCAGTCCAGGCAGAGAACAAGAAAACCTGCCTCCCATTAAAAGGTAACTTGGATAAAGCCTTTGACAAAAAGGCTTAAAAAAAATTTAAAGCAGCAGCCAACAAACTCCAAAGTCCTTTTAGCTCCAGAAAGGGTTGTAGCAGGCATTTGAAATAACAATTTTATGAGTTCCAACAATCAAAAGCCAAGATGTCAAGCAAAGTCACTGGTATTTTAATTTTTAAAACAAGATTTGTTTTAAAAAAATCCATTCATGTCTTAGCTAAACACTAAAAATGTATCTGAAACTTGGATACTATTTCACACAAGACGTGTTATAAATGCAATAAAAACCCTTATGTTTTCATACAGGACTGAGCCGGTTCATCAGCTACAAGGAAATAAACCCTTCTGCAATGAAGTAATTGTCTGTAACTCAACAGAAGGAAAGAGGAAGATGAAAAAATAAAATAATTTAAGAAAAAAAAATAAATCAATTGTGAAAACAGCTTGGTTTATAGTAAAATCCTTCCTGTTTTGCTCACGATTATACACAGCCCTGGACCCTCCTTACCTGTCAATCAAGGAATCTCTCATCTTGGTGGCGATGGTACTTGGCTGAGCTTCGTTCAGCCTGAAGATGCTCTCGATGACGGAGAGCTCGGTGCTGGTTGTATCCAGCCCGCAGAAGGCACACCAGTCGTTCACAACCATCCCTGCCGCAATCACCTCGCTCCCACGATTCACTGTCCCAGCCTGGCAAAACCCAAGTGGCAAGAGTTAACAGGGCACGCTGACAGCAACGCGCTTCCTCATCACCAGTCTTTAGTGGAGAGCCTCAACTCACACTCCTGGAAACTTTAAAGCTTCGGTCATCAACAAAATGATGAAAATTTCGGATAAAAAGATTAATGGACAGCCTTTAATCTCTGGAGAGAGAATTGTGTGATGTTCAGTGAAATAAAATCTAACAAGTAGGAAGCATAAAGGCCTAAATCCTGAAATTCCCAAATCCAATTGAGCAGACACAGGCTTTGATTACCTTATTTTTTTTTTAAACACTGCCTTTTGACAAAGCACAATCTCACACTCTGTATGATTCAATCAGGACAATCCCACCAGAGCCATGTTTCAGAAGCAAACTAACGGTGGTAAGTGGCTTGTCCAGGCTCAGAAAAGACAGGGAAAATGTCTCAGAAGACTTGCCCTGTTCGAGTCTCCTCATCTCCCACTGGGAAAGCTCTGCAGAGAAAACACTATGTAGGAGCCCGCAAGACATAGAAAAATTAAAACAGAGAACTGGGTGGGAAGGGAGTGGCAAGAGAAAACACAAACCCGCAAATGCCTTACCACAAGTGGGACCTGGAGCAATGAAGACAGTTCATCCTGATCATCAATTGAAGTTTTAGGGTGCACAATTCCTCCTTGGTTACTAAAAACACAGTAACTTCCTACCAGCACCTGATCCGCTACCGTTTGTCTGAAAACCTCAACCTTCAGTACATCCGCCAAGATCTCTTCTGTCTCCTGCAAACACAAAGAGAGAATGAAGTCCTCAGCAAAGTGGTACTGCAGGGCTTGAAGTCAAGCTATTCCTGCCTGCAGCCATCAACTGGGATGCTCCCCCTTGGAAGCCTGCCCACGCTGGCACAACCCAAGGCAGTTCAGTCTTTATAGAACGCTTGCTCCATTGCTATAAAACACTTAACTCCACTTTGTCCCAGGCCACTTTGTCATATCCTTCTGTATACCTCAAAGAACTTCCTTTTACTCCAGGTTTTCACTGTGAATTATTTTGATTCCTCCCTCTCTGACCATCTTACTTTACTTTTTACACTTATTTAAAACATAACATGCTGCAAAGACTGTCAAAGACTGTTACATCCTCCCCATCCCGCTTTTTTCCCCCCTTTGCACTCCTAACACCAAGTCCCATTTCTTCATCACCTTCAGCACAAACTGAAAGCAAACGCTGTAAGGAGGACCTTCATAGAATCATAGAATCGTATAGGTTGGAAGGGACCTTAAAGATCATCTAGTCCAACCATCAACCTAACTCTGACAAAAAAAAAAAAAAGCATAAAAATCACTAAACCATATTCCTAAGGACCATGGACCATATTCCTTCCCTGCCTGTAGCCACACCACACACCACTCTCTAACGCTATTAAGATATCAGTCCTCAAAGTAGCAGCAACTTTGTCTCCTCTGCCCTTATTTTACATTTTCATATAAGAACCTTCTGTTTTTCTTTCCCCCTCTGTCAACATCCACGGCTTCTATCAACTACTACAGATGTCACCCAGCTCAGCAGTACCCTGTAACTTCTGTTGTTGCCCCGACTAAACTCTTCTTTCTGCTCTCGCTGTTACACACACACACACACACTCTGTTACTCACTCAATGTTACGTACACAAAGCAAATTGCCCCCGACAATATACTTCCATATCCCACTCCTTCCCTTCACTAGAGCACGCTGAGCAAGAGGGCACACGCTGTACCTGGGGCAGAGTCCACAGCCACAAATAAACAAAAATATAGGGAAAGAGGCAGATCAACTGAAACCGAGTCAGAATTCCAAAATCTGATTTTGAGATTTCTCTTTTAAGAAGAATCACAGACTTGTAGGGGTTGGAACAGACCTTTGGAGATCATCCAGTCCAAGCCTCTGCCAGAGCAGGGTCACCCAGAGCAGGTTGCACAGCAACGTGTCCAGAAGTCCACGCTCTGGAATATCTCCAGAAGAGACTCCACACCCTCTCTGGGGAGCCTGTTCCAGGGCTCTGCCACCCTCACAGGAAAGAAGTTTTTCCTCATGTTAAGATGGAATTTCCCATGTTCCAGTTTGTGCCCTTGCCCCTTGTCCTGTCACCAGGCTCCACTGAGCAGAGTCTGGCCCCACCCTCTTGCCACCCACCCTTTAGATACTGCTCAGCATTGATGAGATCCGCTTTCAGTCTGCTCTTCTCCAGCTGAACAGCCCTGGGGCTCTCAGCTTTTCCTCAGCAGAGAGATACTCTAGACCCTCATCATCTTCACAGCCCTCCATTGGACTCTCTCTCCAGCAGATCCCTGTCCTTCTTGAACTGGGGAGCCCAGAACTGGACATGGTTATTCCTCCCCAGGTGCAGCCTGCACACCCTTGTTCAACTTCATCAGGTTCCTCTCTGCCCTCTCCAGCCTGTCCAGGTCTTGCTGTGTGGTGGCACAGCCTTCTGGTGTGTCAGCCACCCCTCCCAGTTTGGTGCCATCAGCAAATGTGCTGAGGGTACACTCTGTCCTCTCATCCAGGTCATCGATGAATATATTGGACAAGATGGGACCCAGTACTGACCCCTGGGGAACACCACTAGTTACAGGCTTCCAACTGGACTCTGCGCTGCTGATCACAACCCTCTGCACTCTGCCACTCAGCCAGTTCTCCATCCACCCCACTGTCCTCTCATCCAACCCACACTGTCTAGGCTGACCTATGAGGGAGTTACGGGAGACAGTGCCAAAAGCCCTGCTGAAGTCAAGGTAGACAACATCCACTGCTCTCCCCTCACCCACTCAGCCAGTCCTTCTATCATAGAAGGCTATCAGACCCATCAAGCATGATTTCCCCTTGGTGAATCCATGCTGACCACTCCCCATAGCCTAAGAAAGGCAAGATGAGGCAGTCCAGCCTCCTCTGTGACACCAGCTCAGCTGCCACCATAGGTCTTCTGATCCTCACGCTACGTACAGCAACACTCAACAACTACAAACCCAAACTACAGCTCAGTGATCATTTCACACGCACCCACTATGAACTTAAAAGTAGAGCCACGTACCCTGTCCAGATCGGGATGAACAAGAGCTACATAGTCATTGCAGGTAGTGACATTGCCCAGTGCTGAGAGACGCTCTTCTACTCGTTGAATTCGTACAGAATCTGGAAGACTATTGCGGATGTGCTGGAGCTCTTGGTCTGTCGTACTGCTTGGGACCAACAGCCCATGTCTGTTTCCTAAAAATGATCAATAAAAAAAAAAAAAAAAAAAAGGAAAACAGAACATTTCCACAGGGCTTCCTACTTTCCTGATGTTCATCCAACGGTTTCAGTTGCCCTTGCCCTCTCCATTCCTCCCAAGCCCAGAATTCAGCCCAAGAGAATTAAGGTTACCATTTAAGAACAACACAGCACCACAGGTAAGGGAAAAACCAGGACGAAGCACAGACTTTTCTCAGGATAAAAACGGGTGAATACCACTCTCTTTAATCACTTCTCTTTTTCAACTGATCCAAAGGAAGCCCGAGATCCTCAATGAAATGCTCTGATTAGGAATTTCCCCTGTAGGTGCCAATTGCCCCAAAAAACATACAGCTGCTGCTTGTTTGTGTTACTCTACTGCAGCAAAGCAGTATGACAGGATGGACAAAGGCATTCTTTCCACAGGAACAAATCCCAAGCCAGAAGTTCATCTGACTGACTGGGGTCTCACTGGCCAAAGACAGATGAAAGAGTCTACCTGACTTTCATGCTTGTTAATGTCTCCCCCCTGCCTTGGCTCTGTCCCTCCAGTGCTGGCACTGGAACATTAGCCTTAAAAAAAAATGAAACTTTTCCCAGTTTACCAGAAAGCAGAGTTACACACGTCCTTAGCCCATCTTTAAGCCCTACAAGTCCCACTCTCCCCACGACCCCGGCTCTTTGTTACTGAGTGAGTTTTAATTTTTCCATTTTCACTCCCTCCTTTTCACACACCTGAAGCATTAAAATAGGAACTCTGAGGATGGGGGGTGTTTCCCGTCGGACCCCCCAGCCACGGTTAAACCCACGGTATGTCCCAGCGCTCACCCATCGAACACGGGACTGCCCTCCCGTTTCCACCGGAGCCCACCCCCC
>JAHREE010000185.1:178455-195392 GCA_033628505.1 Tringa tobata
CTCCCTCGATGGTGGGGGGTCCAGAGAACTCCTTGCCCCGATGCCGGAGCCCTGAGCCCTTCCCTTCCTCCCGAAGCCGCAGCGCTGGCAGGGTCCCACCTTTGCTGTCCCTGCTGGGAGTGCCCGGCTTCTGCTGGGGAATGGGCTGGGGATAGTCCTCGGGTATTTTATATTGGTATCGGGATCAACAATTATTCTTTAGTGTTATTCATGTTTATTATTTAGTCTTCTCCTATTAAATAGTTTTATATTCCAACCCTCAGGTTTCCTTGTTTTTTCCCCAATTCCCCTTCCTGGGTGGGGAGGGGTCAACGGGTAAAAGAATAATTTTCTAAATGACAATAAATTGTTAGAGGTTTCTCAAACCGTAACACCCATGAACTGAGAGAGGACCTTGGTCATCCAGGTGGAGGATGATGCCTGCCATCCCTGTTCACCCAGCCTGGCACTGCTGCTGCCAGCAGACCTAGAAACAGAGCTGTGCCAGCGGTCAGGTTTGCCCTCCTCATTCTGGCCATGAAGTCCCATGTCTCAGACTCAAATGGTCCAGCAGGAACATCACCACAGCTACCCATCCAGGCCTCCAGCCTCACCTTACCAGGAGGCAAACAACAGGTCTTGCTTAGGTTTTCCTTCCCACCCCAGACAAAGTGACTTCCACCTTCTGTCTTCCCCCAGCACCCAGTACTGCTTCTTGGCAGAAACACCCGAGATAGATACACATGGCCATCTCCTCTCAAACACATGGACTGTCCTTTCCCCTGTGAAGGGTGCAGCCTCACACCCAGCCATACACTCCCCAGGTCTTATGACCTGTCCAGAGAAAAGCAACGGAGCTGGTGAGGGGTCTGGAGCACAAGTCTTGTGAGGAGAGGCTGAGGGAGCTGGGGGTGTTCAGCCTGGAGAAAAGGAGGCTGAAGGGAGACCTTCTCGCTCTCTCCAACTCCCTGAAAGGAGGGTGTAGCCAGGGGGGGTCGGTCTCTTCTCCCAAGGAACAGGCAATAGGACAAGAGGAGACAGCCTCAAGTTGCACCAGGGGAGGTTTAGGATGGATATTAGGAAAAATTTCTTCACTGAAAGGGTTGTCAGTCCTTGGAATGGGCTGCCCAGGGCAGTGGTGGAGTCACCATCCCTGAAGGTATTTAGAAGCTGGGCAGACGTGGTGCTGAGGGACATGGGTGGCTTTGTCAGTGTTTAGGCTGATGGTTGGACTCGATGATCTGAAAGGTCCCTTCCAACCTGGACAATTCTATGATTCTATGACTGTCTCTGCCACTGATGCTGCTTACCCTTCCTTTCCCTGTCCAGGCGTTACTGTGTCCCAGTTTCCCGTGCCGATCCAATGGGGCCCTGCACACTCTGTGTCACCACAGGACCTGGAAGGAGTCATCCAAGTCCTCCCAGTGGCACAGCCACCCTCCTTGCCATAGTACAGGATGATGTGGCCTTGCCTGCCATGGCTATTCCCATCACTACAAACAGATAAAGGTCTTTTCCTCCATGAATGGCATGGAGGAAATAGCCAGGGAATTCTTGGTCTCTTCTGGGAGGCACTGCATGAAGTTAAAGGGTTACAAATTCAATATAGAAAGGAAGAGGTACTTCCTTGGACAACACAACACACGGGCAAGCTGTGGAGCTCCTCACTGCAGGGCACTGTGGATGCTGAAAGTTCATGTGAGTTTCTAAAAGTGGTAGGATTCTCCCGCCCTTATTTTTCCCATAACAAACTGCTGCACACAGAGATCCCGTATCCAGTTCCGAATCATCCTGTGGCACAAGTGACAGGAGTCTGGAAAAGGATGGTGGTAGGACAGGATCCCTTCCCTGCCTTGCTCTGAGACACTCCTGGAGCAGGAACCCTCCAGGAACCCGTGCAGCTCAGTCCTCGGCCAGGAGATGGAGTCGCAGCATCACCTCCGGAGGTGGGGGACACCCTGTCCCACCGCAGTGTCTGCCTTGGGTCGGGCACCAGTGGCATTTTGACCAAGGTCAGGGTCTCAGCAGTGTTTCCTACAGCAGGGTTAGTCCTGGAGCCCCTCTGTAAAACCGTGATCCAGTCTCAGGTCGCAGGGGCCTTTCTATGGCTGTATTCTACAGGTGGCTCCCAGTTCTTCTCTGCTTCAGCTATTTTCGACTGATGAGATACCAATTTGCAGCAAAGGGTTTTTTTTGGGTAGTTTCTCTTACCCATCTTTATTGCTTTTTTGTCACTTTGGCTGTCAAAAGCATTCTTTTCTTTGTGTATGCCAATACAAACTAACCTGTATCATTTTTGCGTGTTGCTAAATGTAGATACTACATAGCACTCATTACTAGACCTTTAATTTCAAGTGACATTTTCTTTGATAAGATGACAATAATCTGACTTTATTGTAGTAAGCTCTTTAAACTTGCTTCCAATGCACTTGGAATTATTTCCACTCCTCATTTTTCATCTTCGTTTTGATTAAAAAGAGTGCTGTGTATTCAGTTAATTTGGGCCTTCCATCTCAGTTATCTCTTACTTCTTATTCATCCTTACAGCAGCATGTCTTGTCTCTCTGTTCTGGATTCAGTTTTTATTTATACACCTGAGGACTTCCCCCTCTTTGCTTTGGTGTTCTCCTCAGGGTTATATATAACTTACCTTCTGACAACGCTCACTTTATTGCTCTACATACCAGCCTGGGGTTTCCTTTCTGATAACACTATGATTTCCATTACTTATGTGCTTACTTCCTTCTTAATTATGATTTCTTTCTTGAGGTGGCTGCTCATTGAGTTAGATCTGGAACTCACTCTTAAATCTCTTTCCTCTTCCTTGGGACATGGATACCTGAGAGTATGAGCACCTTCCTTTTAAAGAAATCCCAAGCCTCCTCCAGGTTCAAACCCCTGTAGCTTTACCTGGCCATTGCAAATATGTACTGAAGCCAGAGCTGTTGTAATCCTCTCAACTTCCTCCTCTCATTTTTTAGCATGCGATATTGTTGTCTTCAACCCCAAATCTGGAATTTCTTTCACTACAATATAGCAAACAACGAGCTCCTCCCTCCCCGTGCCAGTGGCAGGGCATGTAGCGATACTTGGACTGTCTTCTATTTTGAGCTGAGAAATTCAATCTCCTCTAAGGCAACACAAACAGCCACGTAACTCCCTTTCAGGCTGGCGATACCATCTCTTTTCTCTGGTCCTAACCTGGCAAATATTTACCCTAATTTTCCTGTTCAAGATCCTGTTTAGCTCTAGCCCCATTTGCCCTTTGGCTCCTCTCATCTGCTGCATTAGTAAATGTCTTCATATCCTTCACTCTGTTATATTAAATAAGTGCTCAAAGAAATATACTATTTCTTTTGGTGCCTAGAATACTACTAAATAACTAGATATAGAATTCATAGTCATAGTGTCATAGTGTTGTCCAGGCCGGAAGGGACCTCCAAAGGTCATCTAGTCCGACCTCCCCGCAGTCAGCAGGGACACCCCCAACTAGACCAGGTTGCCCAGGGCCTCGTCGAGGCCTAATCCTAAATTCTATTTAGGATTTTAGATTATTGCTTTTCCTAGGCATCTCAAGAAACCCTGTTTTCTCCTTGTCTTCATTTAGAGGAAGTATAATATTAGAGATGGAAAACACAGGGAAGTATTTAATCAATAAACACGTAAGAGTTGAGGGGTCTAAACTAATTTGCCTACGGTTGTTTAAGATAAGAGCAGTGAGCTTGGTTCCCATATTTAGAAAACTCTCCAAAAATGTGCCTGATTCATACCAATAGGCAGCAATATATCACAATAAGATCAGCTGGCCAAGGGTATTTTGGAAAATAAGAAAGGCTTTTACAAGACTATGAAGGAAGGTGTGAGCACAGAGAGTAACAGTATCAACATACGGGGTTCAATATGAGAATGTCAATATGTATATGACTCCTGCTGCATGCATGTGATATCACATATGGGGCTCACAGGAGAGAGAATCTAACGGCTAGAGATGTGACTAGAGAGCAAAAATGGCTTTCAGGCATGATTTGAGCATGCAGTTGAGGAGAGAAGAATCTCTTCTTACAGCTGAAGAATTAAGACACTGAATATCTGAATGGTCAAGGACAGAATAGGAAAATACCCCTGTGCAGAGAGACTGCAGAAAGACTAGATGTCGGGATTCACTGTCAGCGAAGAAGGATGTATTGAATCTCTAGAGGGGTCTAGCATCTCGGCTCTGCTGCTCTCCAGTATCTTCACAAGCAGCCTAAGTAATGGACGAGTGTACACTCATTAAATTCGCAAATCACATCCAGGGGAGGGGGACTGCACAGATATGAGTTTGAAAAAGGTTCTGGAAAAAAGGGAGGCTGTTCAACATGAAGATATTCAAAGAAAATACACTCCAGGCAGTCATGATCAAGTGCACAGATACAGGCTGGAGAATGAGTCTGCAGCAGCTCTGGGGGTTGGAGTATGTCTTAAGGAAAACACACTTCTGTAGTGTCACAGTGTTGGGAAAAAGAGCAAACATCCTGGGGGTGTATGAACTACACTGTGGCCTGCAAGGTGTGTGACCCTTTCACTCAACTAGAATCCTCTGAGGAACAGGAGATGTCAGGTCTGGAAAGGTCAGCAGGGTAACTGTCCTCAGGCTGCACAAACCAAGCCACATGGAAGGTGCAGATGGTGTTGGTGTCCACAGGAGACAGACAGCACGCTGATGTGGTCCTCCATGTCTCGGTGCTCAGGCAGGATAACAGCAAAGAACGACGAGCAATTTGCTCACTGGAATGAGGGACAGTAGAGATGCCTGGATCTGAGTTATGGAGCACTACAGAGAAGCCACTAGTCAATGTCTGTATAGGCCCCATTAACATAAAAAGAAATAGGATGAGTCTTGGGGGTAAAATAAAAGCACCTAAGTTGGAAGCTAAAAAAGATCAGGATTTTATTGGCAGCCTCATAAAATGCTCCCTCTTCCATGCTTAGAATGGGACAGTGAAGTGAAAGAGCATTTCAGGACATGGTTATGAACATTATGTTAAGGAAAAGATGGTAGAGTTATAAGGAAATGGAAAACTGCAGGAACATAATGACTCTAAATCAAGCTGGATTCCATCTTAGTCTAAATGAAACCCAGCTGCTGCACAATATAAAGCAGAAGATACAGGAAGGCTTCAAATTAGAATCTGGAGTGAAGCTGTGATGTGTACAAGGCCACACAGTTTGAGATTGCCCGCTTTTCCTCAGGAATAAAAGCAAGAAAACTGTCTTCTGCTATAAGGACAGGATGGAAATCAATGACACTGAGGTAAGGAATTAAAATCAATGAAGAACACGTGAACAAATAAAACTGTGTTTAGAAAAGTGCACGGTGCTGAACAGCCAGATCAGATAGAAATGTTTACATGCACACACAAATTTTATGAGCTCAAGAACCAGAGAGATGTTGTGAAATACCTGAGCTGAAATGATGGCTCTGACACAGCAGGAATCTCAGAAACATACTGGGTAGAAGAAAATCAAGAAACAGTATAACTGCCAGGGTAGAAATTATACAGAAAGGATAAAGAGAGGATGTTGCTGGGATACTGGCGTAATACATTAAAAATTCAAATAAGGTAAATGGTATGTCAACAAATGAAATATATAATGGATTAAAATTCTAGTCCCAAACAGGAAAAACAGTACTAGGGCTAACTGTGAACTGAGTGCTGACGGTGAATATGCCAGGCTATGGACGTGCTGAGAGGCTGAGAAGGCAGAAAGCAGAGGAATAAAGGGAGATTCAGTTATAGGCACGTTGAATGGGAGCCATTACTGGGAGAGTTGCAGAAGCTGCATTTTAGACACCGTAAATGACTGCTTTTTGGAGAAACTAACCAGAAAACCAAAAAAAAGGAGAAATAACATTACCAGTTCAGAAAGTTGCTTTGGAAAGGCCACTCGGCAAAAAAAATACCCATGATGTACTCATATCAAATATTCTTTCAGGACTGAAATAATTCACAACAGTAATAATTAACTTAAAGGAGAAAGTGAGTAATGCTATTAAAAAGAAATTTAAAAGAATAACCAACAAGGTTAAATGCTTGAGGCAGCATGAAGATTGTTTAAAGATGCTATATTAGAGTCTCAGAGAAAATGTACCTATCAAAATAAAGATATTTTAAAACATCCAAAAAGTCACTATAGTTAAAAGGCGCATTAAAGGAAAATATTAAAGCAAAGAGCCTTCAAAAACTGGAAGTCAGCAATTTTCCAATTATTAACCAGGGAATAACCTATCATTTAATTTGAACGTAGTAGCAAGGAGGGAAAGTAGTAAATGTGAACCTTTTAAAGAGCTCCTGGAAAACTACAAACCAGCCAGTCTTATTTCCATACTGAACAAACTGGTAGAAGCAAATAGAGAGTAAAATGATTAGATGCATAAATAACTATAATCATAATGCTGAAGACTCAGCATATTTTGTGGAAGCAAGCCATGCCTCAAAAGCCTCTTGCAGTTCTTTGAAGGAGGCAGCAAGCACACAGATACATATGATCTGCTTGATGTTGGCGACATGAATTTTCAACGAGATTTTGACATGGTCATTCAGCCAGGACTCTTAGAAAAATAAAGTGATCGTGCAGTACAAAGGAAAGTCTTCCTGAGGAGCAACAGTTGATTAAAGATGGGATACAAATGCTAGCAATAGTTTTAATTTACCCACTGGAATCCCACGAGTTTTGTGCTGGGATCACTGCTGTTCAACATATTCAGAAAAGTCCTGAAAAATGGTAGAAACAGTCCATGACAGAGCTCCTGACAAAATTATTGTGGCCGGTCTAAAGGAAATGGGATAATCAGAAGCTGCAAGAGGATCTTGTGGTATGGGATAAATATGTGACAAAACAATAGACAAAATTCAATGTCAATAAATTCAAACTATTGTAAAACCCCTGATGGTCTCTGTACATTGATGAGTTCTCAGATATTAACACTTAGGAAAGACATCAGCGTTCCCACAGACAGTTAAAAAACCTGATCAGTTCAATGTTTAGCACTAGTCAAAAAGGCAAAGAGCAGCCTAGGAATGGGGACAGAGGAAAAGACAGAAGTCACCATTATGCTACACTGCTAAAGTGTCGTGGGTGGGAACATCCCCACCGCTTCGTGCAGTTCTGGTCAATTTGTCTCACAAACAACAGACATTATAGTTAAAGGTCTGGGAGTTCTCCAGCATGAGAATGACTGAACAGACAAGGATACTTCAGCTGGAGAAGAGATGATTCACATGAGGGATTATACTGAAGGAGGACAAAATCACAGATGCAGTCAAGAAAGTAAAGGGGAAACAGTGATGTACTGTGCCCAGGTTATGGAGGCATCAAATATAACTATCTAGCAGGGGGTCTAATGTAAATACAATGGAACATTTAGTCACACAAAACATAAATTAAACTGCAAACCCCTTGCCAGAGGGTATCTGGAGCCCAACCATGGTGGGACAAAGCCTCCTATGGCAAATTGAACATAAAGAAGCACCTATCTTGAAGAACATATAGCCCTGGAGGTTCTGAAACCTCTGATCCTTGCACACAAGACTGTTGAACTGTAAAACCTGCCACTGGGAAAGAACACACCCTCTTTCCTGTGTCATCCTGAGACCCCCCTGGATCTTTGGCTTTACTCAGTAACTATTCTCATCCTTTGAATCTAGCTTTCCCATCTGCAGGGAGAGCAACCTAAACACCTACTACACTAGGTATAGTACCAGGCGCAGTACACTCAGTGGCAGACCTCCTGATTTTCTCCTGTGGAAATGTTTCTGACCACCGTTGAGCAAATTCCACAAAAAGAGACTGTTTCTTTTAGTCCAGAACGTCATGTGCTTACTGGGAGAACAGAGAATCAGATATAAGACCCTGTTCAACAGAATAATTATCTTCCAGAACTCAAGAAGTTTCGGCTATAGAAAGATCTATAGAAAGAGAGCACATCACACACCCAGACCCCTTCCCCAGAACAGCAGAGGGAGGAACAGAGAACCAAATCTGCATTTTAAGCAATATCCTGACTCTGGGGAATTAAGATGTTCCTCCAGTGGTGGAGTCCCATCCAGATGACACATACTCCATTTTAGCCACTCAAAAATGAGTGGTCTCAGTTATCTAATCCCTACCCCTGCAGTCAATGGAGATGGACAGATGTTTTCAGGCAAGGATCCACTCTGTTGTTCTTAGATATGTGTCTTAGGGTGGTCAAAATGCTACCAGACACTGCTCTCCATATTGTTTATGTAGAGACTCTACATTACCAGTTTCAACCAGATACTTCCATTTTTCACTGCCAGTGTTTGATAAGGTAAGACCTCCACCTTTGGAGATGATGAAGTCAAAAGCAGAGGAGAAGGTGCAGCTTGGAGCAACAGCAGTGATAAGGACACTGGTGGACTGAGGGTCCAGCATGTGCTTACTGGGTGATGGAAAAGAGAGAGAAAGGAGAGGGACAGCAGTGTTCAAGGAGACCTGGCGGAAGGAGAATAAAGTATTGCCAGGGCACCAAATTCACAGAAATATCAAAACAGTCTGTCCTGGGGAGTAGCAGTGGTTGTGAAGGATAATATGATGTGCAACAGCGTGAAGGGAGGGACTCTTTATTAGGGAGTGTAGTGATGGGAGGAGAGGTAATGGTTTTAAACTGAAGGAGGAGAGATTTAGATTAGATACTAGAAAGAAATTCTTTGCTATGAGGGTGGTGAAAGCCTGGCCCAGATTGCCCAGAGAAGCTGTGGCTGCCCTGTCCCTGGAGGGGTTCAAGGCCAGGTTGGAGGGGGCTCTGAGCAACCTGGTTTGGTGGGAGATGTCCCTGCCCAGGGCAGGGAGTTGGAACTGGGGGATCTTTAACCAACTCTAACCATTCTATGGTTCTATGAAAATCCCGTGGAAAAGATCTGTAGGTGGAAAACTCAAGAGTCTAGTAATAAAAATCTAGTACAGGATCAGTACTCCTGATGTTCTGATCAGAAGAGTGATGGTGATCAGACAATGTTAACTGAGATTACAGAGGCTGCAAAATTAGGGCAGGCAGTAGCAGTGGGAGATTTTGTTCACTCATACACATACTACGTCAATGCTTCACTGGGATGAGCTGTGGAGAAAAACTTTTGGGAAGCAATAAATGATTACTTGCCAGAATTAATTAGTCTAAATTGTTTGACCCACAAGAAAAAGATGTTATTGAGGATGTGGTCTGGAATGATGCATAAAACTCAGTTCCAGAGGCAGAAGTGGTAGAGCCCAATAATGCTCACACACAATTTTAACTCTGCAGTGAGAAAGCACAACCTAAATAAATGCAGCACCTGGATACTCAATTTCAAGAAAGGTAATTATGTAAAAATGCAGCAATTAGTCAAAAAGAGCTGAAAAGGAGCAGTCAAAAAATCCCAAGATGACTACGGCTTGTAGGTTGTTCAAAAATGCTGTACTGGCAGTTCAGAAATTGGTGGGCCCATTTGAGACCTATGGGTCAAAAGGGGCATTCAGTGATGGCAAGACCATAGCAGAGAACCCCGGTGAATTTTTTGCATCTATTGCTAATGCTGGTGACACTGAGCCATGTTTCACTCCTGTGAGCCAGGGCCATACTGCAAAGACTGCTTTGTTGAGGGACTGGGAGGTTTCCAACGTAACGCCATCTGGACATAATCTTGAAGCCCACATAGCACTGGAGCTGATCTCCACCCTGGGACCTGGCAGAGTGTGCTATGAGGAACAAGATCACTGATGGCACAGTCTCGTGGAGGAAGGTCCACAGGGCTACTGT
Source organism: Tringa tobata (assembly GCA_033628505.1). NCBI lineage: Eukaryota > Metazoa > Chordata > Aves > Charadriiformes > Scolopacidae > Tringa > Tringa tobata. Next base: position 188,231 of record JAHREE010000185.1, read on the forward strand.
AAAAGCAAGCCCTTGCCTTACAGGCCTGCTGGAGTTTGGTGAGGGAGCCAGTGAGCACATGGATAAAGGAACCAGTCAACTACAGATTTTGGGGCTTTCAAACTGCCTTTCACAAGGTTCTGCACCAAAGCCTTTTAAGAAACTAAATTGCTATGACACAAAGGTCTTGTTATGGACCAAGAGCTGGTGAGAACATAGGATGCAAAAGGTAGGGCTTAATGGTCAGTTTTGAACATGGATAGCACACAGAAGTGAGGCCCCAGAGACTGGTCCTGGGACTGGTTTCCATCCTATGGGTGACTTCAGGCATGAAGGGGTGCAGTGAAATCCCCAGGTTTGCAGAGGATCCTCAGTTCCTTCAGGTGGTGGAGTACCACACTGAAGGTGAGGAAATCCAGAAGGACCTCACAGAACTGAGCAAGTGGACAGATACATGGCAGATGAACTTCAGTGTAGGAAAATGTGGTGTACCCAACAGGAAAAATTATCTCTATCAGGCCTGTGTGAAGCTGAACCCGGAACAGCTCAGGAAGGAGCTCGGAATCATCATCATCAGTTCTCTGAAATCATCAGCTCAGTGTGCATGGCAGCTAAAAAATTCAACAAATGTTGGCCGCTGTCAGCAAGGTGATAATAATGAAGCAGAGGGCATTGTTTTGACCTTCTGTAACACCTTGGTACAACCACATCCTAGGGGCTGCGTGCAGTTCTGGTCTGTGCATCTCAATAAGGACATGGTGAGGTTAGAGAGGATGTGGAGAAGATGATTAAAATGAGTGAGGGATACAGCAGCTGCCGTAGGAGGAGAGACTGGAAAAGCGGAGGCCTTCACTTTAGATAAGAGAAGGGCAGGGAAGGTGGGTGAATACAGGATGGCTGTCTTACCCACCTGCAGCACTAGAACTAGAAGCACTTTATCAAATTATTAGGAGACTGTTTTAAAACAGACAATGAGTTAGGGCAAATTAACAGACAATAGGTAGTGAAGGGAATACATAGGGCTGTTTGCAATGACTGCACGTGCTGTGGGAGGACAAGAGGGATGGACTTCAGATGGCTGTTTGGGCTGCTCTCACTAAACAGCATCAGCTGGAGGCAGAATCTAGGCTAGGTGGAGCATCATCTGACCTGGCAGAAGATTTCTTACATTTTTAAGACCTGAAAGAGATACTCATAGGCAGATGTGTCCAGGAAGCATCAATGTTGGCAGAGAAGCAGTTAATGCTATCTGAAGGCTAAACAGCAAGAGCAAGAGGATGGAGTAGAAGAAGGTAAAGCACCAAAATAAAATCTGAGAGAGAGAAAATGAAGAGGAAAAGCAGGATATCATTAACATGAAAAAGAAAAAAGAACCAAACCCCAGCTACATTATTCACTATTTTGGTAAAGAATCTTTTCTCAATGTCACCAGTCTTTGTCACAGTAGTTGCTACTTTTTCTTACCTGTATGTACCAGCAAGAACTTGGTCACAATCAATCAGGATAAACTTCTCCAGAACCTGGCCTGCAAATTTCTTGCCTGCTTTGCTGTAGTAGGTGTCTCCACTCAGACATCTTATGCGCATGTTCTGAAACCAAAGGAAGCAGTGTTGAACTAAACCAAAATGTTCCCTTAGGCATCACTGATGGACTCCCTCGGGCAGGAGCTTTGCTCCCCGAGGCGGAACACAGCAAGGCATTAAGTGTTTCTTGGCTTCTATGTACCAAATATTTTGTCACACTGTCTGCTTCTGTAAAATAAAAATACCAGCAAATATTAACAAGTTGCACTTAGATACAAATGCTGGTTTGAAAAAAATTTGGAGAATCCTATGAGCCCACAGATCATTGCTGAAGTATGTAAGACTATGCAATTTCTTCCAGATTATTGATAATATTCAACTAACCCCACTAGCAGATGCTTCTTCATTTAAACTGAATTTTGACCCATAACATCTAGCCAGTTTCTTATCAATCGAATGTACTGTTCTGGTTTTATACAGTGACAGGCCTAAAACTAAAATATTGCTCAATAAAAAAGATTTACAGAAAGGTATGTCTACATTTTAAGAATTACCTTTTATATGTTTATTTAAAAGCAAAATTAAAATTTTCAGCTGCCGTACTCCAGTGAAACAGACCCGATCCTCCTCTGTTTTAAAGACTGCAAAGAGCTTCTCTGATACCGCTTTGGCTGTAAAACCGACTGTCCAGTACAAAATGGGAACTCTGGCTCTCAGTATCCATCAGGAGCCTTTCTTGTAATGTGAGGGTTTTGCCCATAATAAAAGTTATTTGCACCTCAGCTGGGGAAGGCAGAAGAGGAGAACAGTCACTGGAAACAGCTCCTGGCCTGGTCTGTAGGACACAGTGCCAAAGAATACATCTCCTGTGTAAATGAACATCCCCGAGGCTGCACCTTGGCTGTCCCGCCAGGCCATCCCTGGCTGTCCCTCCAGGCCACCTCCCCAGCCGCTGGAGGTGGCTTTGGCACACCAAGAGCTGTCACAAACTGTCACCACCTGCCTGTGCCTGGCAGACCCCTCTGTGGGCAGCTGGTGCCAGCCTAGTGCCAGCCCCACAGAAGCTGAAGGCCCACAGCAGTTGGGTTGGGCAGCACAGGCGGCAGGGGCCATTGTGCCCCTTGGCAGAGGTGGTGCTGCCCATGGTGGGCACCTGGTGGAGGTGGCAGCTCTGCCATGCAGCAGATCTCAGCCCGGCCAGCCCCAGCAGTTTGTCACAGCCAGCACGAAAGACAAGTACAGATAGTTGTGATTTGCCTACAGGTGTTCTCCACAGGGCACAGACCCTTCCATCGCTGTGTGCCCTCCTCCTCCCCGGCAGGCTGAGCATGCAGGCCTCCCCAGGCTGCCCCCACACAGCCAGGGACCGGCTCGCCCAGTCCCTGGCCTCACGTGGGGTTCAGGGCGCGGAAGTCGTGCCTCGGGGGTGAGGAGCAGGAGGCAGTCACCCTGCGGCAGGGTGACTCCATTCCTGACAGCTCTGCTCCTCCGTCAGAGCCCTGTGGGCAGGAGGTGGGCTTCCCGGAAACATCTGCCATGAGCCATGGCGGCGGGGTGGGACAGGCTTGACTCTCACGTCATGCTGAGGAAGACTCCCTGCCCACCCAAGGGGCACCATTGCCTTCAGGGTGTCAGAACAGCAGCAAATCTCCTCCAGACCAGGGTCCATCTGACCCAACAGTTTATCTCTCACAGTGGGCAACGGCAGCTGGGGAAGAGCAGGAAAAATGCTGCCCCCTAATATTCCGGCTGGCTCTGTTTTCTGCTTGGGGGACTTCCTGAGCCTCTTGTGGTTTGTCTTAGTGGAAACTCCCCCCTGGACCTCTTCGCCAAGTACTTGTCCAGTATTCTCTTCAGGTCATGGAAACTTTTAGCAGGGACAGAGCTGAAGCGTCACAATCTTTGCACTGCGGCTCTTCCTTGTTCCCTTCTTCTGTCCCAGAACATATCTTCACCTGTCACCTGTGAGAAGGGAGAAACTTCTTCCACATAAGGGCAGTTATGCATTGGAACAAGTGCAGTCTCCATGCTTGGAGATTTTCAAGATTAGACCAGTTGAGGCCCAGAGAACATGTCTGACCTCACAGGGGATGCTGCTTTGAGCAGGAGGTTGGCCTTGATGACTTCCTGAGGTCCCTGCTAACTTGTATTAAACTGCGATCCTCTGAAATGCCACCACAAATTCCTGATATAGAGCAAAATAAGCTGGATGCTTGGGGAGTTGTCTGCATAATCCTCTTGCCAGTCAACGCAGGGATTTTTTTCTTCCAGTGCTGAGGTTTTAGTAATCCTCATTCTCACTGGGAGGAGCCTCCTCTCCCCCCCAGGGAAGTTAAAATCACTTCAAGTAAGGGATATCCCATAGATTTGTCACCACAGTATTTCTTCACTCCCTCTATTCTTTCCAAGGCTGGGTGTGTTTTTGATATCTGGCTCATTTTTTCCATCCTCTTCTTACTCTTGGCAATGCAGGCCCTGCATTGTCCAAACAAGATGAGAATCCTGCCGTGTTGCAGGAAGGCAGGCTGCCAGGAACCACTCTCACTTGATTTAGACAGTAGTTTTAGGTTCAGAAGGTAGCCTTTTGAAAATCCAACAGCAAAGTCTTCTCAGTGACTGCTGCCGCTGCTCGATGAGGAACAGCGGGATTTGTGGACGCTCAGCATCAGGGTTTGACACCAGCGGGCTCACACAAACGTTCTTAGAAGTAAGATGCTGGAGGGCCAATTGCCCCAAACTCCCCATTAAACCCCAAATTGTCCCCAGTTATTCCAAATGGAGATTTATCATCACATCCTGTCACAACTCAGAGCCAGGAATAAAATACGTACACTCACTCCACTTAGATGTGGATATCAAGCATGTATGTTAATGCGCTGCTTGAGATGCATCCGCTTAAGGGGCACTTCACATTGAGACCTGCTGCTGAGTCACTGGATGGGGGAGGCAAGTGTTAATTAGCCATTAAAGCACAAGACATGACATCAGGTCTAACAAAGAGATGTAGACATCTCCATAGTTGTAAACTCATTCTAATTTTAATTAAAAACAATGGCCAGGCTCTTGGATAAGCAGCAAATAAAACAAATTTTGAAGAGATGGAATTTATCTGGGCCCACCAGGTGACTTCAGCGATTCAGTTGCTTGTGAAAGCAAACATGTTCCAGCATGAAGCAGTTTTCCCTAACCGTTGCCATCTCAAGAGGCAGGATGAAATGGGTCTGGCTTGTGAGAAGCAAGAAGGAGAGAGCACCACCAACACGGGGGGAAAAGGAAGCCCCTCTTTGTGTAGACAGGTTAAAATTGAGGGGAAATCAAGACATTTGTAACTGCATCTATTTCGAATGCTATAAAACACTATTTTTGCATTTTCCCCAGCCTGTTTTCAGTTAAGAATGGTTTTGAGGTAACTGGATAACTTCCAAGCATTCCCCACTGAGAGGAAGGGAAAACCTATGAAATTGATGGCTGGAAGAGAGTCCCCCAGAGAATACCGTGCACCCAGTGCAGGGGCACAGCCAGGACTGCTGGCCTTGCAGGACTCGCAAAAGACAACAAAAAACCCAACTTCCATGGATAGGTGGTAGTCAAAAAGACTATATGGGGAGCAGCAAGATACTGGGGTGTATTTCTGACTCTGGAAGTTCCCAAGAGAGCTTGTTGCACCCACACATTAATTTTTGTGGTTTGCCTGCTCTGGGCACCCCCCCCCCCCCTTATTGCTGATGGGCACCCTACAGCATGGGGAATCGGGCTCTTCACAAACCCCTCATGAACCCACAACTAAATCACAGAGCTCAGAGCTAAAAGCAGATCTTAACGTGCCGTTTTGAACACCTGGTTTTATACCGAGGCAGGGCAGCAGGGCTGGGGGAAATGGTAGGTTTGGCATCGGGACACCCGAAGGGACTCACTGCTTCCCTTCCCCACCCAGCTACTGCCCAACACCAGCTCTGGCCAGACTCTACACTGGGCTCAGGGATCTGCACTATGTGCAATTCTGTGTCCTAGAGCAGGGGCTGAAGGGAAAAGAAAAGGAAATGCTACAGGTCCACGTGAACGTAAGTTTTCAACCTCTGTCCATCTGCCCCAGCCCAGCAAAGCGTTCTGTAATGCACTGCATCTGATCAGCCTCCCCTGCACACTGCTTGTGTGTAAAACTGAAACGAGGACCACAAAACATCACGGTATGGAACTGGGAGGCTCTTCCAGTCCTTTCCCTGTGCTTCCAGACACGTCTCGATTTCCTAGACCAAACAACTGTGGTCTCTTAACCTGGGGTGGTGGGAGAAGGTCCCCCGGACCAGGCAGAGGAAACAGAACAAACAGTACATGGTTTTTACCAATTCAAAGACCTGTTTATCATATCCACTGTGGGACTGAAAACTTACTGGTAAGTTGTCCTGAGTAAGAGACATTTTATTGCACATTTCCACAAAATGCTTCAAGTACTCTTCATCCAGGATCAGGTAAACGGGGACGTGCCGTCTGCTCGAGGCCTCCAGCAGGTCACACAGTATCTCCATGTCTGTGAACAGATCCATCACAATTGCTATCACCTGGGCAGGAGAAAAGAGGTCGAGCAGGTTAAAATCTAAGCCCAAGTGAATTGTGCATTAAACTACGAATTAAGTATTCAAACCTCCTGAGTTACTGAGTGTCTGTGGCCACATAAGTGGATGTTGCTTCTGAACCTTTATGTTTCACAGCCTTTACCCCAGCATGGCAGAAAAAAAATCACTTTTATTAACTATGAAGACGTTCCCTACCCAGCTCCCTCCTGTCTCCTCTGTTGTTCACAGAAAAAAATAGCTAAAAGGATAATGCACGTGCAGAAACTCTGAATATCACTGGTGCAACAACTATGTGTTGCCTTAAGCAAATATGCCAGAAATACAGCATATAAACAGAAGAGCCCAGACTGACCAAAATCGTTATTCAGTCGGTATGAGTGATGACTAGCATATTAGTATAAAGTAGTGTCATATTTTTTGTGAAGGACACAGTGCCAGGTAAGGGAGAAGGCATCTTGATCAAGTACATACATGTCTTCATTCCAAGATTACATCCCAAGGGCAACGAGACAAAATCATAGAATAACGTATGTGGGAAGGATCCCTTCCCTTTCCCTGCTGGCAGCACTCCTGCTAACGCAGCCCAGTGTGCAAGTGATAGTTATGAAACCCAACAGTGGGGAGAAGGAATAACGCTAACATTATTAAAAAAAAAAATAAATCAATAAAATCTAGCTCAGAAAAATGAAGGCTTGCAAGATGAGGTCTCCAAGGGAGAGGGTTTAAAAAGGAAAACAATTCTAAAGAGAACTGCCAGTTCTTTAGAGAATGAGATTGAGGGAGGCCATGGCAACCCATCCCACTGTGGAGAGGGGATGGGAGGCAGCAGACCTTCTTGGCTAAATGAATTCTCCAAAAACTGGAAGGAAAATACAGAAAATGGAAGGTAGATCATGACAAGTACCTACAAGTGAGTTGACTCAGAACAATAAAAGTCAAAGTACAGTTTGACCTACAACCTGAACAACGAATTGGGGGAAATGCAAATGGACAAGATTTCTTGGCTCTATATGAATTGTCCCCAAAGACCATCCCTGTGATGGTGTCTTACACACTGTCATTGGACCTTAACACCTTGCAGAAGAT
>JAHREE010000185.1:195485-216357 GCA_033628505.1 Tringa tobata
AAAGGATAATGCACGTGCAGAAACTCTGAATATCACTGGTGCAACAACTATGTGTTGCCTTAAGCAAATATGCCAGAAATACAGCATATAAACAGAAGAGCCCAGACTGACCAAAATCGTTATTCAGTCGGTATGAGTGATGACTAGCATATTAGTATAAAGTAGTGTCATATTTTTTGTGAAGGACACAGTGCCAGGTAAGGGAGAAGGCATCTTGATCAAGTACATACATGTCTTCATTCCAAGATTACATCCCAAGGGCAACGAGACAAAATCACAGAATAACGTGTGTGGGAAGGATCCCTTCCCTTTCCCTGCTGGCAGCACTCCTGCTAACGCAGCCCAGTGTGCAAGTGATAGTTATGAAACCCAACAGTGGGGAGAAGGAATAACGCTAACATTATTAAAAAAAAAATAAATCAATAAAATCTAGCTCAGAAAAATGAAGGCTTGCAAGATGAGGTCTCCAAGGGAGAGGGTTTAAAAAGGAAAATAATTCTAAAGAGAACTGCCAGTTCTTTAGAGAATGAGATTGAGGGAGGCCATGGCAACCCATCCCACTGTGGAGAGGGGATGGGAGGCAGCAGACCTTCTTGGCTAAAAGAATTCTCCAAAAACTGGAAGGAAAATACAGAAAATGGAAGGTAGATCATGACAAGTACCTACAAGTGAGTTGACTCAGAACTAGAAAAGTCAAAGTACAGTATGACCTGCAACCTGAACAACGAATTGGGGGAAATGCAAATGGACAAGATTTCTCGGCTCTATATGAATTGTCCCCAAAGACCATCCCTGTGATGGTGTCTTACACACTGTCATTGGACCTTAACACCTTGCAGAAGATTCCTGGCCCAGGCCACCACAGCAGGGTTTGGGGAAAACCTTCCTGGAGGCTGGTGTAATCCCAGGCATTCACATGGGACGCAAGGCAGCTGTCATCAAGAGCTAAAAGTCATTCCTACTGTCCAGGCCAAAACCACATCTCCACCCTCTCACCCTGGCCCTGGGAGATACAGGCCTCAGAGTCTGACTTCTAAAGGCACCTCTTTTGTATTCTTCGTGAGTGGTGTCTTCCCAGAAGCCTTATGAGACTCTTCTCCCCTCCTGAAACGTGCCCATCTGGCATGGACAGCAGAGTCAGCCCTGGAATTGCTCTGGAAGCAGCGAGAATCATCTTTAACTTCCAAAATTCATGTTGCCGCTGGGCTATCAGCGTTAGGTACTGCCAAGACCTCCACAAAAAAACAGGACTTTACCATGTCTTTCCACATTGGCCTCCGGCCAAAAACCAAAGGCAATTCAGCCAAATGACCTTGATGGGTCACCCATTCTCTAATGATGAAGCACCAAGAAAAATCTATAGCCTGAATCTTGTGTAAGACCTCAGGCAAGTCCCTTGCAGCCACACTTGCCTCACGATACTCCTGCTCATCTCAGGCATAGGTCTGAGGCCGGCTTGGCCCTGGAGACAATCTAAACTTGGCTTGGGAAGTCAATACGATGGAGTCCAGAGAGACTTCACTGATGCTCCTTTGTCCCCAGACCCCACATGCTCAGAGGCACTGCTTGTACCAATGTGCACAGAAGGTCTACACCATCTCACTTTCCTCTACCAGTGCTCACGGGCTTTGGCAGAGTTTGAGGCTGCTGTTTGCCCCACAACAGCACTGCCAGCCTGCGGTGCTGGCTGTCAGAGGCTGGGCAGGCAGTAGCCATGGCTGTGCGTGGCAGGAGGTGGCACAGAGCCACCCATGCCACCCAGTGCCCTGGGCTGGTTGCTGCTGGCTGCCAGGCAGACCTGCACCTCCTGGCAGCCTGGTGGGAGGGCTCCGGCGTCGGAGCAGGCGCCCCAGGCAGCGGGACACCAGCTTGTGCAAGCCGGGTGGAGCCTGGCGTGAGAGTCAGACTCATGTTTTCCGAAGCGGGTCTTCGCTTGGCATCAGGAGGTGGAACAGGCTTTAGCTCTACTCATTTCCCTCACCTGTGAGGCTTCCCTCGCATGCGATCCCTTCACAGGAGGGATTTGGGTAGAGTTGCTCCCGGTGGGCAAGCACCCACAGCAATGTCGGGTGAGAAGGCTGGCAGCCCCACGGGCACTGCAGTGGGGAGAGAGGGGAGGCTGTGCCCTCACACGCTGGAGATGCAATCACCTATGGTGGGGCTGGCCATTCCAAGCATGGGTGCCACAGGACAAGTGTAAAAGCTGCTCAGATCACCGTATCCTCCCGGTAAACAAAGCAGGTAGCTCTTACAATAACATCAGCTGCACCCCAAAGCCAAGAAGTTTTGGGGTGAAAAAAGACCCTGAAAGTCTTTCCCTTGCAGCCTCCCAAGAACCTGAAGAACCAAGAATCCAGACCACAAAAGTGAGGTCTAAATCCTCAAAGACAATTTCCAACAGCATTCAAAAGATAATTCTCCAACAGTACCATCTTCAGTTCAGGCTCCTGACAACCCATGTCTCACATTTAAAAGCCTCGGGCATTTAAGTCAATGCAGCCCAACAAACCCAGGCAATGTACGCCCAGTGCCTCCAGCCCCTTGGTGGGAGCTGCAAGGCTGGGGCTGGCTCAGAGCATCCCCGTTCCTCACCACGCTGATCATGGCCTCCAAGCCCACGGCACAGCCTTGGTGGGTCAGGCCACTGCAGAGACACAGTTGCCCCACAGACTCCAGAAAGCTCACCCCTGGCTGTGGCAGGGTTAAAGCATGATATTTCTAAATCCACTTCTGCAAACTCACAATTCAGCAATTACTGCAGTCATCACTTTGGGAATTACAGCACTTACCAGCACCCACTGGGGTTGCCATCTGTCTGGTTTCTAACCAGCACAGCTGGTTTTACTGGTATTTGCCAATAGCAGTGTGGTTTGGGTCATTACCGTAATGTTGCCATTTGAAGTGACACATTGCTTCTCTGGGGGACCACAGGCGACCCTTCTGCCATGGCACGTAAATGCAGGCAGCGTCAGTCGTACGAGAGGGGCGAAAGGAGCAGCATGGACAGCTGAAAACAGATTTGAGCTCATCCAGCAAACAGTAAAATTGCAATAGTATTATCAAATGAAGGCTAAGGTGTGGCTGCGCTGCATCTCCTTATGTCTGAAAAGAGAAAAGCTCAAATCTGAAAATACATCTTCAAAGACAGCTGGTTAAATATGGCTGAAGCAGAAAGAGGAACCGCGCCAGCAAAAGGTACCAATAAAGCAAAGGCACCTTTCTGCTGATTTGTCAGTACAAATACGCTGTTGCAAAACACGTCAGCTGATGTTGTTCTGTGTGACTGTGCAGGAGAAAACAGCCAAACAGCATTTCGAGCCGCACGCCTCCCTGTCTACAGGGCCCAGGAAAAGCATTCAGGGATCTCAACACCTTTCCCGTGTCCCACCAGCATCCATCCCCCTCCCGTGTGCGCTGTCAGCGCGCAGGAGGAAGGCGCTGCAGGGGGATGTATGACGACAAGGGCTTGAAGTCTAGTGGGGACAACATTTGAAATGCAGAAACAGCACCTGAAAAGCTAAAAAGGAAGCGGTTCTCCACACAGCTGCCACTGGCGCTTCGAGAAAAGATGTTTTTACCTCTGGTTGGTCTTTAGTCACTAAAAGGCATACGGGGAACATCCTTTTGGATGGTTTGATGAGCAAAATGACTCAGTAACTACTTAAAGACATTTAAGTGTGGTTGTGAATGAGCTCAAACTGCCATCAGTGATAGAGTTAATCATGGGAAGCGCTGGCCAGAGCTGCTAACCTAGAAGCCAGCAAAACACCAGTAATAAACCAATAAGACAGTTGAAAACTCCTCACATTTCACGCAACAGTCAAAAACATTGCGTGAAAATCCCCAGCTTGAACACAACGGGCTGACCATTGTCAGTGCTTTTTCAAGCCAACCAAAAAAAAAAAGCAGAAAGCTCAAAATGTACTTAAAAGTCCAATAAAGCACCTGCTGCCTGGGCCACCTCCCTGCGGCAACAGAGAAGCCCCTGTGAAGGGAGAAAGCAGCAAGGTGTTTGTCGTGTGGTTTAAAGCATCCTAATATCACCAGAGGTCCGGGACACGTGCCGAGTGACAAGGGGATGTTTCTTGGTAGTCATTTAATTTGTGCATTCTGCCACAAAGTACCTCTTAATGCCCATTGCTGAAAAGTAATACGGATTACTCACAGTAAGTGTCACAGGACTTTCCTCATCATTTAAGATATCATAAACCAGCTGTCTGCAAGGACAAACAAAGCTTTTTTTCACTTACTTCCTGGACAAAACTTCCTGTATTTGCCTACAAAGGTGCAAGAGAAGTTCAGGCATTAGGCAACGGCTGCTTCCAACCCAGCAGTAGCTCATGGGGCAAAATGCTCTTTTTTTGGACAAAAGAAAAAAAAAAGATCCCCACTGACTTCATATCACACCCAAATTTCAAGGGGGTGTGGTTCTGTGATGCTGTTGTGACGCTGCAGGGCAATCTGAGCTGCCACACGGCCCCGCTCTCTTCTGCTGGGGACAACATAACTTTGCTCAGCCCTGCAGATGGTGACAGAAGATATCACTCCAGCTCCATCTGCTCAGAGCAGCTCATGTTCCAGATGCAGCTGAAATCCAGGCTTAACCATTCGGTATCTCCCACCTTCTGCACTTGGCAGTCATGGATTTAAGGAGTGTCGGCAAAGTTAAATGAGAAACTACGGGAGCAATGACAAGAGACACTGCCTAGAAGCTGACTGGTTAAAAGTGAACTTTGCACTACATGTTCACTCGATATCTCCACACTATTGGAATGAAATACTACAGAAAATTAACATGGAACAGATGGAAATAAAGAGGACAAATACAATAAAAGCTGAAAATGTGCCTGAGATGTGGTTGTCCGAGCTGCAGGTTTAGTACACAGCAGAGTGGGAAAGTGAAAAGGAACAAGAAGGAGTGTAACTTAGTGAGTAACTCCAGGCCAGCACTGTGCTGGGTAGGCACAATGTAGTCATCCAGTTTTTATTACATCTGGGGGTTTGCAATCTCTACCCAGCAGAAACTGCAATGGGATGAAACGGGCTGATCTTACTCATCCCCAGGGAGGCACAGACACCGAGTCTGGAGGATACGATGATGTGTTCCAACCCACTGCAAACCACAGCCAGGGATTTTCAGTCTGGCAAGTTTACTCGGGTCCCGCGTCCTCCTACTTTCCACCCAGTGGTACCCTCTTCTCCTGCTTAACGTGATGCCCGGGGCTCAAGAAAAGCCCTGGCCGTGCAGGCTCCCAGGCAGAGGGCAGACAGGCCAGCTGGGGGACACTTGCCAGCTGGGGGACACAAGCCCTAACGCTGCCCACCCCGCTCCAGGCTGCGGTACCTGCAAACACAGGCACAGAGCACCTCGCAGGGCATTGCCTGGGCGACATGACATTCTCCCAGGCAGAAAGAAAAGACAGGAAAGGAAAGGAACAGGAACAGTTACAGGTCTGCTAGAGAAACAGCAATCACACCGTGACATCTAGGGAGCAGCAACAGCCTGGAGGCCGTGGTGAGAAGCTGTGGGACCAGCCGTCAGGACTCGGATGCTGCGGCACGAGACCCCGCCCCAGGGACACAGCTCGATACGTACCGTCCGTGCCCGGCTGATCAGAGACCGGAGCAAATCCTTAATGCTGTTGGCTTTGTTTCTTTGGAAAATCACGGTGGCTTGAGTCTGGCCGGACACCGTGAGGAGCGACGTCCCCGGCCACCCCAGCTCCAGCTCCGGAGGGTGCACGTCAGACATAAGAGGAAAGTAGGTGCCAGAGGTTAGTTCAGAGTTGAGGGAGGACCTGTCTCCAGCGTCTGCATCGCCACAGTCAGCCTCTTTGTCTCTCATGGCGCTGGGATCTGGAACGCTTTGGTTTCTCTGATGGCTGATATATTCCATGTCCAGCGTGGAAAGGAAAGGCAGCTCCCGCTCCTCAGTGATGGCACTCATGTAGCCACGTTCCCCCTGCTCGAGAAAGGCGTCGATGGCCAGCCGGGCTGTTTCACTGTGCTGGAGCACCAGCGGGGTGGTCTCCCTCCACCACGGCTTCTTCAGCTGCTCCAGGCGGCTCTTCAGTGGCCCGGACACCCCTTGTTGGCTCCCATAGCTGCGGTGGAACTGGGGTCTCACCTCTACTGCCAGGTAGTTGAACATGACCGGAGCTGCTGATGTCAAGAAGTGCCTCTCCAGCTGGATTAGTCCTCTGTCCGACTCCAGGTCCTTGCTGGCCCTCTTGCACTCCTGAGCTCCTCCCAACAGGTTCCCTCAGGACTCAGCATGAGCTCCACTCCTCCGCTCCGGAGTTAATCATCAGGTACAGCCTCCCACTCCGGGGGAGGAGCTGGCTTTCCCGCACTCGGCTTCCTCGGAAACACACCTGACACTTGGGGCTTAGGATATCCCTTTTGCAAGGGGAGGAAGATTAGCTCCTCAAGCTGCTGCTTCCCTTTCCCTGTAACTGATTCACCGACTGCCCTCCCCTCCTGAGAAGTCCCCACCCTTGGCCAAGCAGGCTCTAACCTGTTTTGTCCCTCATTGTGCTCACAGTGGAAATGCAGATGCTGAAACTTGTTCCTGCTTGAAATTTGTTCCAAATCAAACACGCTTCTCAGTGTCAGTTATAATGAAATACAAATATCCCAAGTGGATAATCAGACCCGGCCAAGAAATTTATTCATCCCTGAGCCATAGCTAACGCTCCTCCTCGGGAGCTCAGGCTTTGCTAGACTGGCACCCGGCAAAAAAAGCCAAAACACCATCTTTTTTGATATCCCAGGGTCACAGTGTTGTGTGAAGCACAGCAGGGATCTCAGTGCAGCTCAGAGACCACAGGGATCAAGAGCAATAGCTGGTCTTTTAGCATCCCCCTGGAAATCCTCCAGGGAAGGGACATTCAAACTCATTAGCCTGGTGTGTGAGCAACAACACTGTCCATGTGCTGTGTGTTCTGGGCTGAGCCACCTCCAGCTTCCCCAAAGCACCACAGAGCTATTTCTGGAGAAACAATACAGGCAGATGTTAATGTGTGATTTAAAGCGCCGTGTTTGGGACGCACCGCCCAGAACACACCACAGCACAGGAGAAATTGTGCAGAGGAGGCACTGGGGAGTCCCCAGCCTGCACTGCCGACCTTACCCTGGAGCTACTCAGCGCCGCGGAGGCCAACCAGGGAATGAAGAACTGGCTGGAGAGTGGATCTAATCAGCCAGCCTTTTATCTGCAAGTTACAACCCCCCTGTAGATTAAATTTGTCCAGGCTAAATTAAGTCATCTCAAATCTAAATGTCTGCTCTCTAATAGTCACTGGGCAACAGTCACTGGAGAGAGACAGCCACGGCCAGGTGTGAACCGGCACATTGAGACAACAACTTCTAACTCAGCTGGGATGAGTCACATCCCCAAGGGACTGTCCCTCTCCACGGACTACAGCTGGAGCGGGGCGATCAGTTTAGATGAGCTGTCTGGTCTTTAGATCCCTGAAATCAGAACGAGCCCTTGCTGGGACTGTGCAAATGGCAGGGACAGAAGCAAAGGCACGTTCAATCAGAAAATTTCATTTGCCCACCAGAGCTGTGCTGCAAACAGCCAGTGCAGAGTCAGCGGCTGTGGAGGGGAGATATGGGACAAAATCAGAATAAAGCTGCTGGCCCAGAAGTGTTACAGGTGTAAATACGTTAGAGCAGCTTAAAGAACAACATTAACTTCGGATGCGAGACGAACAGCCAAACACAATGTAAAGACATTTGGGGAAAAAAACAAAAGGAAGGAGCTAAAATATGATGGGCCTTTTTCTGGAGCTGCTTTGCCAGGGTGGTAACCTCACCTTGGTGATAACATACAAAAATGGTAACATCACCCTACTTTTTGCCTTGCGAGAGAGCAGGAAAGAGTGTGAATTTTAAAAAAGTCATCAAATGCATGTTTTCTGCCAGATAACCAACTGCTGCTCATTCTGTAAAGAAAAGGGATCTCCGCTGCCTCCAGCTGGTGTTTGGTAATGATCTACTCTCCCTCCAGTAATTTCTCATGGACCTCAGCAGATGAAAGCATGTAAACATCCCCAGCCAAGCTCGTTGGGCTGGGCCTCTCCAGCGTTGGTGGGAAGAGGCAGATTTCTGGGGAGCCAGTGGCCTCACCCTGCAGCAGCCGCCTGAAATAGGTCGGATGGAAGGGGCGGCGAAAGGGCTTCTCTCTCTCCAGGGAGCAGGAGAGCTCGGGCTGCCCCAGCCAGCGGCAGAGGTTCACCACGCAGACGTCTAAAAGGAGAGGAGAGTAGAGGTATCCTGTCCCTGCCGTCTGGCAAAGAGATAAGTGTCTCTAATTGGCACCCCCCAGACAGATTGCCAGCTCAGGATGTGGGAATCGCATCAGCTGGGTTTTGCCAGCGAACAGCGAGGATCTTATCTGGGAGTGTTGTCTATGCACCTTGGGCAACCAGCAGAGAAGGGCAAGGAGAAAACTCCCTCTGGCTCAACACACACCCCAGGTCCCACTTCAAAGTCAGTGTCCCCAGGCAGCTGTACGCTGGCTGAGACCCCAGCTCAGGCAGGATCCAAGCTTTGGGCAATACTGCATCCCTGTGTCCCACTACAGACCTTCTCGGAGCTCGCCAAACACAAACACCTTGCCTGGGCTTTCCACAAAATGTACCTGCTGCTTCCTCTTCAAGCCCAAACGGCAGGGAGCCTGCCAACGTGTTTCACCATAGTGCAGTTCTTGGGGAGCACTCACCTGGGGACACCAGAAGCCAGATTTGCTTCCCTCCCCTCTTTATTTCAGACTGAAATCCACATCTTCCATCACAAAACATCATGCTGCTCAAACACGGTCATCTATAGCACGTTTCTGGAAGGCACCTGCACAGCAACGTTCAGACCTCACTAGCTGGATGTAAACAGCGAGCGCAGCTGGATGGGAAAAGTCCAATTTCTAGTTACTGCGCTGAGATGTGACAGATTTTTCTGCATCAGGGCAGAGACAGCTTTGCCCCCTGGCAGCAGAAGGAGGGCACTGGGCACCAGTTCCCAGCTGTAGCCAAACGATCTCTCTACTCATGATGGCAGGGAAGGTGGACAACCCTTCCTCCCCCGCTGGCTCCCTGCTCAGTGCCGTGCCCAGCACAAAGGTTCTTTCCATTTGCCGCTCTGAGGTTCCCACCACCCACGTGCCATGTAGGGAAGCCAAGGTGGGGTGGCTCTGGTGGCCCTCGAGGTCCTGAGCCGCTCAGGGTGCCAGTTCACAGCCGTTATGAGAAGGACCGTCATGTGCCTCTTCCCTCAGCTGCTCCCCTGCATTGAACACGTGAGAAAGCCCTTTCAGACCCTTCTTCCTTCTCTTCTTCCAAAGGAAACACACAGAAATACAAGTGGGCATTGTCACACCAGTGGCTCTCGTTTCCAGGAGGAAGAGGGTACGAAGGGAAGGATGTGGGACAATGAGCAAATCCTGCTAAGATGCCTTCTTCAGCAGGATGTGGGGCAGCCCAGGAGGCTGGCAGGTGGGATGAGGCATGAACGAGCCCAGCTCACTCTTTTAGTCACTGACATAATCGTTAATGAAGGCTTTGCATGCGTGAGACTCTTTACTCCCTAAAAAAGCGTGAGGGAGCTCTTCCCTCCCGGGAGAGCTGCAGTAACACACCAACACCAACCAGATCCAGCCTTAGCAACAGCTTGCAGGGTCCTCCTGCACAACCAGACGTACCTGCACGTGACAGTAAGAACAGGACAGTGGATGTTTCTGGTTCCTGCACTTGGGTGCAGGAAATGGTTTACACCAGCCTGGCCCAGGCCCCTCAAGCAGATCCCTTGCCACTTGACTTGAACCCCCTGGCTGCTCCCAGTATGTCCCATCTGGAGCAGCCACCGAAAGCCAGCAGCAGATGGTGGAATCATGCTCGTGTGAGCTCCTGCTCTGCTTTCCCAGTCCAAGGACGAGGCCCAAACATCTCTCCTGTCCCACAAATGAGCAGAGCAAGCTGCTGAGCAGGTTGAATGACTGCAAGCAAAACAAGTACTCCCTCAACATGTTCAGCAACTTTGGGAAGAACACGTGTACGATGCACAGGGCAGCCCCAAACACCTGAGGAAGGGGCAGCGGTAAAAAAAAGCTCTCCAGGAGTCTGGGAGGGATGATGATAACCTCATAACCTCTATTAATATGCGACTGCCCCATCACAGCACAGGATGGGGCAGCACCCATAGGCCACACTCCCTTTGCAGGCAGAGAGGTGGATTCCTCAGAAGCACAGCACAATTGTCCCAGCAGCAGAGCCTACCTCTCACTCCTGTCAAGCCTCAGGATCTTTCCCATGTCCTTGCCAACTTTCCCAGGCTCCTGTGTAAGCTTCTGCCCTCCCCTTGACTTCTCAGACCTGCAGGAAAAGACAGAGAGTGCTGAGGGGCAGGCTGTGTGAGCACAATATGCCCAAAAGATGGAGATATCGGTCCCTAAGGCATGGGGCAGAGGTACCGTCACCCAGACTGCTGGAAGAGGTGTTAATCTCACCATAGGACACCGACAGCCCAGCCAAGCCTGATGTTCAGCAGAAGGAACGGGGCACGGGTTTAACACAGTCTCTCGTGGAGAAAAGAGCAAAAGAAGCCTTGACTAGCACTTATTACACAAGAAGACAACAGAGACCAGACAAAGTGGGGCAGATGTGCAGAGGCCAAAGGGGAGGGCAGGAGCCTCTACAGAGTGGTGTCTACTACGAAATTAGCTGCCACCAGCACCAGCCAAAACACCTCCATGTGCTGGGCCAAGGCCACAACCAAACACCCACGCTGGGGCCTGGGAAGCTGAAGAACATCACAACAGACGACCACTGTACTCGTGGCACAACTTTAACAGCAGAAGAAAGACACTCAGCAATTTCCAGGTATTAAGGTAAACATTTGTGACTCCCAACACTGGTATTTTCATCTTCCTGGAAAGCACACTCAATCCAGCTGTGGAGCTCAAGACGGGCAGTGAATTGCTCGACATACCTGTAGAGGGGATTAAACTCCTCCAAACCCTCAAGCAGTGCTGGAGCACACCTCGGGCACACAGAGAACCTTTGCTAAATGCTCAGGATTAAACTGGTCCCACGGAAATGCCACAAATAGAGTGTACCAGGCCCATGCTGAATTTCTGAAGGAAATTCAAGAAGGAAGGCTTTCTCTGCAGGGCTTTGGAAGTAGGAGAGTGTGGAGAAATGATAAGTGGGTCACAGAGTATGGCGTGGCTCCCACTGCTCCTCATGCCGGTGTCACACAACGGCAGACATCGTGGGGACCACGCTTGCAGAACCAGCCCTCATCCCTTCGCATGGCCTTGCTGTTCTTCACCCACTCTACATTCATCCAATTTAAAGCTGGGGGGGGGAAATTTGCTCTTACTTCTGTCTCCAGTTTCTGCTCATCTTATTTGCCAAAGGCCGAGTGAGACAGGTCCCTGGTGACTCCAACCGCCACGTCAGGAGCAGCAGTTCTGACCCCAGGGCTCGGTGGGGCAGAAGCGTGACCACAAACCTCATTTTGTGGAAGGTAAGGATGGGAGTCGGAAATCTGGGAAGAGGTAACCACACTTTGACAGGGCTCAGGCACCTGAGCAGCACGGGGAACGTGGAGATCATGGAGGATGTCTGTGCTCTCACCACTTCAGCTGTTTAAAGAAGCAGGAGAAAACCATTAGAGATAAATACCAAAATGCGGTGTGAACACCCTGAGATGACACAGAAAAACATTTGATCACCTGAAATACAGAGCTGGCATAGAAGGCTTCCAGATGAATTCCCCCTGACTCCAACATGTCTCAGAATATCAGTCTGCAGCAAGGGACTTCCCAAGTTTGACCCCGTGGGCACCCCCTCTCCCACCGGTGCAAAGCAGCAGAGAAGGGAGGGAGGACACCAAGTGCTGGCCCTTCTCTTCTGCTCCTGGAAACAAGAGAGCCAAGGTCGAGCTGAAATAGTGACGGCTTCCTACAGGCTCATGTCTCTTGATTTTAAGACACGTGGGAAAGTTGAGGGAACAAATCCTTTGAAATAAAAAGTGATGCCCAAATTCCATATATGGGAGAGGATGCCGGGTGGGATGCTAAAGCGCTCAACATGGCTCCTTCCAAAAGAAACACGTGTATATATTCACTTAAAACACAGCAAATGTCCTCAAGCCAACACTCTGAGACCACTTTCCAAAAACCCAGCAGCATAAAGAACTGTCCATAAGAAAAATAACTTCATCACTCCCTCTGCAAAGCATCGAAAATGGGACAAGATGGGCTTTACAACGTTTGGCTCAAACCCCCGCGTTCTGCTGCACTGGACACGGGCGTCAGGTCTACCTGCTGATCCCGGCTGCTGTAACGCTCACAAGGTGCTGATTTTGCTCCTGGGAATGTAGTTTCTCTCAAGGACTCTACATTCTGCTTGTAAAGATGTTTTATACATAAGATATTGGCAAAGGCACATTTCTAGCCTATTGGCACGCAACCCTCAGGCGTAATAGGGGTCATATTCTACACCCAAACCCCACCTCCAGGTAACTCACAGCTGGGAAGCAGAGTCTTCTCTTGCCCCATGTAGCCTCCAGCATATTTTAACTCTCTAACACGTTACCCTTTTAATTCATAGACAGTTTCTGCCTTATTCTCTGAGCAGGCCCACACACACTCCTGGCCAAACCCACCCCCCTCCAACTGCTGGCTCAGCGGGGGTGGCTGAAGGCGTTCTGTGGAAGAAGCAGAGCTGCAATTATAGAGCTTTATTCTCATATTAATAAAAAGCCCAAAAGCAGATGCCAATGACCACAATCTGGCACTGGAGCCTCCTGCCCATAAATATAGCGAAGGGTTCGATTTTGGCCACAGGGCTATCCCACACTGAGCACACCAAAGCATTGTCACCTCCAGCTTCAGGATCCAGGAATCCTGGTGGCTTCACGGCATCGGCAGCACAGACAGGACACGACCAGCAGCACCAGGGTGGATGGTGGTGTTCTCCCAGCCCCCTGTTCCCATGGCATGGATAACACCGGCCCAGGTTTAAATTACAGAGCAGGAAAGGGGTTAAAGTTTAAATGACTGTTTTGTATATGAATTAATGTAGGTAGCTTTGAGCCAAAATATCTACCATTAATTTTTCCACCTATTTCAGGAGCAGTAAGATACACAAAGTAAAGTTTATTTTGGTACTTGGTATACTTCACTCTCATTAAAAATAAATTAATCAGCAAATTCCTACACAGCTCAGTCTTCTTTTATGTAAATACAACCCAGCTGTAATGAATTACAAGGTGTTATTATCTCACACACACTGTATAATACTTCACACATAAGAGGTTTCTCTGCTTAGCTCAGCTTTCAACAAAAGCATCTTAAATAAACTGCAAGCAAGTTGTTTGGTCTGTAATGTTTTCACAGAGAAGGGATACACCTCACACATAGAGGGTTTCTTTACATGACTCATTTTATAACAAGTTAAACTGAGGAAGTTCGCCTCGGAAAAAAAATAACAAAATGTCTTTTTTATCCACAGAAGGCTCCCTAAGTGAAGATTTAAAAAAAAAATAATATGCAAGGCAGTGTTTGGGAGCTGATACTCTGCATCCCACTGCTCCTCACACGGGGAAGGGATGTCAAATACTCCCCAAAAAACCACACAATATGAAGAAAGCAACTTCAGACGGAAGAACAGTCACAGCCGGGCACAGTCACACTTTCACCAGATTAAGGAGTCACATATTAAGGATTAATTTCACAAATTAAGGATTATCACCTCTGACTTCTGTTTAATAGTTTTATTAGGAATAAATCCTGATATTACAGGGCTCATTCTTATCAAAAGCACATGTGGCACAGAAAACACACACACACACAATGTTACCCAGACTGACATTTATTATGGACTAGGATTTTAGACAGGAGAGAAATGAGAACTGCTTTTGTCACTGACCTGGAAACAGCCTGGTGAACCATCCACCCACACAGGGCACCTCGGCCTCTGCTGACCTCATCAGCGGAGCTCCTGCTCCCCTAATTACTGCCCTGGCATCACCCCCTGCCCAGCCCTAGACAGCTGCCAGCGGGGTTGACACGTCTGGTTAAAAAGCCCTGGACCACTGCTCTGGGGGACACAGGACAACACGGTCCTGTCCCACCGAGAGCCACGGGCAGAAAACAGGGATGTTCCTGTAATAAAGAAATTCTTAGAGCACAACCCTAAAAAGAATATGGAAATATCAGCAAGGCAGACTGAAATACCCAGTGCTCTGAAGCAACTTTTAGTGACAGCCCAGCCACCTTTTAGACTTTATTCTCATTAAAATGGCTAGAGCCATAGGGGATTAGTGGGGACTGTGCATTACTCTTTGCATCCTCCTATCCCTGTGCAACAGAGCAGAGAGTTCCTAAAAAGGATTTTCACAGAAAACCCTTCTGTTAAAGCAATTCTTAACTCCACTAAAGCAAAAACAGACCGTTCCATCTTGAGAACAGGCTTTTAAAATACATTAACATTGAATACGCGAAGCTCAGATTTGCATTCACAACCCTTCAGCGAGCAGAGGAACACCGCTGGGTCTCTACGCAGCAGCTCCAAACAAGGCAAAGGACAGAGATGTCTCCTCGAGATAACTCTAAGTCACGGTAAAATCTCTGGTTTCCTAAAGACAGAAGGCAGGTCTTTCAGTTTGTCAGCAAGAACCGCTCAGTGCCATGAAAAGGACAGAGGTTCTCAAACCAACTAGCGTTTATTTGTGGGTGAATATTCAGAAGAGTATGGCTGTCCAATTTGCTACTGAGTCACCATGGACAGGACATCTAATTAAATATTTTCTTTTCAACAGCAGATTTTTCCTTCCTGACCTCACAGCCTCAGCCCAGTTCAGCTCCAGGCACACTCCCTGAGCTGATCTGACAAACTGATGGAGATGTCAGGCGCCGGCACCCTCAGAGTCCTTCATCGTTGTACACAGGGGAGCGGGGCTTGAGGATGCTGCGGGCATCGCTCTCCACCAGCGGCCGCCAGGTCACCTCGCCCGTCAGCAGCAGGTCCTCCCCACTCAGCGCGTCCAGGTGCTGCACCTGCAAGGACAGGAAATTAGCATAAGGGGTCCCATCGCCCATTCAAGCTCCTCAAGAGCTAGTGCAAGGGGTCCCATCACCTGTTCAAGCTCCTCAAGAGCTAGTGCACGGGGGCCCATCGCCCATTCAGGTTCCTCAAGAGCTACTATAAGGGGTCTCATCACCCATTCAAGTTCTTCAAGAGCTCCACAAGCCAGAAAGCAAGCAGAACAGGGAGATTTTAGCATACTTTGCCATTTGTGTGAGGTAGACCTAAAAAGATAATTGAGGGCTCCTTAAGCGTCACGGGAAGGCTGGGAGATAAGTATCTGCAAATCCACTGGAGTTACCTGCGTAAGGTCTTCTACTACCACCTTAGCTAATGCTTCCTCTGAAAGTTTGGCAACAGGACAAAGAAGTGCCACGCAAAGTTAACATGAGTCACTTTATCTTCCTGACAGCTAATTCAGATGACACACTGTAGTACCATCATCCACACCGAGGGCCCTCATAAAAGTGGTTTCACATAGACCAAGGCTTTTCGCTATAGAAAAAAAGCCTGACCAGCAGGGAGCATCTGAGATTTGTAATATAAAAGCACATGAGCTGGAGGAGATGAACATGGAATGAACCCTCATTCTTGCAATACAAGAAATATTTGGGATCAAATGAAATTGGGGAAGAGGAAGGAAAGAAGGAAAAGGTCCATCAAGGGTCAGTAAAAGACAAAAACCACCACCTCTGACTCAGGAAGTCTGTGAGCAAAGATTGCCAGGAGAGTTGACCAGGGAAATAGTACACATGCTTGCCCTGTTACTATATTCTCCTCTGGCATCCACTAATAGCCACTGTTAAAGACAGGATCAGCAAGAAATTGTGGGAAAGACCTTGTACACAATGTTCACTGGGAATAAAAGTTAATTTGACAAGGAGTTTCTCAACAGTGGAAAGAATTCACCAACGGCCACAGAGGGTCAGACCAAAGAGCCACCCAAGCACAGGATGCTGGTTCTGACAGTCATCAACAGGAGATCCCCCAGGAGGAGTTAAGTACAATGCATGAGTATAGCATTATTTTCCTTGTTTACTTTCCCTCCCTCTCAAAATTTGCTAGTTCAGGGATTTTGAGCCTGAAGTGGTGGTTGTGGATTTAATAGCCCTGGATGGACTTCTCTTCCATAAACCTCGCCACTGGTTTAGGGACCCACATGTGCAATTGTAGCATCCCAAACAGCCTGGGGCAACCTTATGTCCTCATGTTTTCCCATCAGTGAACAGCCTTTCCTTGCTCACCTCTCACACGCCTTCACGATTTCCCAGAACTGTCTCATAGTCTTTCTCAGCTGTTTTTCAGGCAGGGAATCCTACTCACTGCTAACAAAGGAGCTGTTTCATGTCACCCTTACTGCTTTTCTCTGAGCCTTCTTCAGTTCAGTTTTTATCTTTCTTGAAGGTCGGAACCCAAACCATACACGTTATCCAAGATCACAAGGGTACCATGGATTTCAAAAGTGGCACAACAACACTATTTCATTCTCCATTCCTTCCTTAGTAGTTCTGAGAATTTTTCTACTTTTTTTTTTAAGCACTACAGAGTGTTAAGCTGACATTTTGATAATACAATTATAATCTTAAGGACTCACTCTCTCTGTGGTAACAGACGAAGTTGAAAGCTCATCAATATAAATGTAAAGCTGGGACTGTTTTTCAAGTGTAAAACTTCAGAGCTTTCTACAGGAATGACCTGCCCTGGCAGAAGCTGTGCCGGTTCTTCCCTGTCGTGCCACATTTATCGGTGTGAGCGCTGCTTTCTATCCAGCTGCTCATGGCTTCTGTCCTGTCCTTTGCTTGAATATACAGAAATACAACAAATTCCCCACTTGGCAGCAAATTGTTCCAAATCACGTACTTTTTATATGTGTCTGCTCCCTGTCAATCTTCAGTTTTAAACTTTCCTGCAGCCTCACTGATGATAAGCATTAACTGAAGTCTGTCCCTCCTGAGAAGCCCTCCAGTATTCCAAAAGCACCGTCGGTCCCTTACAAAGTTCAGCCCTTTCCTTCCTGCACCATTTTCTCAGACACACACTGAAATACTCCCTCTCCGAATCTCTCTCTGGTCCTGAACAGAGCACTGGAACCATTAGAGAATGCTATTGTGGAGGTTCTGGTCTGCAATTCCCTGTCCAACAGCCTACATTCCTCCTCCAGGACCTCTCTTACCCCTTTTCTGCCTTTGGTCCCCACCTGGACTACACCCTACCAACAGTTCCTGGAAATCTGGTTCACAAACCTCCTAAGGGTTGGGAGGACAAACGCTACTTGATATTGTTTCCTCCAGGTAATTACTGAAAGAAACAGAAATAATTCTGGAAAACAAAACCTTTTACTTCTTTCCCTCAAAGATCATCAGGAGACTTTCAGCCTCTGTGTGCTATTTCATATGAAGAGGATCCCAACTCCACAACACCAAGTATAATTCTACAACAAGCTGCAGCCCATTTTTTGACACATTTTCTCACGCCCCTCCATAGTACAGGTCCAGAAAAAGATGAGCAGAATTGCTTTCAATATTCCATTAATTTCTCTGCAGTCATTTTCATCAAACTGCAATGAATATCAGCCAGTTTTTATCACTGGATATTAAAATCAGTTATATTTATGAGGAGAACTGAGGGAACTGAGCTACACAGTATGCAAGCAATGAAAATAAATACTTAATATTCTAAACACGAGAATGGAGAGGAGTCGCCCTGTGAGCTGCACCGTACCTGTTTGCGCACATACTCCACCAGTAACTCCAGGTGCCGAGGGTCCTCACAGTTCCTGTTGAAAAGGTTTCTCCAAAGAGCTGCTGCTAAAACATGATCATCAGACAAGATTCCCTAAAGGAAAAACAGAGGGGAATTAAAAACTGCACGTGAAGAGGGTCTGAAAGGGGACAAGCAGGTTACTCTGCTCAGCAGCCAGCAATATGGGCTGGCTCAAAGCCCAGAGCTGCCACGGAGGGTACATACGAAAAGGCATCAACATCACTCTTTCCCAGAATGGAAAAACAACCCTGGCCTTAAATCAATTTACAGAGCAGCCTTTAACAAATATTCCGGCAAGTTAATTTGGAAAAAAAACGGGTCAGGGTATTCCTAATGTAGGAGCTGGTAACTGCGTTTCTACATTATGAAATCTTTACCATAAAAATTTTAGCCTTACAGAGAAGACAAGACAGAATTGTGTGAAGCCCATGGCACTTGGAAAAAAAAAAATAAAGGATATTTAATACAATGCTGCAGAAATGTAGTCAGGACTTTGCTATTTTGCTTTGCTTTTCTATTTTTCATTCTAAATGAGAAAGAGTGGACTCTTCATCATCAAGAATTATCTAGATTTTTCCAGTTAAATCTAATATTAAATTTGGCTTATACAGGAATCACAGCTATGAGCTCTTTTTGTCTAAGTTCTCTCCCACTTGTATCGTCTTTTTAGATTATGTGGTGTTATCACCACATAACTCCTGTCTTCTGCTGACACATTTGCCAACAGCAAGAGAGGACTTTAAAATATTCAGTTAAAAATAAAAAAGGTCAACATTTGTCTTCAATTTAACTAGACATGTTGTTTCCAAAAAGAGTAAAGAAAAAAAAAAAAAACAGTCCCAGGCAGACACATCCTGGCTGTGCTTAAAACTAGATTAAAGACTTGAACACGTAACACCATCTACAACTCTAAGAGGTTTACATTTACAAGATATTAATAACGCAAATCACCATGCAAAAAATAGTATCACCAGGTGAATAAGAAAAGCATCTGAACAGCAACACCCACTAGAGCAAAAAAATAATTACTAAAAAGAGATGATGTAATTGTATTTTCTTCTTGGAAGTCCTGCAGACGCTTGTGCACAGCAGTGCTTCTGCCTCTCCATAATATTAGACACTTCCTATAAACACCCTCTCACATAGAGGTAAATACCCTCTCACATAGAGGTAAATACCCTGATTTCAAAGTGCAGCTGAGTTCAACGGGATTTAGAGGGAGGAAATGATTTATTGATGGTCGGTGAAGGTGAAGCAGTACAAAGAACGTCCCTCCTTCCTTGTCCCATGGTTTAACTCAATATTTTCCATGCTTTCTTTTTTCTTAAAAGCACTTTAATTCAAGGCATAAGATGATTGCAATAACTTGCAATAAGAAGTCTGCTTCCGTAACATAACATTTCTCTGAAGACATGTACTGCAAATATTTTACCCATTTGAAGTATTCTGTGTTTACGAATTACATGGTCTGTTTGTTCTTGCACATTCTCTGAAAACATCCCTCTTACCTCATCGTATCCAAATAGTGCTCCATAGAAATTTTCTACCATACTTCTCAAATCTTCCTTTAGAGCAACGGAATTAATCTGAAAAATAAAGCAGAAAACCATCAGTGTAGGCTCTAAAAGGGGCGGCAGTAAGAAAACACCAGCAGTTTCAGTGCGAGCAGGTGAAGAAGCAGCAGCGCCCTGGCCCACAGAGGTGAGGCTCTGGCTGGAAGTAACGACGTTGGGGCAGTCAAACATTTCAGAACGATAAAGAAGATGCAATACAGCTCCTTAATTCTGTGAACAAATCGAAGTCAGGGTTACTCAGAATACACGGATGACAGAAAAATCCCCAGTGCTGACATACAGCTATACAAGTGGAGAAACCACGCAGCGGGGGAAAAGAGGGACGGCATGGCCGTCCTGTCAGTGGCAGCAGAGGCCAGGGTAACGAAGATGACTCTGTATTTCAACTATTAAGCAGGTTTTCCAGCCCTGGATTCATTCACGCAGGTCTTTCAGAAACTTGGAGGTTTTTCAACAGTTTTTCTGAAGCACGGACTCCTGGGGGGACGTGCTGTTAAAGCACTGTAATGCTGAAGACAGGGGCACTGTGGCTCCCACTGCTCCTTCCCTACTTGTCGCTATTGACTCTCACGCAGGAATCACATCAATCCTGTCTCTACAGCCTCTCACTAGAAACTCAGACTTTACTAGTTTTTGACTATCACTAGATTTCTTTCTGAGTTTGTGATGACCCAGCTACTTTCCCCACTGCTGTAAGAGCAACTCAGTCCGAGCCCTGCATTGACTTTTAACTAAATTTAACAGTTGCTTAAATATTTGCTGGTTTGGCTTAAGCCACCCTTTGGCTTCTAGAACTGACCCAGGTGAGGCTGAGAGGGAACCAGAAGAGATGCCAGAGCGAAGGCTGAAAAATCTCGTGAGCTCCTCCCTCACACAAACTGCCCATTCCTTTGGCCTGTACTTTTTACTTCTATCAACAAAATTATTTAATAAATGGTTCCTCTCCCGAGGGTTAAGCTCTGCTCCAACTGGGGAAGCTGCTGCTTTGGATTGACTCTCACAGAACTGTCCAGGTTGGAAGGGACCTTTCAGATCATCGAGTCCAACCATCAACCTAAGTGATAAAAACCCATCACTAACCCATGTCTCTAAGCACTATGGCAACCCAGCTTTTAGATCCCTCCAGGGATGGTGCCTCAATCACTTCCCTGGGCAGCCCATTCCAAGGATTAATAACCCTTTCCATGTAAAAATTCTTCCTAATATCCAATCTGAACCTCCCCTGGGGCAACTTGAGGCTGTTCCCTCTTGTCCCATCGCCTGTTCCTTGGGAGAAGAGACCGACCCCCCCTGGCTACACCCTCCTTTCAGGGAGTTGCAGAGAGCAAGAAGGTCTCCCCTCAGCCTCCTTTTCTCCAGGCTGAACACCCCCAGCTCCCTCAGCCTCTCCTCACAAGACTTGTGCCCCAGACCCCTCACCAGCTCCGTTGCCCTTCTCTGGAC
>JAHREE010000185.1:216710-257619 GCA_033628505.1 Tringa tobata
GCGAGAAGGTCTCCCCTCAGCCTCCTTTTCTCCAGGCTGAACACCCCCAGCTCCCTCAGCCTCTCCTCACAAGACTTGTGCTCCAGACCCCTCACCAGCTCCGGTGCCCTTCTCTGGACATGCTCCACCCCCTAAACATCTTTCTTGTCATGAGGGGCCCAAAACTGGACACAGCCCTTGAGGTGGGGCCTCAGCAGTGCCCAGTACAGGGGGGATGGTCACTGCCCCAGTCCTGCTGGCCACACTGTTCCTGACAGAGGCCAGGATGCTGTTGGCCTTCTTGGCCACCTGGGCACACTGCTGGCTCATGTTCAGCCAACAGTCGACCAACACCCCCAGGTCCTTTTCTGCCAGGCAGCTCCAGCCACTCTGCCCCAGCCTGGAGCATCCACGGGGTTGGTGTGACCCAAAACATCAGATCTCTCATGATGTCATGAGAGATCTGAGATCCCAAACATTTCTTCTCTCCAGATCTCACACGCAACCCCAGTATGGGATAATTCTCTCCATCCCTGCACACCAGCAGAGCGCTGAGGAGACACTGCACCTTGGAAACAGGATTTACAAAAAAGAGAGTAAAACCAGGATCAGGGGGCAGGACCCCAGTTCTGCCAGTGACCAAGCAGGGCTGTCTCTGATGCACAGCTCATCGCAAGGCTGACAGAAAGCTGTGAAAACTCACCCACCTCAAATCTGAATACTTACGACATTGCAAACCACACGTCCTAAACGCTTCTTAGTATCCTTAAGAGTACTCGCTCTTTTTTCTTCTAATTATACAACGGCTTTTCTATCACAATATGAATTAAGTTTTTGTCAGGCCAGCAAATCTCCAGTTTAAATATTCTTGCATTAAACCACTATCTTTTTTCATCTGTTGATCTTTATAGAAACGCATAGAGTGCAAACACAAGGAAAATTCCTTTTATGTCAGTTACTCATATTTTTCCATTAATATAAACTATTAAAATTCATGCAGATATTTTATAGGCTATCAAGATTTGGAGACTAGTTATTACTGAATGTTTAAAAAAAGAACTAAACATAAGAAATCAGAGGGTTAAATGATGACTGCAACTTCTGTAATGACTTAATTAAATTTTTATTGAGTACATAAACTATGATGTCATTTCTACCCAACCATGCTCAAACTTTCTGTGCATGTCAGAGATCGTGGTTTTTCTCAATAGAACGTACTTCTAAATAAGCTGCACTTCTACAGCTCTAATAAGGGGGAGCAGGTCTCATGTAACACACTCAATAAATTATCCTTCCATTTTAAACAAACAAATTCCATGAGTTATTATATATTTGCCACGCACTTTTTATGACATAATAAAAATGTTACCTCAAGGATTACTTAACACATACTACAAATGTTACAGCAGGCAACTGCAAGGGGCAAAGAAAACAAATAGTCCCATTACAGAGACAAGTCCTGGACTATACATCCCTAGGGAAGCAGCTTTCTATACTGAAAACAAAGAGCAGCAGCTTTAAGTTCGCAAGAAATAGATTGATGAAGGAGATAACCAAGTTAAACAAACAGGGCAATAAATACATCTTAAAAGACAAACAGTTTAAAATATAAAATATGACTTTGGGGATGGAGCAGTATCTTAGGCAATAAAATTACATTTAAAGGAATATTGCCGTTTCTGAAGATTACAACCAGCATTGGTTAAGTACAAACACTGTAGGAAAAAATCCTTTATAAAACAAGAAAAATGAGTAAATCCAAATCAGCATTTGTTGGAAATGCTTCCTCTTTTTAAGCTTGTAGATGTTCTTACCACTGGCAAGTTTCATGACCTGTTTGATCAAGATTCTGCTGCCTCTTCTACAGTGTGTTACTGAGGAGAAAAACTGCCAGACAATTCCAAGTGAGTAATTGCTAATAACAAGAAAAAAAATCAGTAACATCTGGAGCTCTTCTAGGGACTTAGCCCCTTTGCCTTCTTTGGAACAACCCATTGCAGAGCTGTCACCAGAATAAATTTATATCCCATCGCCTGAAGTGACAGATAGAACTATCTTAGTTCAAAATACGGAATATGTTTCTGGTACATCTCTCATGTTGACAAGACCCTTTAAAAAATGGAACTGTACAGCCACCACACCTTCCTACCATGTCACAACTTTTCATTGAAACATTCCGCGATGCCACATTGTGCCTGCAAGAAAACTACAGCATTCCACTACTGCATTTGCGTTATTTAATTGCAGAAACCTCGTCTTCAGCCCCAACAAGTTCAATATGCACCATTCCACAGCCCCCCGGCGAGGCTTACTGCTGTATCAGACAATTTACAACATCAAATCATAGAACCATAGAATGGTCTGGGTTGGAAGGGACCTTAAAGACCATCTCATTCCAACCCCCTGCCCTGGGCAGGGACACCTCCCACCACACCAGGCTAATCTCAGTGAAGGTTTTGTATTCTAACAAAACTTCTAGGAAAGTAAGAGCACAGTGTTTTATTGTCTACACTGGACATGTATGAAGACATCTTATGTATGGGCACAGCTTTTAAAGTGAAAGCTTTTATAGGACAAGTCCAAACTAACATCTTTTGTTGGATCGAGAGCATTCTTCTGTAATGAATCCCTCCTCCTCCCGACTCACCCCACTGGGGGTTACGCTGCAGAGGAGTCTCAGGGTGCACAGACTAGGGAAGGTGCTGTGGTGTCCATGGGCTACACTATTTGAAAGCACTTTTAACTAGAGTTTCTTTCTGTTACGGCTTTTACCAGCATGTGGTGCACCCTTAAGCTACTTTAACACATTAATCCATCCATAGACGATAAAGCCAGAAGGGACACTTCCAACTGCACCTTGTACAAGCGCTAGTCATTGAGTTTCATGCAGCAATTCCTCTCTTTAGGCCATAAGTTATGGTTGAAGTAGATTTTTTTATGAAGATATTTCAGCCAGAAGAAATGATTAGATCATAGAACCTGACCCTCTGCATATCACAGACCATTACATTTCCCTGGGTTCCCTCTGTACTAAGCTCAGTAAGTTGTGTTTGGCTAAAGCATATCACCCGCACAGTCGAACATGTGTATCTCATTTCATATTTGAATTTTCTGGCTTAAGTTTCCACCCCCTCATTCTCGTTATACCATTCCTGCTAGAATAAAAAGCCTCGCCTGTTGAATGTGTTTGCTTCTGTACCTGTACCCAGTCGATGTGTCAGCGCAGCCATCTCCCCGAGCCCAGATCAGGCTCTTTAAGGGCAGGTTTACACCGGGTGTCCTGATACACCACATCACCAGCACGCTCCCGGAGTGGTCACAGCCATAACAGCAAAGCAGTGGTTTATGCCCATACAGTAAAAATTAATTCATCTCTTGTGTAAAACAAGTTATGCAGGTGTGGGCACATGCGTGTCGTTATGAGTGAGCCCACTCTGGGGACTCGTGTCAGCCACGCTGAGCAACCATCGGCCCACTCCCAGGGACCCCTGATGGCTGGGGCACCCCACACCAGCAGAACTTCCCAAGGGAGATACAGGACAAATCTGTCATGATAAAAAAGAAAGGTCTCTCCTCAAACATTTAGGCTTTTTTACACACCTTCTCTCAAGTTGCATTTGGAAAGAATGACTTAGAATATATAGTTTATATTAGTTATAAATAATATATAACCACATATAGTTATATATGGGCTTTTAAAGTGTTTGCTGCCCTTTTAATAAACACACATGCCATTAAACTGGAAAACCTGCACACAGCCCTTTTATTTCCTCCAATAACATAACTATTACTTCTAGGACAGTAATTTTGAAAATGACTGAGACTGTAGCTAGGATCAAAAAGATTAAATTAATAAACCAGATTAAAAATATCTCTGTAGTGAGGGGCCAAAAAGGCCAGTTCCTTCAGGCAATTTCACATAGTTGTGAAATGACAAAGATATTGCAGAAATTATTTTTCCAATCTTCATTTTTTGAGTCTTTTATTAACCACTCTGTTACTTTGTCTGCAAACGAGCTTACTGGCTTGTAATTACCTACAGCTGTGAGTCCCACTGTACTTCGAAATATTAACTTTTCTGATAAATTCTCTGATTTTCTAATTAAAAGTAATTTTGTAATGCGCCTCAGTAGATAATTAACTTCAGAGAATATTCTTTAAAGCCTTCTTCAATGTTCAGTGACAACCTACGTCAATATTGCATTAACCCAGGCAAAAGATTGTATCAGAACCAGTTCCTGCCAAAATCTCCAATCCATAAAAACAACATGTTAATGGAGAAAGACTTTTGCCTGCTCTGTCCCTTCCTAACAACTGCCCAGTCATCAATAACACTCCTTACAGCATGCTTATTTCAAGCAGACAAAGAAAAGCAAGTTATACAACATTATCTACATATTTCAGCAAAACCAGGTGTCACCCTCAGCTGCCCAGTGCCAGGGAAAGGAGGTATGTTTCTGTCTTGCAGCCTGGCCATGGTCACAGCTGAAGATGCAGAGCAGATCATGGTACAACCTTAATTGTATTCAATACATGGGGTTTTATTCTGAACTCCTTTGTCTCTGTAGGAGACAGCTGGCCGTGCTCATTGACAACTTCTCAAGAGGAAGATGAAGACGTGAAACCACTGGGCTCTGGCTGGTTGTGCTGGTTCTGTTGAAGGGTGAGCAGCTGTAGTGGGTTTTTCCTGTAATGCCTCTTAAAAACCTTCTTGCTAAAAGCCTAAAACATCATGAACGTGTTTCTGAACACACCAGAATCAAGAATTCAGTCTGATAAACTGAAAGGAAGTTACATGACCAAGTTTAAGGGAGGCACTTGGAGAAGACAGTAGTGAAGGGAAATAAATGAAGGTAGATATTCACTGTGAGCGCTTACAGAGATCCTGTAAAACTCCTCTTTATGGAGACAAACCTCAGGAAGAGTCCACACAAGAAACACTCTATTGGGTCAGGCCAAGGGTCCACCTAGCACAGGATCTTGCCTTCAACAGCAGCCAGACACTGGGAAAAGTAAGACGACTACAAGCTGATATACACTTCCTCCAAGTGTTCTCCCACCCAACTTCAGCTCAGGACACGTCTCAACCCTTGGTAAGTGTTTATATAGTAACCTTCAAAAGGCCTCTATGTCAAGCAACTTGTCCAGCAAACTCTCTGCATCCACACCGCGCTTCAACAAGAAGAACCCTGGTCTCCTGCCTGTGAGGAGAGCCACAGCTGGTGGCTCCCTGCCGGTGGCCCAGTTTCTTCACTGGATGAGATAGCGAATACACATTGCTCCACCACCTTCTCACGGCACTCAGGATTCTGAGAGTCCATCGTGTGCCCTGTGATGGAATCTGCCCATAAAAAAAAGACTTAAGATAACTTAATAAGTCAAGAGCAACAAAATCACTGGGATCATAAAGTACTAAGCTAAATGAAATGTATTGGACAACATTTAATAGGGCTGCAGAGCATGAAAGGTGGCATCCGTTCTGAAAAGTACTTCAGCAGAACCAGGTAAGTAGAAATTAGTAGAAAATACAATAATAAATGAAAATAACAATCACAGATAATTAGAACCAGTAATACTCTGTACTGATAAAGGTACTAGTAGTAGGTGTTTAAAAAGAATAATTATAAATTTTCTGTAACAATGTGCACACGTTCAGAAGTTACAATTCCAGAAATGGATCTGAAAGAGCTCTTGTGGAGAAATTTAAAAAAAATTTCAGGTCAATAATTCAATAGTGAAGAAAAAGACAAATAAATTTTAAATTTTAGGAATTATTATTAAAGCATCACAGAACAAAAGAGGAACCGTATCTGCCATAAATCCATAGTGTGCCCACATATAAAATGCTGCACTGATTTATTACCTTTTCATCTCAGAACAGATCTAAAAGAAATAGAAAACACACAGAAAAGACCAAAGTGATTAGACACATGAGGAAACACTAGTTATATTCAGGACAAAATGAGGAGGAAGGTGATGGAAAGGTAAAATCATGAGTGGTATCAGGCAGGTAAACAAGGAATTACTATTCATTGTTTCTCATAAAAAAAGATGTAGAAAAGAAACCAATGAAAATACCAAATAATACTTTAAAAATAAAATAAAAGTACTTTCTCATGCAACACAATTAAGTGGCATAAGTCATGGCCGCAGGACATTAAAGAGCAAAAACTGTGAAAGGGGTAAAAAAGGGACAACACATTCCCAGAGATTTTGTTAGCAGAGACTGAACGCGATGGTTCCCGTGCGACCCTCCTGGTAGTGAACGCCGAGAGAATAGACCAGAAGAAATACCAATACACAGTTCTGTTTCTTATACTTTTTCCCAAGTATCTCTGGCCGTTGCTAGCCTTAGTACACTGGATCTCCATCTGCCATTAGAAACCTGACTTCTGAGTAGGTCTGTTTAGTTCATATTTTGATATCTCTGCAGATACCAAGTGGTATCTCTTCTGTCCGTGTGTCCCTGCCTGCCCTGGCCTGCAGTGAGGCAGACAGACACAGCTCAGGAGATCATCCTGGATACAGCCACCTGGTCACTTGCTGACTTGGTAGGAATTTCACCTGAAATAGGCTCGTGCAACTAAAAAACATTCGCTACCTTTACCATAGCCTTTAGTAACACCATGGGAAGAGGCTACATTTTATGTAACCCTCCAACAGGGTAGGTTTAGACTAAATAATAGGAAAGAATTCTTCATAGAAAGAGTGGTCGGGCATTGGAATAGGCTGCCCAGGGAGGGGGTTGAGTCCCCATCCCTGGATGTGTTTAAGAGACAATTAGATGTGGTGCTGAGGGATACGGTGTAGGGGAGGACTTTGTAGAGTAGGGTAGATGGTTGGACTCGATGATCCCAAGGGTCTCTTCCAACCTAGATGATTCTATGATTCTATGATTTATGTAGAAATAAGAGCAAGAATGATCCTGCTCATACCAAACAGATCATCCTCTAGGGGGGAAAAAATAATAAAAAGACATTCTTCCTCCAAGAATTTGGGACCAGAACAAGTTTCTATTGGATAGGAACAGCAAGTCACCCATCTCCTCTCCAAAAAAGCAAGCCACGTCTCCTCCCCTAAAAAACTCTCCACAAAAAAAGAAGTTTATGTCGTGTCAAAAAGGAGTGACAATTGCTAGAGTCCACACAATTAGTAAGCAATTAACAAGCCAAACCCTTGATGCTAACACCTAGTACTGCTACAACCCATACCCAGTGATTGAGGCTCTTACTATCTCACTTTAAATTCCTTTTGTAGTGCCCAGCAGACTGGCTTGTTTGTGCTTTTTCCATCAGACTTCCCGCTATTTCCTCGCACAGCCCTGTTCATACGTGACCTGTTTGACATTCTCCCTTCAGCTCCACATTCGGGTACAATTCTAATTTGAAGTCACATTGCTTTCACCTTCTACCAATATTCTGCACCTTCTGGTTTCAATCATAAACTGAGAAAAACCCGATTTCCCCAAGCACTCCTCCTCCCCAGGGCTTCAAACACACGCACGCCACAGAATAGTTAACAGTTAAATATTTTCTTGCCAATATTTTAAGAGTGCAGAAGGTTCCAAATTGCTGGTAAAATAAACAATGCCAGACTGTGAAAACTCCTGCCTGCCATATACTCTGATGTTAACAAGAGTTTCTTTATTACTGTAACCTTTCAGAAGCGAACAAAAATTATTTCTCTACCCTAGTTCTGCCCTCAAGTAAAAGGCAAAGGAGGAAAGCGAACCATGAAAAAGCTGCACGGTAAGATACTGTGAGTTTTCCATCTTACTTCTGCATTTCATTCAGACTTGATGCTGCTCTGAATAAATAAACTTCCCAAAGATCCTAAAAGCGTGAGCAAGGATTTTAAGAAGCCAAAAATTTCCTTACACACTGTTTCCCGAATAACAGAGATTAAACCTACATATGGGCCATCTTCCCTCTTGCAAGTACATAATAAAACAGGAACCTCAAAAGGACAAGTTTAGGATGCTCTTGATGAGACACATAATTTTCAAGCTCCTTGGTACATCACTATGTCCTCTGGGGCTTTAGCCACGGACTTCCATCAATTACCAGGGCTCCACCATTTCCTCACTTTGAAAAAAAATTAATGAAGTCTTCAAATAGCATCTACAAAGAGAGGGAATTGCTAGCACTTTCAGCACAAACAAGACAAATTGCTATATAGTTCAGGTGACACCCCCTAAAACTACTGGTCCTTGACAGACCAGACTTCTGCTGCCTACCAAATGTACTTGGAGTTACGGAGTCCATGCCCAGGCCATCTTAAAACCAGTTCAGACCAGTGT
Organism: Tringa tobata; assembly: GCA_033628505.1. Classification (NCBI taxonomy): domain Eukaryota; kingdom Metazoa; phylum Chordata; class Aves; order Charadriiformes; family Scolopacidae; genus Tringa; species Tringa tobata. The sequence goes on from JAHREE010000185.1 coordinate 224,989, forward strand.
TGTTCATCTGACATATACCAAGACTGTGCTGACCCCATTTTCCACCCACGATCTCCTACCACGAGCTGAATCTCCTTTCTATGCACAGTCACTCCTGTGGCCCCAAGGCCACCTGACTAACTTGAACCCAACAGGAGGTGTGTTTTGGTAGCAACAAATAAAGATCTCTAATAATGATCTTTGCATCGTATGAGTGATGTCTAGGTCAGGAGAGGAAAAGATGAGGCATAGGGACACCAGCAGAGGAACGCGTCAACAATGTCGAACATGCAGCTGGGATTTAGGAATTGAAGAAGAAAAGGAAGATCTGGAGTTGAGAGAGGCAAAGTCATCAAGAGGCTTCAACTCGCAAGGGTGTGCTTGAAGCCAGCAGACAAGAGGACAGATCCTGAGCTTCCATTGTGAAGCTCTGAGAGAGAAGGCTGCTGGATGGGCACATTGGATGGGCAGCCATGGCCACTGGACCAGGGAAGCAGCACGTGAGGGACAGAGAGAGGGAGGACGGGCACTGACAGTTGTGAAAGGATCAGTTGAACACGAGGGAACACAAGGGAAGGGAGAGAGGTGGTGGTGCCAGTCTGAGATATAGAAAGGAGTCCTGCAAGGAAACAAAGGGAATTAGCAAGAGAGGTAAGAAGAGCTAGAGAGAGAAACTGGTGTCTCTATAAGACTGGGAAGGGAAAAGTACGTGCCACACTGACAGAGGGGAAATGTGAAACCAGGTGCACACCCTGAATCGGGAGTCAGATCCAAGCTCAGGGATGCCTATGGTACTATCCAAGACAGGGCAGGCACCAAAAACATAAGGAAAAGGGAAGTTATTAATTCCTGAAGAGGAAACAGCAGATACCAGTGACATTCTACCAGCAGCAAAAAGCACAAGCAACAATAATTAAAATGTATTGAGAACGACACAGAACCTCTCAATGGCTCATTTGACTATTCAGATTTAGAAGAGACACTGGTCTTGGTATTTCTCTGTATTTATGAAGGAGCTTGAAAGCATATTTGTGTTTTCACCACAGCAGCTTAGAGCTGTTAAAAAAGAACTACAACGGCAACAGAAGTTACCTTGCTCCCAGGAGGCTCAAAAGGCTTGGCCAAGCAGACCAGGAATTGAGGAATTCTGGGGGAAAATCCAAAAGAATAGGAAAGTGATAATGGAAATGTCCAAAATACGTAGCATAACAACATGTTATTTAACCCTGGGCTGACCGCAGGCAAATCACAGCCTGGATGATGAGTGACAGACAAAGCTCTGGCAGTCGCTGCTGCCCGTCCTGCAGAGCCTGGAGACAGTGGCAGGATCCGTAAAGATAGCTTTCCCCTTTCCACCACCCTCTCTACACCGTCAACACAAAAATTATGCAGTTGTGGTGAGTGGTAATTTCATTGCTCAACGTTTGAATTTTGGCAGCGACACCATGTTCTGGAGAGTCTGAGGAACACAGGGCAGCACTTAACACCTAAAGGCACTGGGATAACGTGGGTTTTGGCATCTGAGTCCCAGCGGTGCAGAGCGTGGGGAACAATGAGAAAGGTTATTTCGAGAAAAGGTGCTCCAAGGCAGCTTCCAGTGAACTTCTCGCAGGCACCAGCAGGAGGCACAAAACAGACCAAGGACACTACCTTGCAGTAACAGGATCCAACACAGCTGGGAAATTAAATTGATTTTTTTATGCCAGACTCTACAGAAGAGAACCCAAGTTGAAAGGAACCCAAGCATATATTATACCTTGACTTCAACATCAGGTATCCTTGGCATGCCCCAAACGTGCCTGTATTTCAGCCAGCCAGGTGGGGTAGCTCCATGGGTGCTGGTTCTAGAACAGCTACATTAAAAACAACATCTGAAAGAGACCCCTATTTCAAAACTCTGTAACCCAGTAAAGCTAAATTTGCATCACCATGTGTACTGTTTGCTCCAGACCTCATCACAGTTGAGATATTTTCAAGGTAATATTCCATATACATGCATTTCCCTACATATTTAAGTTACTATAATTTTGAGAATCAGATTTACTGAATTTACCCTGGAACAGTACCTGATACTATTATTCATTTATGAAATGACAAAATACTGGAAACTTGTTGTGAACATTTGAGCTCTTTGAGAAAGGATCAAGGGTTGGTGAACTATTTCTTTTGTGATGGTCTTAAAACACTAAGTCCATTTAAAATACAGCATTCAATGCCTGCTACCCTATTAAACAGAAAAGCACAAAAACTCCCACACAGCAAGTTTGTATTTCACTACTTTGGCAAATTTGGGGTTTGTTTTCTGGGGTGGTTTTTGATGGTTTTTTTTTGTTTGGTTGATTGTTTTTTATTTAAAAATGAAAACTAGAAATTGGTAAAATTTTATATATTATGTTTTCCACATAGTCATTAAAAAACTTGTAACATTTTTCTCCTTAAAATGTCCTAGGAATGTTATACTTTTCAAAATATACATAGACCATTTGAAATTAAATTGTTCCTCTTTAGTTTTACAGGTTTTAAAAAGCCATTTTCAACTGTACTCAACACTATCCTCTATCTCCTACCCCAATCCAGTTCCTCAAACAAAACCAGTATAATATTTGCTTTCCTACAGTTCCTCCATCTCATCCCCCTGCCCAAACCTCCCCCTCTGCCCTGCTTCTCCCACGACAATGCAGTTTCTGTTCCGTGCATCCCAAACTGACTCCCTGATTTCCCATCAGATGTCAGAGCCAGCCCAGAGAAGCCCCCCCCGAGCACTCAAGTGCAGCAGATTCCCACCAGAGTGAAGCAACTGCAATAGTTCAATTCATTAAAAAATCAAGTTCTACTTTAAATTTTTTTTAATTTTGCCCTCTCACGTCCTAAAGCCATTCTATAATCTTCTTTGTCTCACTTTGTGATTTCGGAGTCTTTAGAAGGGCCAGACTTTTTGTTCTCCACAGAAAGAATAACTTAAACTGAATTGTATTAAGTTTAGGAAGGTTTGTAGCTACTGGAAGGCAAAATGGCATTTTCAATCATCTCAAGTCTTCTAACTGTGAAAGTATCAAGACAGAAAATGGTGTTCAAGTTCACAAAGCTGAACTCTGCTCCGTTACACTGACGTGAACCACGTAGCTGATCCTGATGGCGTTACTTCAGATGTGCAGCCATGTAACCGAGAGCAAATCAGGGGTCGCTGGATATAAACAGCTCGAGCTAAACCTGTAACAAAGCCTGTATTGTGCTAGGCACAGCAGAGCCAATAAACGAATTCAAAAGACACCTAGATGTGTTCCTGGAGAAAAAGGGGGCAGGGGTCTAAGTGGCCTGGTGGGAAAACAGGAAAGTGAGATTAAGATAAATTAAACCAGGTTTGGCACACCGGGCTTGCCAGCCCCTCCTATGCTTATCTCTTTCGAGGCTTTAGAACACGTATGGTTTTATAAAACAAATTGCTATTTTGCACTGAAAAAAAAAAAAAAGATGATTGATTTCAGAAGCAAAATGTCACCACAAGACTAACACTGTTAGAATGAGCCTACAACAATGTACAGGTATTTGAATAAAGCCTGATGGGTATTTTGAAGGCAGGATGTGATCTGCACCCAGAAGCGCAGTGAGGTGCAGAAAGGGGGTTTGATTTTTTTGGTGTTTGGTTTTTTGGGTTTCTTTTTCTTTGTGGTTTTTTTTTTTTTCCAATGTCTATTGTCCAACTCTCAGCTGAAATCCTGTTCCAGGGAACTCCGGCACCTACCAGTCCTTCTGATTGACTCTGCCACTTCATCAAAGGGTATTAAAATGCACTTAAACTTATAAAAACTGCTTCTATATACACAGAGTCACTAAAACATAGTATCTGGGTCGGGAAGGTTAATATTCAGGTTGCTAAAGGACTCTTCCCCTCACAAAGGGATGGGGCAGTCGCCCCTTTGCAGGGTATAAATCTGTTCACTGAAGCCACAAGGTGGAGATCTCTGGCAAAGCAGGAGCCCGAGGAAGTCTCTTACCCAGCCTAATGTTACTATTAACACTTGGAGCCATTGCATCAAGCCAATTTTTCTGTTTGTTTTTAAAGTTTGATAGAAATGTCACTAGTGGAAAAATGAAGTAAAGAGCACTGGTTAGCCACAGAACGGGGCACACCTGGGTGCAAACCCACCAAAAGAAACTGAGTTCATTAGTAGTAGGGACAGGAGAGTAAAATTTATATCTGAAATCTGCCTGCACCAGTAGAATTTGCTGAGGCCACAGGCTCTCCGTGTGTTTTTACAGCTGTGTCAAGTTTTGGTTTCTGACTCTTGCCGACATTCAGGAGTGCTGAAGGAGCTCAGGCTAACAGGTCCCAAAACTTTGTAGCTGAGATTTAGATCTCAGCAATTTTAACAACCAGGTTTTGAAATAATACAAACTCCATTTGGAGTTGGATCTGATGTAAATTAGTAGTTAAAATGCCTTACATTCTATCACTTTCGGCTCCAATGAACTTATATATTTAAGAGCAGATGGCATATTTTAATAAACCATCAGTATCAATTCAGGACTAGAGCATCCATTTTCTGCATCGAGCTGGAATTGGTGCTAGATAGGGAAATGAGGCGAAGAACTGCAGCTTTGTCTGTCAACAAGTTAAACTAATTGCATCCAAGCAGCGATTTCATACAGGTGCTCTGTCACTTATACCCCAATACGGGAATGTACCAACCGGAGTTAAATACTCACCTTTGATACCCTGCACGAGAGAAAAAGCAGGGAACAGAATTTCCTCACCTCCTTGGAGCTATGCAGATGATAACTTAGCACCCTAAAAGTATCCAGTAAAGTTTCTTTTCATTTCACTTACTTTTGAGAAAGGCTCAGATTCTGAAATTTGAACGTATCAACAGAGGAACATTAACATCATATTTTTTCATCTACTGCTCTTGTCGTGATATATTCAACTCTCTTCTCTTGGAGGTAGACTATATACTGATTGCAGGACTAAATTATTGAAAATAAATAGCTGTTACACATATTCCTCAATCAGCTCACAAGCCCTTTGTCATTACCTCAGCTTCTTTTTAAAAGAACTATCAGGGAGAATTACATCAAGACTAATAAGTAGGACGTAACACCTGGGTATCTGCCTTTTGCTTCTGTGTCACTGAAAACTCCTTGCACTTGCTGAAGTGGAGGTGTGAGGAAGAGTTCGATCAGAGTCCATCCATGTAACAGAGAGAAAAATAAGTGCAGAAGAGTGAGCAAGCACAGAAGGAGGCAGGAACTGCCCACACAGGGGCTTAGCAAGTGAGGTATGAAGCTCGGATCAATAGCACCAAGGAAAGAAAATAAAGCAATGATAAGGAGCAGAGGAACAGCTAAGCTCTTCAAACATCAATGCATAAACTATTTTCATCTAACATACAATAAATACTACCAGAAGAGACTAAAAAGTTCATTCATCTTGACAAAATAACATCTGAAAGATTAGGAATAATTAAAAGATGAAAGAAAAAAACCTCACTAAAAGATGATGAAAGCCCTATGCCTTCACACACGCTACGGGGGAGAGAACAGCCCCAATTTCCCAGTTTACAGTCCAGGAGAGCTCACGATGATTTCTTACACACCCTGAGTGCTCGGTCTAGTCAGCTCTTACCTCAAGAGTTCACGTTCTCTAACAAGGAGTCTCATTAAAATCAATGGGCCTCTGTGCAGCTAAACTATATTAAATATACACACAGATGTAACTGTTTTTGAGATCAAGCCTTTAAATGTGTACTTACTCCCTTTAAGCATCAGCTATTGCCACATAAAAGCTACGTTAACACTAGGTTACAGTCAAAAGTATATTATAGGAATCATATTATTGCAAACTAAGCATGTTCATTATTGCATCGCATGATCTTTATTACAAACAAAGATTGCGAAATGTAAATTCAAGGATAAGCTGACAAGATGCCCAGCCTGCCAAGGCAGAGAGCAAATGTCCTTCAAACCACTTAAGATCTCCTCACAGTTGCATCATACAGCAACCGTACCAGTGTAATACACATCTATTAACATTTGAGGCTCTAGACTGGATGAAAACATAAGGTCTGCTGAGTTCTTTTTTTTTTTTTACACTTTGGGGAATTTTGGGAAGCAATGGAATAGTTTAGTTTGCAGAAATGGAACCCCTGTGCTTGCCTTTACAAACAACTGACTGCAAGCACTATCTTTTTTTTTTTTCCCTTAAAGTTTTCTGAAAAAAAAACCTCGCTACAGGTCTAACTTACACCATGCTTCACTTTTGGGGTCTGGGCATCTGTAAGGGTAGCAAACAGCTGGCTTTGCTTCTCTATGCTGCTGCTTCAAACCCTGCAAGGAAAACTACAGGATAGCATTTGAGGTTAGTTCATATAAGGCAAAATGAGGGTCAAAAGGAACAGAGAAATAATTTTCTGTTCCCAAGCAGCATTCTCTCTGTGCATAGATGGAACCTAAAGATCCCAGAAGAGATTTTGCGAGGCTATGGGAGGTGGGGTGTTTGGCTGGGGTTTGGAATCGTGGTGGTGTTTTTTTTGCTTTTCAAGAAGAGCAGCCTTAAGTTTGCACCCGGAATGAAGATCTGAGCTGTCTCCAGTCCCTACAGAAGGCAGAATTGACCACTGAGATGGCATGGGAGGCACTGGGACAGGACAAAACCACATAACCTATTTCATTCAATCTTTTTCTCTGGTATGATCATCTAATTTGTCCAGGCTCACTCACGCTGCCTTACGGCATCTGACCAGGAAAGTGGAGATTCCCATATCGGAATTTATATAAGCCCATTAATGTAGCAAGAAATTCTAAGATGCCTGGATTTAGATTTAATCCAAAGGAAACTTAAGAGCATGACTCGACTGTAAAAGCAAGCCGAAACATAGTAAAGCTACGAAATTCCCAACAACTAGGAAAAAAAGCCATTGCTGACAGAATAACTGAAGTTACACCAGAATCAACACTTTCTAAAACCACATACAAAATAAAAGATCAGAGAGAAACTTCTTGAATTACGAGTGAACACACACCAAATCCTAACTCCATGGTTAATTCCCTTGTTCGTCACCAGTAGGAATACCCAAGCAGCCTCTCCCTTGTTTATTGACTGACAATACGCCATTATTGCTATATAAGAACCGTCACTTCTCTAACAGTCTAATTGATTTTAATCACAGACAAACCTCTATTTAATCACTGAACTATTATTTTCTTTTTCCACAACACAGGAGATCTTTCCCAGCCTTATTCTCCCACTACAAGTGCCCTGAACACAGGCACCCTCAACTCCATCAGGTCTCTTATCACCGCTGTGATACTGGGGATATGAAAACCACCTCCTACTTCTGCACTGCCATCTCTGAAGACTACACCAACACAAGGCTGGAGAAATACCCTTACAGAGTTTAAGGTCAGAAATGACCATTGAAAGTAACCACAATAACCTTTCTCAGAACGGGCCAAAAAGATCCAACTGTGTTCTTCCTTCAAACTTGCCAATGAACTATCCCTGGAGCTGCTCCCTCCTTACAACATTTCTTTTGTGATAAAGACTTAGAATCCAAAACAAAAAATAAACTAATGACTAGTTATTAGTCATGTATAGGAACTTAACACAAAAACCTGTCTCTTAACTTTCCTTTTACTCACCATCCTAGACACAGAGAAAACTCAAATCTCTACTGGAATTACTTAAGCTGCCGTTACATATTTGGCACCAGTCATGTCCCTCCCTACCTCGGCTGCTCATTCCTATCCACAAATGCCCATTCTGTTACAGCAGCATCCGTTTCTGCAATCACATGGAAAATTAATTGCTTCCAGGCACATCAATATCTTCATCCAGGCCCTAGTGCAGTTTCAGACACAGGGTGAGTGGCTCAATACAAGGGCAGTACAGCCGTGGGAACGAACCGTCAGGAGGAAGCTAAAGCTAATAAAGAAACAAACAAGCAGCTGCAGGTTGATTCTTAGGCATTATTTTAAGATATGCAAAGTTACAAAAGCACCAAAAGATGGGAATCATCACCGTTATCAAAACCAAAGACTACTTACCCCCATCACCTTACCGCGCTGCTCAACGTCCTCCCACATGCAGTGAACTATATAGCGACACATGTATTTTCCCGTGCGCCCCTCCTGCTTCATTCGGACCAGACACATCCTGCAAGAACATCAACACCAAATTCATAGCTTCGAGTTCTTCTTCAAATGTCAAGAGTAAATTAAATATATTTCAGCTCATTTAAAACTCTCACACACAGTATGTGGTTTTGTGATCAGAAAAAAACACACATACAAAGACTTTATTTTTTTTTAATAAACAATCACAAACTTTTCTAATTCTGTACTCAAGAGCTGCATCTGCTGGACTTTGGCCAATCCAGCTACAGAAGAGTGACAGCTGACTCTATTCTGGCTGACAGTACTGTCATCTAATTAAACAGCACTGCAACCTAAATTCCCCCGCCTTAAGAACATCTCACCCTTTGGAGCAGGAACAAATGTCTTGTCTAATCCTAGGCCACGAGCCAGCTGTAATTCAGCGTGGTTGTACCAAAGTGCTGCACGAGTCCCAACCAGACAAGCTGTGAAAGCTTAAGCAAGTTACAGACTTCACCTAAATTCACATTAGCAATGTCCTAAATTATTTCAACTACAGGGACCTTTGGATACACGTCCAACCACTTGGCAAAACCCCCACAGGCAGCACATGCTGGAAGGACTCACAAGTTTGTAAGTGCATTGTGGGATTCTAATGAGAATACCAGCTTGAGTTGTTTGACTTTTTTTTTTTTTAAGCATTAAAGCCACTTGAACTCCATTGCTGCTGTTGTGTCTCAAAAATAAATCTTCAGAACAAATTTATTTTGCCTCTTTTACAACATCTGTAAACAGCATGAACTGAAATACAGGCTAATCCCTCAGTAAACTAAGAGACCAGTCCCATCACCAGTCCCACCTTCTCTGCCCCACTAACCAGCTCTGCTCCTGCGTTACGGGTCAGAAGTGCCCGTGCAGGGACCGAGTGACTGTAGACGAAGTGATGCTTGAGTCCCAGAGCTGAAAGAAGTCACTGCTTGGCACAGAGACATGCTACAGGTGGGGAACTGCTCACGGGAAATTCTGCTCACAGCTAATGTGAAAGCAGCAGACAGAGCTGCGGGAGGCGCTCTGAAGCTGTTGCATATTGACAATAGTGAATGTGCCACAAGAGTTAATAGCTAAAAATGATGATTTTTTTTTTTTAATCTGTTCATTTCTTCAGTGGCATGAGATCTGTGACTCCCTACAGGCACTAGAAGTATTTGGTGCTCTGTGAATGCCAGCTCCACAGGGAGAACCACAAACACTCCAAGCTCATCTGTTGAGCCAACCTGCAGAAGGACAGATGCCCATCTTTGTGATGGGTTCTAGCTCGTCTACTGATTAGTAAGGGCAAGATATTTTTTAACCTGCAAAGGAAGCAGAACTTACTGTCAGCAGTGAGTCACAGAGACAAAACAAAATGAAGGTAACAAATGCTGCATTAGTCCTGTGTTCTTTCTTCTGATTAGAACCATACATTAAGTCCCACACAAGGGCCATTCAATTGAGACACCAAAAATTGCAAGAAGAAAAGTCCATGGACCAGAATCTGATTTCTAGATGGAGACCTCTGAAAACAACACTGGCCATGGAAGAAACAGCTCCAACACAAGCCAAGTGGAATGAGGTGAGAAGACGGGAGAGAGGGACCGTGGCATGACAAGGAGCGCAATGATCCAAGGGTGGAACCACAGGAGAGTCTGGGTGGAGAAGGGGAAGGGAGCGTTGGGAAGCCTGTGGCCATTTCTGTCTCAGGAAGGAGCTGTGGAAGGATTCTCAAGGTTTATACTGTGGCAGTGAGAACTCAGTGTCTGTGGTATCAAGAGATGAATCCTCTTCTTCTCACAGAAAAACAACAAAGTTTTCTGGAGTTCCTCAGAACTCAGAGAATGGCTGTCCAGGTACCTGTCCTTCCACAGAATAAATGCACAAAGAAGCTTAATGGTTTTGTGTCTTAATTCCATCAGTTTCAAAACCTTTGACCTCTTGTGCATTTACATAATTGAGCTGTATGAAAAAGTTAATCAGAGTTACTGTATCTCAAATTTTTACCCACTCTTTATAAGTCAAAAAGACTCAGTTTAAATTTTGGGCTAAGCATTTTTATACTTCTCTTGCTGAGTACACAAGCTCGGGAGGGAGAACAGAAAAAAAAAAAAAAAAAAAAGTAAGAGTGGCTTGGCAAGAAAACCTCCTCCTGAGCAGAAGTACTGGTTCGTTCCCAGTCTGCCGGGAGCGGCGGTGGGACAGGAGCGGAGAGCAGAGCACAGCCCGGCATCGGTCACTGCCCAGCAGGGCTGGAGCCGTGCTCGGAGCAAAACCTGCTCCCCAGGGAGCCTAAAAGGCAGCTCTGTGTTTGGATGCATAGTGCTGTCACAGAGCTGCTCTGCAGCACCACCAGTGAGATCATGGAATTTTGCAGTTTATTTGAAAATTTGGTAGTTTGTTACTACACCTGCCGTCTGAGGTTTAAAAGACACAGGCTCTTTGAAGACTGTAAACCTTCTAACTAGATCAACACAGCGTGAAACGTTTTATCGTTTCACTACAGAATCTGTTCTGTAATTTAGTCAAATACTGACTAATCTTCCTCAAACCACGAAAGCAAAATTATTCCAAACTATCTTTAGAAAACTGTCTGCCTGATATTGGTTGGGTTGGATAATTTACGCTGTATTTCAGACTATGTTAGAAGAAAATAGTATGAAAATTGGATGACATTGGTTGTGTTGGGTAATTTCTGCTGTATTTCAGATCATGTTAGAAGATTGTATGAAAGGATGCCTGGAAAGGAATGGGAGCACCTACAAGTCGACCCATCTTAGATGAGATGTAGCAGTTTCCCAGAAGAGTCTCAGCTACAACCGCTTCTGTCAGTATTCCCAAAGTGCCAACAGACTGGCTCAAACACCAGAAGCAGGAGCTGACACCACCCTGTCAACTGTTCTGAGGAGCCTCAGTGCCACCAAGGTGTGATGGATACTGCTAAGGGCAAAGTCCACCCAGAGCTTCCTGCTGTCCCCTGGCCCTGCCCCCTCATTCCTGCTTCCCCACTCGCTCCAGAGAAACTATTTCTGGGGCTAATTTACACTTGTTCAGAGAAATTACTCTGGCTCAACACCACAAGTATCAACAGCAACTTGGGGGACAGGAGAAGGAAGTGCCTGAATGGACTTTGTCATCGTGTCTGTGTTGTGACATACACTTCTATCACTAGTGGTAATGAGCAGAATTCCAAACTTTTCCTAATTAGGTGTGGATGTTATCCTGTGTCCCAGCCTAGCAAATTCACCAACTAGTGTATTCACGGCCAGGTACAGGTCTCTGCCGGGGCACACACTAACAGAACCCAGCCCAGCTCCGCAGCCTTCCTCTCCCTGCTGCTTAGGCCACATAGCCCATTCCCTCATGGTAAGGCAGGATCAAATAAACGCCTAGGACATCCCAGATAAGCTTGTTCTTAAAACCTCTTTCAAGCAAGACTCCTCCAATGTAATTCCAACCCCTTTCTCCCTGCCCTCTCTGCCACGAAACACAAAGAATTTATTCCCTTTCTTCTGAAACAGCACATTTCAAAATGGCACAGTGTCCTCAGATTTCTCTGTGCCAATCCGAGAAATCCTTTCCTGCAGGAACTTTCCTACTTTCTTGGTGGTTCTTGTTCTCCTCCAGACTCTTTCACACCAATCAACACTTTCTCCAGTGTGAAAAACAATGCTCAGATGAATTCTTGCAACAGATCTTTGCGTCTTTCAGAACAGGAATTGTAGCAACACTCCTTTTTGATCCTAAACATTTTGGAGATGTCAGCATGCTTGGTGTGGTGAAGACACGAAGGGAGCTCTAGGTGATACATCCTGCACCAAGACATTTCTTAGTACAGTTAAAGTCACCTCTTTGGCAGTTTCTGAACAGCTCCGGACCCCCCCAATGCTCCAGGTAGAGCGGCACGGCATGGGAAAAGGCAAACCCAGCACTGGAGATGAAAAGCTGGAGATTTTCTAAAAGGTCTGCACTTCTAAACACAAAGAAGGAGTCCTCCTGACATTGAAGGTCTGAAATAACTGAAACTGTCTATAAAAACATGACATTCAGGAAAGAATACTGATAGGTTGATTTTCTAAAGTATAATTTTAGCACTGCATTGGAAGGGGCTGGAGTGTATCTAAAGGAACATTATCTTGAAAGAAGTCAGCAGGAGCAGAGGCTAAACACGAGAGCCTCAACTTCCACCCTTACTGGAGGTAAGTAGGAAAACTCTATTTGCAGGCAAGAAGAAGTAAGAGGCAGAGATTCAAGCAGAAGACCCACCAGAATCTGTAAGATGAGAACAAATGCTCTGACAAGCACCTTAAGGCTATAAAAGGTGGGATTAAAAAAGCACAGAAAGGCAATTAGAGCTTGATGGGCCATGACAACAGCAAGAAAGGAGACAGGATTTACCCAACTAGGAAAAATTCTCATCTTCTCCAGCTCCAGAAGAGCCTCTGAATCAGTTGAACTAAAAACTCTGAAGAAGAAGAAGGAAGTAAATACACCAGAAAGTGATCTATTCTGCAATGCAAGGGGGAACAGGAACGCTTCAACAGATGGTGATCAGAATCTACATGGTCAGGTCATTGGCCACCAGATCAGAAAGGTTTGTAGCCTCTGAGGCAAAAGGTCCAGCAGGAAAGACAGAGCTATCACAGCCTCAGACAGGGGTAGGACATCCTTGACCTTGCCAGAGCAGGCAAAATCAATAATGTTCTGCTCTCACTTCATTGAGGTCAAACTGATTAAAGAAAGACAAACGCAGATAACACAGCAATAAAGCTGACTGTGAAAGCAAAATTGTGTCATGGCAGGATGGTGGTCACCGAGCTCAGCACAGGCAAAGCCTGCAGCGTTTCCCAGTGATGCAGGTGGTAAGCAAGGTCTGTCATGGGCTTCTCTGTATCCTGGATACATCAAATTGGATCTCTCATTTGTGGTCCAGAAAGACAGCGATCTTTAGGTGAAGCTGTAAGGAACACGGAGGAGCCAGGCATATAAACCTTGGGAAAATGAACCTCTAGTGCCAACATCCCCACTCGAATTTTCACTGCCATCATATGAAGTAGAGGGATTGGGTTCCTTCCTGCCTTAGTACAGTGCTGTTAACCTGCCCACCGTGTCTTAAACATAAGAGTAATTCAATTTCCCTCATTCAATGTCTCCTTAACATCACTGGCTCAAAGTGTGGCAACTCTTGGCCTTCTCCAATGTACCTTTGATCTTAGAATTTCTGAGTCTATCCCATACTAGCCTCATCTCTATCACAGTCCCCTTGTTTATTTTTATGCCTGTCATGAAAGAAGATTACGTAGCTTGAATTTGACGCTGTGTATCAACAGGGTACATTTTCCTGTCAACGTGAAATCAAGATGATGTGAAAGAAGTGTGTTCTTTGCAGATTCATGTTATCCCTCTTTGTTTTTCCCTAGATACTTACAAGAAGTTTGGTTTTGAATATTTATTGCAGTAGTTTTCCAAATATCAATATAAATTATTAGCTTATCAATTAAATTTTTACAGCCTTTTTTCCACAGTAAGAAATAAATAAACTGAAAATGTCAAGGGTCTTCTTTACTTGATTCCACTGATTTCATTAACCGATAATTTCAATGGTTCTTCTAATTTATTCGATTCTTTACTGAAATGAGCTGCCCCATCTTTCAATATATTGAGGAGACAGGAAACTAAAAGCAGGGAAGGGAAAAAAGAGGAGGCAAGAAAAAAAAAAAAAGGGTCCTGTGCTTAAGTACAGCTATTTCAGTACAAACTTCCTCTCAGCCTTCAGGCAGCTGAGCCTCAGTCTATGGATTTCAGTTTTCCTGAAAGATCTGGCACTTCACAAAAATTACTGTACTCCCTTGTGCATCCCTCTGACCTTTACAAGTATGTAATGCTAGATGAAAACCTGATTTTTTTGGCCACTATTTTCACAAATGAAAAAAAAGGAAAAAACTTAAATGTTTAAGGTGTTAAATATTTTCACATGCAGCCAAGCTGGCACTCACCAACTCGCCCGTACGTCTCAGAGGCGCGAGAATAAATGCCAATGCTATAATTTGTTAAATGCTTCTGACGAGCAGCAACTTCAATCACCACAAATTCTCCCAATTTAAACCACTTTTACATAAATTTAAACTTTTCCTAAAACACCCAAGTAAGATTTTTCCACACAGGCTGAGCAAGGCTTTTAGAAAACTCATGGCCAAGATCATTCCACTACTGAGGAATTCAGAGATGTAAAAGATGTCAGCTTCTCTGTGGGACTTCTCATGCTTTAGTAGGAAACTGCTAAAACTCAGTAATGAGTAAGTTGAATATAAACACAATTATCAATAACCGTGGAGCCAACTTTTTCTCACATTAAGGTATGTATCACTGGTTTTCCTGAAAATAGTTCTATTACTTTTCTTTTCACTTACCAGACATGAAGCTGGGCCACTAGAAACCATGAATTCAAAGTGTCAGGCATTTGGCACCCTTGTTGGAAGAGGGGAAAAAAACACAAAAACAAAACTATTAACAAAACATGTTAATATGAGTTTCATCACATTTTGTACCTAACAGAAATTCACTGCACCAAAATCTAAATACATTATAGTAATGTAATTTCTGGCCCAAAACAGTACCTACACAGCAGAAGCAAACATCATTTACTGTCACACTTGTGCCTGAACTCTAGAACATGCAGCCACGGGACGCTGTGCATTCTGAAAGATTTCATGTGTTTAGAACTCACTTAAATACCATTTTGGGGGGGGGGGGGGCTAATCCCAAAATGGAGAATCAGGCAAACATGTGGCTTCTAGCTCTGGAAGTCCCAAACCAGTAGAGAATAAAAGGGAAGTATCAACAGATGCTGTTGTCTCCTGCTGGGAACAGGATACTGGGTGCTACTGGGGTCTTTGCTGCTCTGATTGACCACACAGCTGTAGGACCCCAGCACTCTGAGCGTTCCCAGTCTCCAGCCATTCCACATTAGCATTAGAACCACCAACCAACCATAGAAACAATTTCTGTTTCCAAATTTAGCACTACTCCTGTAGCCATTGAGCTTCCCACAGATGGTTTGTCCACACACATGTTCACACTATTGATGAGTGCACAGGGCCATGGATGGGGATGGGGCCAGACTTTTTTCAGTGGTGCCCAGAGTCAGGACAAGAGGAAATGGGCACAAACTTGAATGTAGGAAGTTCCACCTAAACATGAGGAGGAACTTCTTTCCTGTGAGGGTGACAGAGCCCTGGAACAGGCTGCCCAGAGAGGTGGTGGAATCTCCTTCTCTGGAGACATTCCAAACCCACCTGGACACATTCCTGTACAACCTGCTCTGGGTGGTCCTGCTTTGGCAGGGAGGCTGAACTGGATGATCTCCAGAGGCCCCTTCCAATCCCCTATCACTCTGTGATTCTGTGATCTGTGTGTGCCATCAGGATGTGAGGCCAGAGATTTAGGCTGTGTGGCACAGATACTGAAGTTCTCTTCCCCGTGCTTGAAAAACATGGACATATTGGTTATGCACACATTAAGTCCTTCAATTCCCGACAATCTGAAACCTTTCTCCTAAAAGGTCACCTTTACATCTGTTTCCTGGAGAAGCTTTTAAGAGGAGTACCCAGTGAGAGGGTATGACAGTCACCTTGGCCAACCCAGCACTGGGTCTTGTCTCTGGGACTGTCCAAACCTAGTGCTAAGAAGGTCAGAGAGTATTCAGAAATGGACTCTCCAGTCAGATGTGCCCCAAGGGAGTCAACCTTATCTTTTCTGTGTTGAATATATTCCTTCCTGACTCCTATACTTCTTGGCTCTCAAGTATTACCAAGGAGATTCACCCGGATCATGAAGCAATACTTTTCACAGCCTCTTTCTTTTTATATGCCAACTATGGTCAGGCAAACACCAGAAGAACTGAGCAAATCATCACTGTTCCTCCCTCCCCAGAGAGATGACTCCATCAGTGCCTGGGAGCTGCCAAGCTGCAGCATCAGTGCCCATCCATCACCTATGCCACCTCTAAGACAGTATAAAGACTCCAACAGTCTATGTTTGGAGATTAAATACAAGTTTCCCTCACCCTTCTCCCCTTTTTGGCTCTCTCATTCCTATTAGAAATAGTTCATGTGCCTAGAAATGACTACTTTGACCTAAAGGCACGCCAAGGCATCTCCAACCAGGGAAAGAGTACACAATGCTTGTATTTATCAAACCATTTCATTAAATCTTTCCACAGGCAAGATTCAGTATAAAACACTTAGTTCAACAGACAGAGGTTTCTGAAGTAGAAGCTACCATGTATCAGCCTCCCACCACAGAAATCACTCCTCAGTGGAAAGCAAAGCTCACACCTCTACTACTGGAAATACGGAAAGTTTTTAAAGACCTATTCAGTACCCAGGAGGGAAGAATTTTTTCTCTAACTTTCCACGTGTTGCGCTTCTATTTTTATAATTCATTTTTTACCTTCTATATTGGGACTGTCTACATCATAAATTTAAAGGAGGGATGGGTCCTTTAAAGCAACACGCTTGCCTTCAGGTATGGACTTTTTACAAAGAATGCAATTCAAAAATTTGGGGATTTGAAACACCTTGTTCTGGGAAACTAACTGGGGAGAATAATCAAAGAGAAAATTACTCCTTTCAGAACAGATACAGAGAAAATGTCCGATGGTAAAGCTACCTATGAAATTAATGTGATTACTGTGATTATTATCTGCTGGGGAATAAATATATTCTGCTCATCCTGTTCACATGTCTGTATACAATAAGAGATGTGAACACTCAGGATGATGAAGACATACCTCTTCCTCCAGTCATATCCTCCACTTAAAATTCATCAGTTAAGAAATGTAAAACTTGAACACGGACTTTCTCTCATGATAGATCATCTTTGCAGTACCACAATTTTAGGAAGGATGCAACAGGATAATATCCCCACATCCTGCAAAAAACCCAGGAGCACTATGTCCATGTTCCCCTGAGCATGACAGACAGCGGGCAGTGCCTGTAAGGCACCTGATGGACTACAGGAGACAGAAAAATATAGGGTCCTGTAGGTAAACTCCAGCTCTTTCAAGCTCATGGGTAGCTCCATTAGGAGCCATCCGAAAAGCTGTTTTGATAGAGCCAGCTCTCTACCTCAGCAGCTGCATGAGAGCGGAGCAATTAACAGTATTAACAGCTTGAGACAATTCAAGGTAACACAAATTCAAGGGAACCCTACACTCCATGTTCATCTGACAAACTTCACCAAGCTCTCGGTACCACCCACCCGATTCTAAAAGCTCTTTTGACCTTTCAAGAATAAGGTTAGGCATGAAACTCCCTCCGTATTTTGGAAGATACTGTTTAAGGCATAATACAGAGAAAGGCAGTTCATAGGGCTCATACCGCCTAACAGAACATCTCACAGATTTCACTAGGCATCAACAGAAGCACATGGAGGTAGCATGACAGCATTTCAAGACATGAAACACTATCACTGTCCTAGTCACAGAATCACAGCATTGTCCAGGTTGGAAGGGACCTTTCAGATCATTAAGTCCAACCATTAACCCGACACTGATAAAAACCACCACTAACCCATGTCCCTCAGCACCACGTCTGCCCGGCCTTTAAATACCTCCAGGGATGGGGAATCCACCACTGCCCTGGGCAGCCTCCTCCAGTGCTCAATAACCCTTTCTGTGAAGAAATTGTTCCTAATATCCATCCTAAACCTCCCGTGGTGCAACTTGAGGCCATTTCCTCTTGTCCCATCACCTGTTCCTTGGGAGAAGAGACCGACCCCCCCTGGCTACACCCTCCTTTCAGGGAGTTGGAGAGAGCGAGAAGGTCTCCCCTCAGCCCCTTTTTCTCCAGGCTGAACACCCCCAGCTCCCTCAGCCGTTCCTCACAAGACCTGTGCTCCAGACCCCTCACCAGCTCCGGTGCCCTTCTCTGGACACGCTCTACCCCCTAAACGTCTTTCTTGTCATGAGGGGCCCAAAACTGGACACTGAACTTGTGGTGGGGCCTCACCGGCGCCCAGTACAGGGGGATGGTCGCTGCCCCAGTCCTGCTGGCCACACTGTTCCTGATAAAGGACGCTGGCATCCTGGGCACACAGCTGGCATAGTCCTCACCCCCACACTATCCAGCCTTTCCACTCTATGTCACCTCTGTCAGAGAACTGCCTGACCAAACCCACTCACCAACCCCGGTTCCATAAGGTCACACTCAGGTGTTACTCGTGCCACAACATGAGCACAGCAGGAAAGCACATGCAGAATCACTGAAAAAAGCTCTGTGGACAACTGGTTCTGATCACACGGGGTTAACGAGCCCACAAATGGTTTTACACACGCGTGGATGTAGGGTTTCCAAGCCCAGCTCGATAGGTTAACAGCTCACAAACAGCAGAGAAAAAAAGCTAATAAGCTCTCCAGAGAGCAGAGCTGGCTCTGTGCAGCTCACTTGGATGTCTCAACACCCCGCAACTAGAGCTTTGGGGGCAGCAAAGCATCAATACACCCCTAGGTCCACACAGAGCCAGCGGTGGCCCTGGCAGCCTGCGCTGGGTCCCAGGCAGCACCGGTACCACTCTCAGGGTGCCCAAGTGGCACAGCCCATCGTGCAGGTGGGCAGCACCCACATCAGCATGGTCTGAGACACACCTGGTCTTGCTGCAGCACCAAGGGAAAGAGTCAGGAGTTGGTTGATCCCCTCTTCCTACCAGTGCCCCAGGCTGCTCTTCTGGGATCGAGCTGCTGCCCTGGCTTAAGTGATGCCCATCTTTATTTGAACAAGGAGCAATTTAGAACAGAAAAAAAGAGCTCCTGACTGACCAAGACATGGTGGATTGAACTGATAGCTGGCTCTCTTGCTTCATGGCATGCTCCCCTCTCATAACTGCGTACTCCTCACCACCAACTTTATGCCCCACTGCTGTCCATCAGACCCTTCCACATGCCACCTGAATTCACTAACACAGCAAAACAGTAAGTCAATAAAAAAATGGGCCATTTTCTTTCAGTGACCTAAACAGTTCAGTAGGGAACATGATACTTGTCCCATCTGGAACACAGGCAGATGAAGATGGAGAAGCGAGTCTCTTCCCTTTGGCCACCGTTGACTTTGGCCCGTGGAACCACAGCCTAAAGCTTCTTCACTGGCAAAATCAATTTAAAGGGTTCCTGCCCACCCCACCCAGTCTGTGTTTTAGGGGAACCATTTTTTAAACATGGATCACACGCCTGTTAAATTTTAGAGCTAATCCCCCAAACAGCTGCAGTTGTAAGTAGAAAGAAGTAACAAAACTTTTTAGATTTGTTTTTATATAAAAGCAATGATTTCTTTAGAACCACAAGCACAGACCCCAACACCAACGGGTGCGGCACACACTCTGGCAGCCGCAGCAAAAGGAACTATCCTGTTCCTCATGTAACAACAGGCTCATGTTAATGCTAACGTAGGTCTCCCTGGGTGTAAATTCAGAGATGGACAGGCTACAATTTGTGCTACAGAGCAAGGAGACAAACGGAGCAATGAGGACATTTGGGAGAAAATGGAGCAACTCAAAGGAAAGGCTGCCTGCTGTCTGTGATGTGTTTAAAGTGAGGGGGGAGCTCAGGGAATTTTCTCTTTAAAACAGTAAGACAATATCAAGAATACAACTGAAGTCATTTTACTCAGTTTTGAGCCTGAAAATTTGTGCCAGTATCTTTTTCACAGACGTGTTTTGAAATTCCTTTCAATTTTAGTCTAGGGCAACATTCAGATACCTTTGTACAATTAACCTGTTAAGCAGAGATAGTGAAACATCAGTTAAAAATAGCAAAGCCTCTATGTGAGAGGCAAATATGACAAACAGAAGAGAACTTAACTGAGAAAGCCCGAGAGGGCACACAGCTGGGGAGAGGTGTGTGCACAGGAAAAATGAGCTTCTAATTTTTTGATTGCTAACGATGAATCCTACTGCTCAGAGAGTTCTCTCCCTCCTGCAGCCGCTGAAACCACATCACAGTTTTGGAAAACCTTCTGAAAACCATTGGAAAATCTTGCAGCAGCACCACCATGTACCAAATCAACCTCAATAAGCTCTGCACTAGATGAACACACAAAGATGTCCCTTGAGCTGATCTCTCCAGAGGTGGTGGCAGCCCCAACCCGTGCTGGTGCGTTGTAAAGCCCTAAGAAAGCATTTGGTAGCTCGGAATTTCAGGTGACAGGCCAGATCCAGGCAATGGGTGTACCACAGCTAAATCACACTGACAGAGGAAATAATCCACATAAGAATAAAGTATTCTTGAGGCTTAGGTTAAGTCTCAAAAACACATCTTCCCCATTCACCAGCCAGATTTGACACTAATAAAAGCAACAACAGATTTTTTTTTTTAGCTAATAGCTAAAAAACCATGTAAAACATGAAAAAGCCATCCCAATTCAAGCCAATATTATTCACATATATTTAAAGGAGGGACTTGTGTCTCTGGTCTAGTCATACTCCCTACCCAGTCAAGAGATGTGTCCTGGTTTAATGCTGTCATGGTAAGGAAAACGCAGAAAGCCTCTATGTTCCAGCCAAAGCTGCCCCAGCCATGAGGAAGGGAGACAGGTAGGGCTCCAAGATCTAACTGACCCTGTAGACAGGGATGGTTCTCATACCTGCATCCCAGTTACACTGGACAGTCTCACAACTGGCCATGGGACAAGGTAAGACAAAGAAACCACCTGACCACAGCAAAAAGGGAAGTGATACATGGATTCTTAGTTTATCCCACCCTTGGTAATAAAAAAAGCCAATATCCTTCGAAGTCCAGGATATTCTGGGGTTTACTTATCCCACCCTTGTTTGTGTTCTCCATTGCAAGATGTAACAATCCCAGAGTCCAGAGTCTGCCCTTGAACCCTCACTACTGCAGAGCTTCAGGGAGTGCTGCAGTAGAGTCAGCTTCCAGTTGACTGCGCACTGTAGGGTCTGACAAATCTTTTTGCTGTCATATTTATTGGTATAATTATATCTAATGAATATTCATCAGAGGTTCTCTCCTCAGGGCAGTAGTCCAGATACCATCAAGTCCATTACTTACTGTTAAAAAATTCCTCGTAGTCAGTTTTCTCCACACAGCATGTGTACATGCGCAATGCCGCTACCTTAATTTTCTAAAGAAAAAGAAAAGACAGTACTTAAACGAGTACATCATGAGAGACAGCAAACACTACTCTTTTTGTTAAATGCATACACTATCATTTCCTGAAAAGACTTCTTTCAGAATCACCACCACTTGAGATTTTCAGGAGCACATTAAGCTATTGTATCTCCCAGGAATGACACAAATATAATCAACCATACCTTGGAGCAATAAAAATAATTATTAAATGGTTTCTTGAGTACCCTTCAAAATCAAGTTTAATATAATACTGTCATTACAGGAAAATAAATGGAATTACTTTCCTTACAGAGACTCCAAAGATCTCAATTCACAATTCCAGGTTTCCTCCAATAACTTTAATTGATGTATACCACTCAAAGCATTTTGTATAATTTAAGGATTAAAGAAGTGACATACCAGACATGTCCTAAAAATATCCTTTTTTCCTAGGAAAATGAAAATTGACCAACTAAGCTCCACAAGTGAGAAAGGAATCCTAAATGATGAATGACATGAGGTACATTCAGGTGCTTTGGCACTTCTAATTTTGTTCTTGGCCTGCCCTTGCACCAGAAACACCTTCAGTGCTACATCTGTAAGAAAGATAAACGTGCTGCAGCTTCAAAGAGCACAATAACAGAGAGCAAAGATGCTAAAGAGAAGAGCTGTCAGCCATTCCTGGTTAATAACATCTAGGGGAGAAAAAGAAAAGAATTTGAAAACTCCAGAGCCCACTCCCCTACCTAAGCCAGAAGGCAGTACTGGGTTTGGGTGGTTTGTTTTTTATTTTTTTTATATTTTTTTATTTTTAGAGATTCATACCAGGGATCATCACAGTGCTCACTATATTACAGAGAGGAGCACTATGCCTGTCAAACTGCACTTCAAATTACCAAAGTAATTATTTGTGTCTCCTCCAACCAAAAGAAAACTAAGGAAGTTGCAGCTGACCCCCTGCTGTGCAAACACAAGAGACATTCTTTTTCTTATTCAATAGTCTCAGGTTTCTGTCAAAAATCAACTATACATCGAAACTTCTTGCAGTAAAATAATTTACATTGCTTACTGGAGTTCTGAAAGTTTCCTTTTTAAAGGAAACGCTGCCTGGTCTGGGAGTACAGATCTCTCCGGTGAAAGCCAATGCCCCAGACCAGGCATTTCTAGACATTAAAAACATATTGTAAAGAACAGTCCCTGCAATCCAGCCCTTAAATAAGGCAGGTAACACAGGAGAAACTGGTGAAATTTAATCATGGAAATTTTAGGGTGTAGAAGAGGTGTGGGGGAAGGGAGAAGAAAATGGAAAAAAGCAGAGAAATATTAAGGAACTTCCCTAAGATCTCACAGGGAGCACTGGCAAGGCCAAAAAATGAACTCAGGTCTCTCGGGCCCTAACCACAAAATAACTCTCTCCAAGCCCAAGCTCCCCAGCCAAAAGCAGGCAGTAAAGAGCAGCAATTAAGGAGAACTCTGAATCAACACTTAGAGCTAACAAGAATCTTTATTACAACAATACGTATCCACATGGGAGAGAAACTACCCTCTCACAAGATTTAGCATCACCTGATTAAAAGCAACTGATTTTAACCAAAATACCTGACCCCCTTAAATGTCAGTTATCTTTCCTTTACATTTTCTCTCCGAGGAGCGAGGTGCAATCAGCAACAGTGTCAGATCACTCTCAGCAGAGCTCCACTCTGCCTTGCAGATATTCAAAGCACCTTGTAGGTTTAAAATCCTGCAGAGTTGGGCTCAGCCCTTCCTTCAAGCTGCCTTTTCCTCCCACTCCTTTATACTGTGTACCTAGTTCAGAGCAAAGAAATCATGAATTTCGTCTCTTTTTCCTTCTGCATAAGGAACTGAAGGTGTCTCTTACAGAACTGCTCTCATTTTGTCAATGTTAACAACTGCTTTATGAAAGGACTATTTGAAAAATGACAAGGGGGGGGACAAACTATTTGTGACTCAGCCCTAGTGCTACTACTGACCAGTGAGTCAAACAGCAATGACAAGGTATGGCACTACTGTCCCGTTGGGAGAGAGACCCTCCTGCAACAGCGATGGAGAACCCTGGAAGAGCTTCAGAGAAGAGCAACAAAAATCAAAACACAGAAGAGCCTCAGTAACAGAAATAAGTCAGACCAAGTCTCCTCAGTCCAAAGAAAGCCTAAGATATTATGGAATATATGAGTCTATAAAATCATCAGGGGAAGGGAGAATGCAAACATACACTCCAAGGAAAGAATAATCATCTTTCTTTTTTTTTTTTAAAGTACAAAATTAAAGCACATCACCCGAAAACAACTGTTCTTCTTCCCCCAGTGGCTACTTAAGCTATAGAACTCCCTGGTACCGAATGCTGTGGATGTGATAAACTTACAAGAGTTCGAAGTGCAACCAGACAAATTTATAGAAGAAAAATCCATCAATAGATACTACAGAAAAATGTGTAGTTTCACGCAGGAAGTCCTGAAACAGACACATGTTGTAGGCTGGAGGAGCAGGGGGACTGGAACCCGATATCTTTAAGGTCCCTTCCAACTCTAACTATTCTATGATTCTATGAGACAAGTATCATAATATGCTTTTCCTGTAATTAAATTCTTTCTAGATAACTGCGATTGGTTATTGTTAGAGACAAGATGATGGTGAGAATTTGAATAAGGCATGATGGTCTACATGGGAGTTTGACTAAGGCTGCTATTGTGTTCTTTGGTGCATAAATGAAGTGAAAAATAAGGTATCTGAAGAAATTCAAGAAGGCTTAAGACTCTACAAACCAAATAGAACGTTCCTACTTATGGCAATGCATAGATGGGTCAAGCTATGGAATATCATTCTTCACATCACAAAACAGGAATTCACATGGGTAATAATTAGAAATTTTCCATTAAGTACTGCTCCTACCATAAGAAGAAAAGTGAGGATTTTTTCATTTGCTGTTTAGAACTCGAAGTATCAACCAACCAAAAGAATAATTAAATGAGTGCCTTACCCATCTGCTATACTTCAGCGGCCCTGTGAAACCCAATGCTTCTATTATCCTCGTGAAAGCTCCCACTTTCTCTTCAGATGGCTGCAAGGAATCTTTTGCAGAAAGATGCTGTAAAATTGAAATACTGCATATTTCAGCCTTTGCAATGAAATCTGACAAATCATTTCAGTTAAAAAAGCTACAAGGTTAATAGAGAATTTTAGGGGTTTTGTTTACTTTCTTTGTTGAAAAAAACAAACACGTATTTATGTTTTCTCTGCAAAATATGACACTGTTTTTCCTACATGACATTCTTCTGTTTATGAATGCAAACACTGCACAACTGTTTCGATAAAAGCATCCCATTGGAAGCTCAGACTCAAACAGTTTGTGCAGAAACCTGCTTTCCAGAATATAGGTCCCACTGTGGATTCCCATCTTTCTTTCTAGCTGTGTGCCTTTACTTGGGCTTCCATATTTTGCAGATAAAACCAGCAAACAAATTACAGGAAGTAAATAAAGCTAGCCTTTCACATTCCACATTCCCTCTCTTACTCTCACAGGTGTATCATATTCTAGAGTTATTATATACTCTATAAACTAATCAGCTCCTTTTTAAAACCAATGAAGCTACATGAACCCACTGTTCTTACTGAAAAGTTCCCCCAGATGGTTATTCCCCTTCCAGTTAATCTAAATGGCACTTGCAGAAAATCTAGATAAGGAAAGTATTTAATCTTCAACGATTTGCAGTGTCTGCAAACATGAAGATAAATGTTCTCTTCCAGATTAACTACACACTTTAAACACCACTGGACTGGTAAGAAGTCTTCATGGCATTCTGCCTGGAAGCATCCTGGCAGCAGCAATCAGCCAACAGTAATTACCATGTGTACTCCAGCTAATAATTTCCAATGAATTAAGTATGCAGGGTAAACATTTTGTTACCAACAAATTAACTTTTAACACCCCTAACCAAAATCTAACGCACATGAATCTCCTACATATTCTCAAGGAATACAGCTGAGAGCCATTATAATCTGAGATAAAGTTCCCTGACCAAAGAAATGTTAAATTGCTTTACGTTGCTGGAATTTTACCCTACACACTTCCTCCTAGCGCATGAACATACTAAGGAAAGAATTTTCTTTAGTAGGGAAGCAATTTAACAATGCAAGGACTGCCATACGTAGCCAGAACACAGACCAGGACATCATCTCCAATGAGGACCAGTAGCAGACACTTGGGACAAGACACAAAAGTGGAGAAATACGGGACACACCGAACACAGGTTCCTGGGGACCTGTCCAGCCTCTGACAGTCACTCCTGCACCGGAAAATGCATCCACACCTTCATTTTTGATGAATTGGATGTGCCTTCAGCACCCCAGTGTTTGAAACTACTTCACCTCCATAACAGAGAGCTGTGGTACATGAGTTTCACAGTCTAGTGATGTAAAAAAAAATTCCCTTGTGCCTGTTTTAAATCCAACCTTGCCATTTCATTGGATGCTCCCAATTTTCCTCTAAGAAGCTACAACCAACCACTTCCTATCCCCTTTTTCAGTATCTTTGATGACATTCATAGACCAGTATCATACACATGCCCATCAGTTCTCTCTCCTTAGCTTAGAAGGGTCCTAAAATAGCCTTTTGATCATTCTGGCTATACTCTCTATTGTTTTCCTAACAGTAGTATTGTAATTATTTAAATGACATGAATGCTAAATAAATACATATTAAAATACAGACACGTATCCTGCATAAGTTGCCATACTTAATTAAAAACTAAGCGTAAAGGTGACAAAAATTGTAGCATTGAGACATAATCAATCCCTACGTATACCCACACACAAGTATTTGAGATTAAATGCTCTGCACTTGTGTACTATCTAAAGATGGCTATTCATGTCTTGAACCCCATCATGCCCAGTATTCTGCTATATAGGAAGAAACATGCTCAGAGCTATTTTAGTATCTACCAGTCTCCTCATCAGACAGCGTTAACGCTCTCCAGGGCCTCTTTTACTACTCACATCCTTGCTTTGAATGGTGGCCATTAAACCTGTTCACTGAAGTCCCCTGTTATCATCCAGAACAAAAGCCTCTCTCCCACCCTCTGTCACATGTGAGGGACACAGTCAGTCTACTGATATGTATGTGAATATTTAAAGCAAGTTTTAGTACTTTCTCATCAAGATTACCTCATGCAATACTCCTCTCCACTAAAAATGACACCTACCCTTACATCAAAAGATAACCCCCTCCAGCCAGGCAATGATGGGATACACTCAGTGCAGAACCTGTGTCCCAACAACCACTGTTGTACCAAACTCACTCTAGTGAGTCTAGGAGACTTTCATCTCCTCCACAGGAATTCAAATCCTACTAAACCCCTAGTGAAGCTAGGCACATTCATTTTACTACGTGCCTCTTATCTACAAATGCATTATGAAGCCTCCCTCAGTATAGATTTTTCATTATGCAGAGGAAGTTAAGTTAAAAACCAAAATTATCCCGATTCAACTATTGTTAGCTCATAGCCAAAAAAGTGACTGCCTGGAAAACAGTCTTTTTCTAAGAAATGCCATGATTTTCCTTCATTCTTCTGCAGGGCTGCCTGGACTGGCTCAGGAGATGGAGAGGGGATCTAAGCAGTGAGTGTTTGGTTCAACCTACAGATAGAGCTACGTGGTTCATCCTGCCAATGCTGGAACAGCAGCCAAATGCAATTAAACAGCCCCATGAGCTTATATAAAATCAGATCTAGAAAATACATAGGGAAAGCTTCAAAAACATGCAAAATGTTTGGTTCACATCACCAGTTGAAAAACACTGAAAAATTGCCTAAAAAAGGGAAAATTTCTAGTTAAGAACTAGATGCAAACAGAAGCCAGGGGTTCTTCTCTTCCACACATCTTTTTTTCTTTCATTTTTCCTATCCGTGTCAAAATAACCAATTCAAAATACTTCTTACTATTTACCTTGAACTCTACACCAGCAAAATACACAACTAGGCACATTGTAAACTCGGATTGGTGTTTTTATGCAAGTTTTACCCATCAATCCCTAACTTTCCTTTTCCTTCTGCCCTCTCATTTCTCATGCACATATTCCATTTTGCCATTTTCTTCACACTGCGTTAACAAGAGGAAGATCAGGATATTTATTAGTTGAGAGACGCTCACTCCCTTGGATTAAGTGTTAAATTAATCTTATGGAGATGATTCATGCTCCAAAAAATTTCTATTCCAAGAAAAAAGAGTAAAATGTAAGAGATGTAGAGACCAGGAATTAACAAAGTAGTACAGATGAACAGAAAATAAATTATTACACAATTATTAGTTGTTATTAGTAGCGTGTTTAGCAGATAGTGAAACTCTTGTTACACATTATTCCCCAGCTAAAGCACCAGGAAACATCTTCTTACTTCTAATGTGTATGGGCAACTTCTGTGGTTCCCTTTTTAAAGGTAAGAAAGGAACATCTGCTTCCCACTCCAAAAAGTACTGTGCTTCACTCAGTTTCTATCCTCACTGCAAAGAAGCCCTCAGGCTTATCATCATGGGAACCTTCTCCCCAGATAACCCAGCTGTGACTGCACCCTCCTACCCTGCACCACCTGCTTCTGTTCCTCCTGGAAAGGAACAGAGAGCACCTCCCCAATGATTGGACACGTTGTTCACACTACACTAAAACATATTAAAAGTTGAATCATCTCCTACATGTTTTGATAAGTGTTTTGTTACCTGTTATCTGTATAAACCCCAGCACACAATGTGCCCTTCAACAATAAAAACATCAAACTCTTCTCACCTTATTTGTGTTGTAAAAGGATCGGTTTTGCTGTGTAATGGGTCCATTGGCTTGAATCAATCCACCACAGGATTTAGACAGTGGGAACTGGCCAGTCTTGTGTCTCTAGGAAAAACAATAAAAGAAAATAAAAGAGAAAACGAAGAGAGCATTGACTAGTAAACACTCAACTTTACACCAATTACCTAGTTTGCTTCCAAGTCAGTTACAGTTCAGTAAAATCCTGACAAATTTATATCAAAAAAAAGCACATATTTATAATCATAACTGTTACAGACTGGTTGTCCATGCTTAATGCTCCACACCACCTATTTTCTAATGTTGTGTAAATGTACTGAGGGAATGAATTGGCAGAATACTCTGCTCTCAAAAACCACAGACGATCTGCTTTGATTTTCTCACACAATACTTCTAATTACGGGGTTTGTCTCTTTATTAATTCTTTTTCCTGGCCTTGCAGAGAAACAGAGTTTATGCTATTTTTATCTACAACTTTATATTCCTTTCAATTGTCTTTGTGGTCAGGACTTGAGCAAAACAAATTAAAGGGTAAAAGCTATCACTACAACCACTGTAACTCCACAAGCACGTGATTTGTGTTACAGAGCTACTGCACAGAGAGAAGAAAACTATCACATAGGAGTGGGATGTCCAGGTAAGAAGCTGCACGCTGAACAGAACCCAGCACCCCCAGATTAGCAGTAACTCCTTCATGAATAAATTCAAAGAAAATATGTTGGTTTGTTCAGAGTAGTCATCCCCAGAAGTCTACTGAATTTACTGGTGGCCCAGAGTAGGCCCAACTTTATCAATCAACTTCACACCTGCACATTTCCCTCTACTCCCCACATCACATGCCACTTGGTACGGACCGGGGCTTGAACAGTACGGTGTGTCACAGCAGCACAGGCAATGTTCCCAGGACTGGAAGGTCTTAGCTGAGAAAAGACACCCAAGCCAAAGGGCTTACAGGTAAGTTTCTAATTCTGTAAATCACGTCTCTCCGATACAAACTGTAATCTACAGCAGGACAAAGAGGCTTAATCTCCTCTCCCTTCATTGTATGCCAGAAGGAAACAGCAAGAGATACACTCTAATTCCATTCAGATAGCGTGCACCTGTTCTTATTTCCTACACATTTTTCACTTCTTTATTAACTGCTATTACATGATATTCTAGTTAATTTACTACGGATAAACACAATCTGACACTGCATGCTATTACAGAACTGGAAGCAAAGCTGCAAAGTAGTGCTTCCCACTGAAACACCACCACCTGAAGTTGTGCTATGCCAGGTCACTGTACTAACAGCACCAGAAAGTCCAAGGCTACTCTATGGTGAAGTTGTTCTAGAAAATAAAGTGCTGGAAATCACATGCAATCGTGACTTGCTTGTAACAGCTGCTTTGGAAAAAATGACACCTACATTTGGACTTCTGCATTTAATCTACTCACGACAGATCATTTAGATCCATTAAAAGACTACACAGCTGGAATGAAAACAACTGTGCAATAAAGACTGGGAGCTCCCCCTTACAGCAGCAGAAAGCTTTTAGGTTGCCTTGGTATTTCAGCAATACACAGACAGTGAAGACATCACTTTTTGAAGCCTCTTTATTTAAAAACCTGATATCCTACCTGGAAAATACCACCAAGCATCCGTCCGTGCTGGCTCTGGCCTGAGGCTGTGTGTAATAACCCAGTGCATGCTGCTGTCCACTGAGTCACTCCAGTCTGGCAGCTCTGGAACAGAGAGACCCACAATGAAGAAAAAGAAAAGGACCCGAATATTCAGAAAATGTTCGATGTCCTCCTGCTTCCACAAGCTTTATTCAATTATACAACAATCCTCAGATTAAACTCCCAACTCACACTTGACAGAATGATAAATTTTGAATTTTAAAAAAATGAGGCGAGGTCTGGCTTTGAGAAAAGATGACTCCAGAGAAATCTTAGGAATTTGTATAAATAAGTGATGGGGTGGACAGCCCAGCTCTCCTTAGGGGTGCCCAGTGAAAGGACTACTCTGAGACCAGCAGATCTGCCCAATGATTAGGAGGAACAGATGCAAATCCCACTGGAGCTCCTGTTCCCCATGCCCTGTACCTGCACAGTCACCGCTGTCCCTCAGGCTGTCCCTTGGCAACTCCTCACAGAACTTAGTGTTTTTAATCTAAGGGGACTGATTTGGGTCCCCTGCGAGGGGAGAGATGCACTTCCATAACAAATGTGGTTAGTGTGCACTACTACTACACCTTCCCACTTCGGCTGTAGAGAGGCTACTTCGTTTCTGTTCTTTCTCCGTAACTTCTCTATCCAACAAGTAAAATTATGAAAATGACACATTTCTATTCAAAAAGACATTTCAGCTGAGTACCACAAAGTACTTCTTGAGGTAACCCAGTGCTCTGACATAAACAGTTTAATAAACACTTCAATGAGAAAGAAAATTCACTATTTTTTATAAATAATTACTACAAGATTACAAGGCAAAATTTTTGAGGCTTCTTCCTTTGTGATAAGAAGGAAAACATGCCTAAGTTGTGATATGTCCTACAGCTTGAATATACTGGGCTTTACGGCTGTTGAAAAACACTACTGCAACAAAACTGGCCTGGTCTAGTGGGAGGTGTCCCTGCCCAGGTCAGGGAGTTGGAACTCCACAGTATTTATGGTCCCTTCCAACTCTAACCATTCTGTGATTCTACAAAAATAAGCATGCATACACTTAAAAGGTGAGATATGATAAACAACCAAGTAATAAAGATAAGGCAACAGCAGAAAGTAGCAAAGCAACAGAAATCTAACATGATGAGCTACGCAATCTTCCCTAAGGCAGCATCACTGCTTGCAAACAGAACATTCCTTTCAAGTGCTACTTTTACTTCTCCATTTGGCTGAAAGAAAACGTACCAAGCATAAACTGAGAGGGATACCTTGGGAATAGCTTGTAGACAGCGCAAGCACCTTCTGCAGCTAGCTGCCTTGTCAAGATAGGGATGAAAGAATATCACTACGGTCTTCTAAATCCTCTTTGCAACCATTAGGAAACCCTTAGGTACCAGCCAAACTATTAAATAAGATCTTTTCTTAGGTAAAGAATAGATTTATCATTATGGCAGTATTAACTAGCAGAGCTGAAATGTTTGGACAGTAATCAGGACTGTATCGTATGCTGTGAGCTCCTGAGAAGGGTTGAAGACAGAAGAAAAAAAAGATATTCCTTTCTTATTTCCAGTACAAAGAAGAGACACTGAAAAGTAGAACACTTACTTTCATGCGACGAGGCAACTATTAAATTCTAACACAAAAGCAGATGCTGGGAAATGCCAAGGTTCAGCAAAGCTTGAGCTGAAACACGTTGTTGCTGTCAGAAGTTCCCTGTCACAGCCTCCCAAATGTGTACTCCCAGTACTTTACAGCTCAGGTGCTTCTCTGATTACAAAGCACTTCAGATCACAAAAATGGCAAAAAACTACATCTCCTCCCTTCCAAAGAGGAAGTTTCCTGGCCAGGCTAAAAAGCTGGATCAGCTTACTTTGCCATAGGAATGCCAGATGCAGTTGGGAGAGAAGGGGCTGCCCAGGCACAGGTAACCCAGGAGACAAGTCCTTCACCTTCTGGAAGCAGGTTTTCATTGCACACAGCACCCTGGGGTACAGCTCCCCAGAGAGCTGAACCCATCCCGTGACTCACTGCTTCTCTACCACCTCCCTGCTCCCCTCCTGCCCAGCCTCCCCCTCCCTTTTTGCTAATGATTGCCTTTTTAACACATTAAAACTGCAGGAAACTTATTTTTTATTGCCACAGTTTTGCTGCTCCAGCTTGTGGAGGGGCAAATAAAAATGCTGGAGAAGACAAGGGTAGGCAAGTGCAGCAAAGACATGAGCAAGGAGAAAGAGCAGGAAGAGGAGGAGGAAGCAGAAACTCCTGCTCACGGTGTTTCCGTTGCTCTCCAGCCGGTTCGCTCTCAATTGCTTTCACCTTGAGAGGAGAAATGACAGGGCTCACCCTGCTTGTAAAAACCACACCCTGAGACATCAGTTCCAAGAATGCAGCAGATTAATTTCATAAGTGGGTATTGCCCTCGGACTACAGGCCTTTCATCTTCCTGATGAATCCACCTCCACCTCGCAGTGCTGGCCATCCCTTGTATTTATGTTGTGACAGAATATCAGACCCAGGCACAAACTTCTCCTTCCTAAATCATGTGCTAAAATGGTACTGTGCTGCAAAGACTTCAAAGGCTAACAGAAAGAAAAAAAAAAGTACACAAATGCACGAGAAAGAGGGAGTTGTGTAATTAATCATTCACCCTCATTCATTCACAGGAACCCAACCTCTTCCAATTAACACAGAAATTGGAATTCTTGTATTGTCCTTGCAATCCAAAACCTCTAAGGTGAGATGGGAATCTCCAAGAATGGCAACCCCTACCCCCCAGGACACACAGGCTGTTCCCAAAGCAACAAGAGAAGGGCCAGACTGAAAAAATAACAGTTCCCAAGCCCCAACCGGGAGGATTAAAGCCTTCCTAAGTCTCATGCAAACACAAACTCTGAAGGAAAAGCTCGACCCGTTTCTTCACCAGACGGGGAAGGGGGCCACGGGGAGGTGG
>JAHREE010000185.1:272531-284828 GCA_033628505.1 Tringa tobata
GTCCTTCTCCCAGGCCACGTTCCCTCACTGGTTTCTTCAGAGCACTACATGGGCTGCTACCCGCGCTGCCATTAGCCTTTTATCCTTTCTAGCCGGGTTCCTGTAATCTGATCACTAACCCTGTGAGTTAATGACTTCTTCGCTGTCTAAAGTTTATGAGTCTTATTGCACCTTTGCAGAAAAGAGAGCTCCCGTGAAGATATACAGCCCCTTCTCGAAGCCCGTGGAGGACCCAAGTTGTGTTTCTCTTGTAACGTTTCTGGAGAAAGATTAATGTTTTGAAGCCATTTGCATGAGCAAAATGGAATGTGTCTGGTTTTATCAATAAAAGGCTTATTTCTGACTTTGTGCCATGATAAATGGCATCTTGTAAAAGCCGGGCAAATGGTAACTGAACATGCAGAAGCAATATCCTCATTTTAATGGTGTTTTTTTGGCAGTACAATGGGCAGAGTCTGCTAGCCTGGATCCCTGGCTGGCAAAGCCTGACACAAGATATTATAGAAAAGACAGTCTTACAGAAAAACCAGTGAAAGGAGCATTTTCTGTCCCCTAACACAGGGTCAGCCAATTAATCACTATTATTATTAACGGAGTCATTTTTTCTCGACAGCTGTGCCCTTCAAAATGACATCAGGGAAAACTGAATCCATTTGCATTACTTCAGCTCGTCAAATCATTGCAGAAAGTTGAAACTGGTTCTGAAAAAAAAACCCCAGCAAAATAAGGACATCAGTGAACTCAGAATGACAGAATAAACGGGCAATTTTGAGCACTCAGCAAAGTGCATTTACTGCACTGTATTTACTTTTTTTCAAAAAATGTTAAGATTCCCTTATTTATTAAATTTGTTGAGAAGCAATGAAATCCCATGCAATTTTATTTCTAAATATCATTTTACTACCCAACAGCAACAGTAAATTCATAAAATAACACGTGATTGACCAGGACTATGGAGTAAAAAAAAAAAATTGCTTTGTACATTCTTATTAGTCTTGGCTAAGATGTTATAAAAGCAGTATCTTTTAACACCTTTTATTATACAAGGGTCAAGGGGTTTTTATGTTTCTTAAAGAAAGCTTCAAATAGCCCACATAGCGGGTTACTGCATCTTTCATATGGCTGCTGTATAAACAAGCACATTTTACACAGGAAATGACATAACCATGTAAAAGTGTACATGGAGTTTAGGCACATATTCAAACACTAATGGGAATGCATTGTTTTAAATGGCATACTTTTATGTTTACCTATTGAGCTTAGTCCCCGTATTTTAGCCAAATACAACAAAAATTATCCACACATACCTGTCTTATAGTGTACTGTTTATTTGAAATTTGGACCTTCACAAAGACTCTCGGGGGACAGATAATGACCCTAAAAAGTAAATACAAATGAGGCATTCTCAGTGAGAGAGTGAAACCTGCCATCATAAAGGTGGAAAGCTGAACTTTTAACCTGGATTGCTTTACAGCTCAGGTTTCTGCGCGTTTCTACCATCCCGTTGCTCACACCAGTCGGCCCATGGGAAGAAAAGCGTAACAATCAGCGAGGGTGTCTCTCTTTGCACATTCTATAATGACCAGGCTAAAGAAAGTAGTGCCAAATGTCTGCCGTTTCAAGGGCCTCTGTTTCTTTCCAGTTTCTTTGCTGTGGGTCAGCCCTATCCCTAAACCTCTGTTTTCAGGGAGGAGTGAGGGTTGAGTCAAGTCCACTTGGGTCATGCTGTTGTGCTTATCGGGGATAATGAACATTTGTAACTGCCACAATTCATGTATCTTGGGGTGTTTCGATACGTGTTTTTGTTCTCACACTGGATAACTGAAACTGAACATTTCCGTGTGAAGTCTCGACAAGATTTGCAGTGGTTTGTGAGAAGGAATCGAGTGGAGATGTGCGCCCTGTGGCAGCACCTTCTTGTTGCTATTGGAATTTTTGTTGCTGTTGGAATTTTCGGTGGATTAAGAATGACAGAAACTGCTTTGAGAAGAGCCGTGAAAGAGGTCACTCCCTTCAACACTATAGATTTAAGTGATCATAACCATTCAGTAAGCATCTCATAATTAATTACAGAGACAGAAGTCTGTGCCAGGTGATCCCAATGGCTCAACCTCACCTATAGGTTAATATACATTTACACCATGGTCAAAGTCAGTAGACCACTCTGGAATAAAATAGAGTTGAACTGGAATTTCCAGAGCTTTTAAACAATTTCCCTAATAAAAATGCAAAAGGGCACTCTGGACATCACAGCACTGCTTTGTAACCAGTGTTAGAAACCAAGGATGTTCAATTTGACAGTTAAAAGTGAAAAAAACTACCCTAATCCTGCCATCTACTGTGCCCACCATTATAAACTCCTCACTTTGAGCTGGACTAAACTTGAGCAGTGCCAGGACTGTCCCTTCTGGATGTCACTGCAACTGCACTACCTACTAAGCAAAGTGGATGTCATGTTACCTCTTAACCTCAACATTTGGGCTGAAATTGCTCCTGTTTAGGCCAAACCCAGTATCTGGCAATTTTGATGTGAAATAAGCCATTATAGTTCTGGCATTTTAGTGTTTGTAGTTTCAAATTTGTTTAAAATTATATAGAAGACCTACTAGTCTTAGTCTTTAGTGGGTGGTTGTTTTTTTTCTTTTCCCTTCAAGTTGTATCTACTACCTAGCAGAATTTGGGGTTTTGAACCATTAGGAAAGTGTATTTTTTTAAGTACTTTAGTGTGTCGGTAGTTCTTTTAGTTTTTCCTGAGTTTATGCTCTTTGCTTTGGGCTAATTGCATTTTTTTCCCATTCAGATGCTGATACATACTCAATTTAATCAAAATTTACCTGAATCTTGCTTTATTCATGTATTGAGAAATTCATACAAGGACAAGAAGCAAGAACCTCAGAGAGATACTAACTAGTTTTTTAAAACTTTTTATGGTGACCAGCCTCACCAGGATCCTTGGGCTGATCGACAACTCTGCAGTGTGAAGGCAGCAGTGATTTTCCTTCTCAGATTGCCAAGCCATCACGCACTCGTTGCCTCTAACACCAGTGCTACCTTCCTCCAAAGCTGCTGCAGCATCTCATGAATCCAATGGAAGTATTGGGGTGGAAGCAATGAATGGAAGCAAACCGCCCTTTGCCAGCAGTTATGATCCCAGGAGGTAACTTGTCTGTTAAGGCAACTTAGATTTGCTTTACGTTAACGTAAATGGACAATATTTGCTATTTCAGACTGGTCACCCTGAGCTGCTGAGGACTGTGTGGTTAGTAAATGCCATGGCACAGCTCTGTCTGTCCTACCTGAGAATGGAGTTTTCTCTGGGAATGTGCAGACAGGGACATGCCTGGGGATGGAGAGTAGTAGGGCTTTCACGCAGGGGGAGAAAGGAGACAACCCTTTCTCATGGTGATCAAGCCAACCCCTCCAGAAGGCAGCTGTGGTCAGTGCTAGAGATCCCTATAGGCTGCAAATCCAGTCTCCTAGAAAACAGCTGGGAGCCAGAAGGGCTTGAGCAGGATGGTCAAAAAGTGTCTGAGATGCCCTCGTGCCGTGGACTTGGCAGGAGAATGTTTTCTCTCCTACTGTAGCAATGGTAAATCATAGCTAAATAAGGTTGTAGTAAAACTTAAAAACTCCTTGTTGTTTGAAAAGTCATATGAGCCTGGCTGGTGATGAGCAGGAGACAGAAACTGTTGGTCCCGGCCTCAGA
Source organism: Tringa tobata (assembly GCA_033628505.1). Taxonomy (NCBI): domain Eukaryota; kingdom Metazoa; phylum Chordata; class Aves; order Charadriiformes; family Scolopacidae; genus Tringa; species Tringa tobata. Next base: position 276,238 of record JAHREE010000185.1, read on the forward strand.
CTCCATCATGATGAAGAAGAGCAGGACCTGGGAACTGCGGACACTGAGAGCCCAGAAGGGAGACAGAGGAGCCCTGGGGACAGCCCTGGCCCACAAAACGGATCCATAAGATGCCAGAATTTCTTGTGCACATGTTATGAAGTAGCTTCAAGTGCTGGTCATTCCACCTGCCTGCTAACCTACTAGTCAGTGATTCGCCCTCCTGACAAATCAAGCATTCTGACCCACCTCGTTCTGTGTTATCTCGTGGCCTGCACCAAGTGGTGTCAGTTCCCGCAGGTAGAAATCATGGCGCTAAGCTGTGACAAAGAGATCACACACAGGAAAGCTCCCTGCAGGGCTTTTTCTGTATCTCCGTGCTGTAGGTCATGGTACGTGACAGCTCTCCTGCACAGGGGCACCCCGTGTGTCTGGCAGCAAGGCTGCTTAACCGGGTATTTTAAGCTGGTTAAAGGCTCAGACACCTAGGGAGCGCAGGAGGACAGGGCAGAGCTTTTTCTCACTTTTTCTCTGTGGCTGTTGACCAGGAATTTTGGACGGTTTGCCAGTCACGTGAGCTAGAGCACGTCCAGTCTGGGGAGGCGACTGGGAGGACCTTGGTGGCCACGCTCAGCTCCCTGCCACAACCCACACCCGGGATGCTACGCAGTTGGGAGTCTGGATCCAGGAAATCGTGTGACTTGATGGTTTAAACTGATGAAACAACATCAGACCTTAGCATTTATAGTTTATACTACCAATAAACTACTTCAACTACTTCAATTTCTGATGGTTCTTATGGGCTTTCTGATCCATGTACAGTTAAACATCTGGTACCCAGTTTTGTGGGTGGAAACACACACAGAGTAATTCCACAATATAATCCATCTCTAGAATAGATAAAGGGGATGTGCAAACTCACAGCCCTTGGAGGGCAGAATAAAAGGATCCCAGCTCCCTTTTGCAATCATCTGCATAACTCATTTTTGCCCTGGATACATCAAGTCATTGTATCATTCCCCACTGGATTGAACCAAGCCGTGCTTTCAGGTTTTTCTTCCAGTTTTACCACAGTTTCTCTCTGTGACAGCAGAGTTAGAGGCAAGCAAAATGCATGGATGTGTTTTGCATCCCACTGGCATTCTGCTGCACTGAAAAGTACCTTTCACTTGTATTTATTGTACAAAAACATTAAAAACAAATTCTTAATAGCATTATAATTATGCAGACTTGGACAGCTAGACACAATGTAGCACTGTGTCAATAATTTATTACATCTTATGCCATAATTGAACACTTTTACTATGAGCATTTGAGAACAACTTGGACCTTATACAGAGTAATATATCTTGCTACATAATAATGGAAAGGTGGGTACTTAAGAAAGATATGTAGCTGGGAGGAAAACATACACGGAAGCAAATACCTCCTTCATCACCTATCTCCATGTAAAACTTAAAACTAAATCAACATATTATATTTAATGACTCCTTTTTTATATATGCATAGTTTCAAAAGCTAATCAGAAAGAAATCATATTACAGTGTAAGTATTTACACCAAGATGGGAGCACACCAGAACACAACCTTCTCTTCTAGACATCAGGTCTCTTTTCTTACATTTCTTCATGGACAAAGCTCATGGGCCTCAGACATAAATTCAGTCTCAGGAACGTTGTTCAAAGGATCAAACAGGTCATATCCACAGCTCACTGATACCATCTGTACCCACTGTCCCGGGGCTAAAAGCAGGCGATCTGGAGGTGTGGAGGTATAATCTTCTCTGTCAAGGACTTCAGTCAGAGCCAGTCTCGTGTCGCCGACGCAAGACCTTACATGAGGATCTGTGACAGCATCCAAATGCTACTGAAATATGCTCAGGGTGGAGAGACAGATAGAAGCACTGGATTTATTGCTACATCCTTGTAAACATACTTACCCTAGAGGTAAAAAATCTAGTTAACCTTAGTTGAGGAGAGGTTATGGTCAATGTGTCATGTTACGTCTCATAACATGTTCACGTGAGCAACCGCTCTGCTACCTACAACCACACGACTCCACCACCATGTCCTCGTACTGCTTGTAGACCACGTTGTTTGCAGAGTCAATGAAAAGAATGCTAATAGGACTCAGCCTGGTCGGGACACAGCAAGTTGGGGGTGTCGATTCTGGGTCCATCGAGTTCATTAGTGTTTGGATAACTGCGTGATTGGTGGGCTCCAGATGGGATCGAAGGGGGAATTCACAAAGCCCTTCGCAGTGATACGCTTCATACTCCAGAGGGGCTATTATCCAGTCATCCCAGCCCATATCCTTAAAATTCACATGGAGGGCTTTCCTGCTGCACCTTGCTTTCAGATTCTTAGTAGGCCTCTTCCCTTGTCGTGTTGCTAGAGGAGCTCTTCTCTTCCGCCTCTGATTGAATAAGTACTCGTAAACAGTTTTGTCATCTTGGCCGGATCTAGCTTTGATTTCATTGAAGAATAAGTCTCTTTTTTTTGTCCTCCCAAATACCAAGAAGAGAGCCTTTTCATTGACCTGTCTTCCTGTTCTATTAAATCCCACGCTCCTGAGATCAACAGCTCTCCCCCTGTCAAAAGTTTCCAGTTCAAAACACAAGTTAACCAAGTTTTTAAAGTTCCTGAAAAGTTTCCAGATGTCAAACACTTCCCACTTCGGTGTATCTGTGATACTGACAGTACGAGAGTCCAGGAGAGTTGCTGCTTGTCTGTTTGTAGAGCAACTAAATAATTTCACTTGGGAAGTTTTTCCAGAAGAAAGAGACTTCCATGTATCAGAAGGCTTTTTCCTCAATATCCGAAGCTCTGCTCCCAGCAAACCATCTTTTTCTAATGCACTGATGTCAAAAATGTATTTTTGTTTTCTTATAGTTGGCGCTCGCTCGTCTGAAAAAAGCACACACATTTTTAAATGTATATCAAGCACAGATCAATACCAGTTATTCAGTTCTTAATGGTTTTCCTGAAGTTTGCTCATAATCCTAGAAGTTTCCTTAATTAACCCACCAAACAGAAAGTGGAATTTTTGTCCAAGATATGAGCTCTGTGCAGGGACCCAGAAGAACTCAGTGACTCGACAGGGAAATGAGTGTCTGAGTTCACCTTGTAGAAATCTCCTTTCTTTCATGGGCAGGTATTTTCTAGCTTCCAAGTAGCAATTAGCCAATTGAAAAATAGTCCTTTTTCAGGGCTGAGCACTCACAGGGCCTATTCACCACTTATGTCCTACTTAAACTACCAAAACAGAGCTTCAGCGGTGCCCAGGCCTCATGCTGGCTCCAAACACGAGCAAATTTACCCTTAGATGATACAATAGTGAATTAGTCCTTTAAAAGCAACATCCCCCAGGAACTGCCAGACACAAGGATAATTGCCTTATTAACTTAACTCGACAGGATTCACAACTTTTTCAAATTGGGCAGAAAAACATACCTCCTTTAACCTGACGTTACGTTTGCTTGGTTACGCTCATGGGCAGCACTAACAAGGACTATGGCTGAGCCAACATTTTAACGACCTCACATTAATAATGTCTTTCAGTGGCGAGCTATCGATGTCAACCTATTTGTAATTAAATGGCAAACAAACCCAGTTCTGGCTGCGCCTTTCCATGACGATTAATTTATCAGCTGTAGCCTGTGTCGCTTCCTTAAGTACATGACAAAACTCCTACTAATGTCACTGGAAGCAACATGGGGCTCTCCAACCAGAGGGGTAAGGTGAATGTCAGTCTTTGGGAGCCTGGTTATTTCTGGTGTGAAAGCAAAGACTAGTCCAGATTTCAAAAAAATTTTGGAACCAGAATGTTGAACCACAAGTTCTGGAGTCCCAGGGGTGATTTACTCTTTTTAGCCTGTGTGTAGATGTGGGCTTCTGTGGATAGAAAGTTGGTGGTACCTGAAAGCACGAGCTTTGAGCTAGTGCAGATACACCCAACCCACGCTGTAAGGACTCCTGGGTCTACGGTGTAGTTCCTCACAATTCTACCTTGAACAAATCTGGCTGACCCCTTTGAGACTGAAACTTGTTTTTTTTTTTTCACAGAATAGCCCTGTTCTTAGCATATCATGTGTTTTTAGACTTACTTTACAATAAAATCTAATGTTAGCAGTTTCCTGGAGCTTGTTATGGAAAGAAAATAAGATCAAAATTTAAAAGGTTTTTAAACACCTAACCTAACTGATTGATTTTCAACAATATGCATCTAAAATATTTTCTACATGTTTTGTTTGGCTGCCACACAACCATCTAGCTCTGCCTCTAAATGAGTTTTCCAAGATAAGGCAGGACAAAATCTGCAGCAAAGTTCTACAATTTCTTTTACATTAAAAAGAGCAATTTGAGTTTAACAAAGTATGATTATTTTCCAATGCTCTCTACATGTAAAAACACACTCAGGCATCTCTCTGTGTCCACACACACACAAACAAGCTCCTTTCTTACCTTGTCCTTTGTCTATAAAGCTGGTTATTGTATTGGCAAGTCCAGCCTCCAGTTTTACACTTCCATTAACACCTTTTCTTTCTGCATCTGAGAGAGTCCTGTACAAAGAGAGCATGTATTCATGTGGCGTTATAGGGGGATGTCGGAAAGTTTCCTTAGTTTCCCTCTGGGTGACAGGCTCTTTAGTCTTTTTGGTTTTGAAAGAATCAGTGTCAGTACTGCTTGTGCCAGTTTTTTTCAAAGCCACCTTGCTGCTAAGATTTTGAACCTTTGGAGTCACTGTCCTTACTCCAGAAGGTCTGCTGGGGAGATGTCCTACCTTGCCCTCCGTGGCTGCTGTTCTTGAGACAACCTTCTTTGATTCATCGCTCTTGGCCAGCAGAGCTCCAGCCTGAACAGCACTGCTTTTAGTCCTAGCCTTTGAGGTCGCAGCACTAAATCCATGGCTTGCAGTCCTCAGTGTACCTGTCCGTGCTGAGGGATTCCTCTCTTTTCCTTCTGCTTTTAAAAAACCTAGTTTAGATCCCGGATTACTCTGGCCTGCTTCAGAATTACTCAGCACTCCAGGAACTAGATCCAGAGACAGCCAAGTCAAATGCCAAAGCAGTAAAGTGAGAAAATGCAGGATTTTCATCCTCTGGTCTTCCTCTGAATGCCACTAAAGAAAAAATCAGAAAAGGTTCCTCCAGTTTGGCAGAAGAAAACATGAAAGAAATTAAAAACCAAAGTCAGCAAAAATGGTTTTCGTTTGAGATTAAAACATTTCAAATCTCGTTGTTCAATACTTGTATCCAGTCCCATAGTGGAAATGCTCATGTACTCAGATGCAATCTCCCCTGACTTCAGTTAGCAGCTATAAAGAACTTGTGCTTGAAAAGAGAAAGTTTACCACCTCGTTTTCTTCTGTAAAACTGACTGAAAACTTGAAGGAGTCCTGTTTAAATCCAAGGGGTTTTTTTTCCAAGAAGGAAGAATGGCGTAATGCTGCCTCTGTGTTAAAAGGTTTTTTTAAAGTTTTGAATCCTTTCCAGTGAAAATATTTCACACACAGAGACCTGCAGGTGCTCAGAAATCTTTTACAAACCTGAACTCAGGAATTGGAAACGGAATTCCAACAAACCTATTTAATTACTCTCTGATGTCATGCTGTCTAAACTAATTTAACTGCGATATATTTCTTTAAAAAAATCTTCTTTACCCTTTTCATTAGCATGAGTCATACTCTGCCTCATGTGAAACAGCTCCACAGGCTCAAAGCTCCAGAGGATGCCTTTTCAAGTGGCATTACGACCTCTACCTTAGCCTTCCATGAACTTCACCTTTAAACGGGACAAACTGCAAGATCAACAACCGAGCCCTGTCGTACAGTCCACTGGACACAGACATTAAAGTAGCTAAGTATAATTCGTTGAGCTTTTTTTTTTTTTTTTTTTCTGGGGAACTGTAACAGCAGCTTCACTCTGTCCCCTAGTGAGTGAAGGGCTGGCAACACACGTGCTCTAACAGGGCTAAAGTTTGATTTTTCACAAACACCACACGGCCATGCCCGCGGTCGGTGTGTTTTGGCATATTTTGGCGTATTTATGGCTATGCCTTAAACAAACCCGTGTCAGCCCCATTGGAGCAGCAGCTGGTGCGGGTGGGATGCCCTGCGGGGCGGGCGACGGCGCAGAGAGGGGCAGCAGTGCACCCTGCAGGCAGAGCCTCCTCCTCCATCCATCGGGGAGCTGCGGACACCCCGAAACCCCCGGCTTCCCTCCACAGGCTGCTGGACTCCAGCCTTTGTTTTAAAATTAGATGCAAAACGTTGAAGAGCCACCCAGCCCACGGCCACCAAAGGCTGGCAGTTGGAAACCCGCGTTACTTACGTGCCAGGGCTGTCCTGCTGCTTTCAGCCGTACAAAAGAGAGCGTGGAGCAAGCGTGTCTTTCATAAGCTGCAAAAAAATGACCTGTTGTTGTTCTAAATGAGCCTTCGGGAAATGAGGCACCAGTCTGGATTGAACGGGGATTAATAAGACCCTTCTCTCATCTTGCAACCAAGTCCTCCTCTCTCAGTTGTTTTTATTTCTGAGGCAAGAAGAAAGAGAAAAGGTACAACATTTTTTAGCTCCATTTGTGCACGCTGTAGTATCCCCCACCCTGACCAGTCTCAGAAACACCAAACTGCTTTCACAAATAACAACCTGCCACCTTTTCTACATGAGGAGCTCTGAACACCTTACCTTGTTTTGATGAAGGACGGAAGAGTTCAGTGATTTCACAGATGTCACAAATGAGGTAGATCCAAAACCCCCCCTCCTGGTTTTGACCTAATGGCCCTTTCTCTGATGTCACTTGTAGTTTTGATATTCCCCATCAAAATAAAGCAGCTTTTTGCTGAGGTCCTTCTGACAAAACCATTCCCCAGCAGTCACCCCACGCCATCCCCATGGCCCTCCCACCCATGCCAGCCTTTTGTCCTTCCCAAATTGCCCACCTTCCTGCTGGGCAGGAAGCAACGTGCTGTGCTGGTTCTGCACTAGGGGGTATTGATTATTGATTAGTAGGCCACAAAACCAGCTAAATGTTGAGTTCCTACTTTTAATCTATCCAGTTTCTAGTTTCCACAACACTTGTAAGAATTTAACATCTTTAAGAGCTCTGTTGCTCCATCAAACTTGGCTGAGATTTTCAAACAGATTTACAAATGGTTCAAGAGATGGACATGAAAGAGCAGGCGGTAAGACAATGCGATTACATGGCCTTGTCTCTCAGTAAATCAGATTAAAAGCACAATCAATCACACGTTCAAACAGTATTTACATGTCTGAGATTAATATATTTTAGTGGGCTGGACAGGCCTAGAAAGGTAAAAAAGAAAAGAGCAAAAGCAAGCAAAGCAAGCTGTGAAAACTATCTCTAACAGAGGCTCTCTTGATGCACTCTCCATCCAAGTGCTTGGAACCAGGGGAGCACGGTGCACTGACCCCAGAGTGGAACGTTGGCCTTGAATAAGACCCACAGATGAGACTGTTACACTGATGTGGAGTTATTCCAGCTGGCTAAGCTCAGACTCAACTGGTATCTTCAATAATAGATGAAAACCCTCACTCCGGTGCTGTGGATCATATACAGGACACAGTGGAAGAGATGTTCAAGGCCTATTACTTCTTACCACTGGCCAAGTCTACATGTTCCACTCAAGTTGCTTGGTTCATACAGCCCACTTGTCCTCTTTGGTCCAATCTGCAAAGACAGCTTCTCACATAGTGTATGTGGATTTGAAAAGGAAGGACTGTCCGGGTCCCTGCTCCTTGGAAGTACGTTGCCTCCTGTTCTCCACATCCTAAGATTACGTCTACATGACCTGTGCCACTTTCTCTGACAGGCACTTTCAGTGAGTCCCTCTGGACATCCAGAGTGGGCTAGAGAAAGGGATGACTCTGGGGAGCCAAAGGAACATTTCACAGTTTTGAAAAAGCTGCCGTTCCCTGAGGATAAAAGGTCCTATCCAGGTCAACGTATTTGCATGTTCCACGCAGCAATTAGGTAGACCCTGGAGCATAAATCACACCAATTTATAATGCTAAGAAATTTATTTGACTTAAAACATGCTTATTTATGCTAAACAATTAGCACCCCTCAACATTGTGCTCACAGGAATGGCTATTGGCACTTGTCCTGCCCCTGGGGGAGAGGTGGGTGTGTGGGGACCCTGGTGCTCTGAGGAATCACAGAATAACACAATGTTCAGGCATTTCCCCTCATACCCAGCAGAAGCTGGTGGACAAGAAGCTTAACATGAGCTGGCAACGTGCAATGGCAGCCCAGAAAGCCAACCATGTCCAGGCCTGCATCCCCAGCAGTGTGGCCAGCAGAGTGAGGGGTGGGATTCCCACCCCTCTGCTCTGCTCTGGGGAGACACCCCTGAAATGCATCCAGCTCTGGAGCCTTCAACATCAGAAGGACATGGAGCTGTTGGAACGGGGCCAGAGGAGGCCACGGAGGTGCTGGGAGGGCTGGAGCCCCTCTGCTGGGAGGACAGGCTGAGAGAGTTGAGGGGGGTTCAGCCTGGAGAAGAGAAGGCTCCGGGGAGACCTTAGAGCCCCTTCCAGTCCCTCAAGGGGCTCCAGGAGAGATGGGGAGGGACTCTTGGTCAGGGAGGGGAG
>JAHREE010000185.1:285206-300573 GCA_033628505.1 Tringa tobata
TGCAAAGAGTACTATGTGTAAAAGAAACCTGGTCTCGCTTTCTTTAGTACAACAAAAAGTGAAGCTTCCCTAAATTGTAATGATTTCTTGTTGCCTGACATGTGCTGAGCTTGCAGAGAGTCCAAGAAAAGCCAGGGCCGGAGGAGCCAGCTCCATCCCCAGGGGCACTCACTCCTCTCCATCCCGTGTCTCCCCCAGGTCCTGCAGTACCGGACTCGCTGCCAAGAGCTGGAGCAGCAGCTGGAAGCAGGAGGGGTGAGTGTGCAGGGCACTGGCTGGAGACAGTGGCTGTAGCGCTCGGGACCCAAAAAGCTCTCCCAGCTGTGACAGAGGCAAACCCCATTCTGCTGTCTGAGAGATCCAAGAAGCGCTCCAAGTTTGCCTGCCAGCGTTTTGCCCAGTTCCCACTGAATTTCACTGAATTCACTGAATTTTTAGAGTTGGAAGGGACCACAGAGATCATCTAGTCCAACTCCCCTGCTGAAGCAGGACCACCCAGAGCATGTCAGATCATGCTACTCAGGATGGCATCCAGGCGGGTCTTGAAAATCTCCAAAGAAGGGGACTCCACGACCTCCCTGGGTAGCCTGTTCCAGGGCTCCGTCACCCTCACTGTGAAAAAGTTTTTCCTCATATTCAAGTGGAACCCCTTATGTTCCAACTTGTGCCCATTGCCCCTTGTCCTCTCACTGGCAACTACTGAGAAGAGTCTGTTTCCCTCCTCCTTCAGTCTGCCCTTGAGATACTTATAGGCATTAATAAGGTCTCCCCTCAGCCTTCTCTTCTCCAGACTAAAGAGTCCCAGCTCTCTCAGCCTCTCCTCATAAGGGAGATGCTCCAGTGCATTGGAGCAGTGTCCAAAATGCCAGTTCAGAAACCCCCGTGAGGAAGGGTTTGACTTCTGGGAAGGAGCTTTCTTGCTGGGGAACATTTTGTGCTGGGTCTCGGGAGAGGGCTGTGCTGCCTGTTCCGTTCTAGGGCTGGTTCTAGGAAAGAACCATCTGAAACATAGTGTTTTTGAAGGCAAGAATGCTGGTGTCCAACAGAAAGAGCTGGCTCTGTGCTTCTCCTTCTGCTTCAGGGCTAAAGCAGACCTGGGAAAGGAAGGGTGGGAGAGTAGGAGAGCATTCCCAGGGTTCAGATGGGAAGGAGCACCTTGTGGTCATGAGCTGAGGATACCCAGCTGTGAGAGAGCAACAGTGGGAGACTAAGGGGAGCTGCTGGCAGTGAGTGACACCTTCCCCTCCCTTCCTCTCTGTAGTCAATACACTGTTATGTCTGGAAGAAGCCATCAGCTCCTGAGATACCCAAGGAATGGAGGGTAAAGCGATGGATGTGAGCAACGGTGAAGGGAACACAAGAATTGGACTAAACATTCGCTTTCTTCTTCAGGGATCCTTCCCTGGCAGGTGGGAAGCCACAGAAGACCACAGCCTGGAGAAAGCCTTGCTTCAGGTGGAAGAGGAGCAACAAAGGTAGAAGGAAGAAGCGTTTACTCCTAGTGGGTGCCCTGGATGCTCCTGGAAGGGAGGGAAAAGCTGTCAGAGCTCCCCAGTGTCTCCAAGGGAAGTGGTGGGGCAAGCCCTTTTGAAAGAGAAAGGTCCATAACCTGTTCCGTGGGGCAGAGCCATTCAGTGTGCTACATGGCTCTGTTTTGAGCTGGGGGTTCCTCTGGCAGAGCTCCAAGGGTCCCTTCCCAGCTTAAGTTATGCCCTGAGCAGTAGGTGAGGGAGTGGGGACAAGGCCAGAGAAAGGTGATGCATCCAGTGATGAGGCAGCACGAGGGGAAGGCAGCCATTACCTGTGGGCATCGTCCGAATTGAAGAGGAAGGGAAACCAAAACTGTAGATGGACATGGAAGGCTAAAGGAGAAGCACAGGAGTTTGCCACCCCCGAGAGATCTTAGTTCATGCGAGAAAGTGCTTTTCCTGCCTCTCAGTTTGACGCCAAAGTCAGTGTTGGGGGAGCCAGGAAATCCTGGGGCTGCTGCTTGTGGACGGGGGTTGTTCAGTGACCTCCTGGCTGTTCCTCCCTTCCCAAGGTGTGAGGATCTGGCCGAAGTGAACACTCTCCTGCGGGAGCACCTCGAGAAAGCCAATGAGGTGAATTCAGCCCTCAAAGAAGATGTTGGAAAACTGACGGCAGATTGGATGAGGGCACGGGAGGAGCTGGAAGCAAAGGAGAGAGAATGGCGCCAGGAACGTGAGGTGAGGAGGGGCCGTGGGAATGTCAGGGGTGATGCCAGCATGGAACAAGAATGTGTTTTATTTTTGGCCTAGAGACCTCACTGTGAGAAGGATGCGTTGGTGTTGAGGATGCGTTGGTGTTGAGGATGCGTTGGTGTTGAGGAGCAGAAGATAGGGTTGGGAGATGGAGGGATGTCAGCAAATGGTGATGATGAAAGAGCTGCCCTGCTGTGGCCGTGCTGCTGGGTCCCAAAGGCCAGTACTGCTGCTGCTGGGCGCTGTAGGGCAGTGAGACAGGAGTGCTCGTCTCTCTGGTAGTTCTTCAATCTCCGTCTGGAGCAGTGAGAGCAGAGAGGTCTGTGTGTTTTCAGATTCCAAGCAGCCGAGGGAAGACCAAGAGGGGCCTCCCTCACTGACAGCAAATGTGACAGTGGCCTTGGAGGTCCTTCTCTTTGTCATTCTCCCCCAAGGCTGTGAGACACCTCTGCAAGGCGAGATGCTGAAGGGGGGGGTGTGTGTCACTTGCTTTGCTGATGTCCCCTCCTGCAGGAGAAGGGTGCATGTTCCCTCCTGTGCAGTTGGGTGGCAGCTCTGCTGAGGCTGCTCCTGTGGTGCCTCTTCAGTCCCCGATGCCCTGACGGAGTAGTTGTTGAAGGAGACCTGGCCATGGTGGGGTGACCCTCTCCCAGCTGAAAGACTTGTGCAGTGATGGCGAAGGCTGAGCTGGCATTTCTTTTTGTCTTTGCATCTGTAGCTTTATGACAACTATGTAAGGGGTGAACGTGACCGTCTGCTTGGGCTGTGGCATCAGGTGGTCACATTCCGCCGTCGTTTCCTGGAAATGAAGACTGCCACGGACCGGTGAGTAGAAGATCTTTTGCAGAAAAAAATTCACTTCCCTTCATAGCTGCCTTTTGAGCCTTGATGTTACATTAGTTGTGGGTAAAGATATGATTTCTCCTTTGACAGTCTGAAGCAGTGCCATTCAGCGTTCTTTGGGCTGTTTTCAGAATCCTTTTGTTTGATGCTGATTTCCAGATAAAACCGAGGGGCTCAGGCTGTCAGCAGTGCTGAGGCCCTGAGCAAATGACTGGACTATGGTGATGCTTGGGCGTATTAACACAGACACAGGAGTATATGGAAAAGCCTCACACATTGGAAGAGCCTCACCAAAGCTATGCATGTAGAGCAGTCCCTTTTCTAGAATGATGAAAATCTCCCTCAAATCTCACTGGGTTTCTTTTCCCACTGCTCTGATGGAAGGATCATCCATGAATTTTATTTTTTTTCCTTCTAGTTTCCAGCTTACATTTATTCTGGTCAGTTTGTATCTGCTTATTCCTCTACCAACATTGTTGGGAGAAAGACGAGCTTCTCTACCCTGTTACTGCATTTATCCAATTTCTTTTGCTTGGTTTGATACCTCTTTTTATGATTGTTTTCTCATTCTTGGGCTCTCTAAGGTTCCTTTCTCACAGTTTTCTTTAACACAATCAGAAGTAGCACAGCCATCACAGTACCTGCTTCTGGTGTCAGGATGCGATTTCAAACTCTGGGTTACTTTCAGCCATTTATCTTAGTGGATTATAAGCCTTCCTTAATGCGTTGGGTGTGTCTGACCTACTATTTAATTCTTGTGTTCTTTGTGCTTTTTTGTTACAACATTTTAGGCTTTTTGTTATACCACCTTCCTGAAATGTTTATTATGTAGGTATTGTCGTGAGCCTCTGGGCAGTCCATATGTTGATAATAATAGGCTGCTTAAGGCTGATCCCCCAGGTATAAAAGTGGGGGACCTTGGTAAAAATTTCTTACATCTATTAAAGATAATTAGAGTATGTTAATAAGCAAGAGCAACAATTGATAAGAGTAATTAGAGGTCCTTGAAGCCTTCTGGCTGCATCATACATTTGTTCTTATTGCTGGGGAGAAAACAGACTCATTCCTCAGCTATGGAGTAGGCTCTTTGCTCACTTGGAAGGTGTCTCCTGATCCCAGAGTGTCAGAGGAATGATTCGTCCCCAACATTGTCAGCTGATAGAGGTGGTGTGAACGTTGGCTCTTCCTTTATTCTTTTTTCTTCAGAGATTTGTCCGAGCTGAAGGCAGAGCAAATGAGGCTTTCTGGATGTGTCATTGTCAACTGCTCCCGTCTAAACTCCAGTGTACAGCTCTGGGAGTCCATCACTATGGGCAGACCTGTCCTAAAGGATCAGGTGCAGCAGGAAGCTGGACAGGACATGAACCAGAAGACTCAGGAAGCGATGTTCTTACAAGCCAAGGGGGATCTGGAGAAGAAGGAACTTCAGGACAGGTAAAAGTGTTTTCAACTTTGCTGTTCCTGACATTCTCTTCTGTGGCTGCCTCTTGCGTTCCTAGATGGGCTGTGTTCACATTTAAACACACCCGTTCTGCATGGCCTTGTTTCTGTCCAGAGTCAAACTAGTGCCTTCAACAGAAAGGAGGGAAAACAATGTCTGCCTGCCAGAAGTTCTTCTGGGTAAGAGGATACTGGAAAAGAGGTTGCATATTACAAGGCTCTTGCTGTGAACTGATTCTTGGTGTGAAAGCAAGAGCAGCATAAAGAGAGCTCTGTCTCTGGTACAGCCCGTTTGCTTCCCAGGGCTGTGCTAAAGGAATCGGGAGAAATTTGGCTCAGCCCCACCGTAAGTGCTGTAGCCCCTCTGTACTGGCAGTTTCTTGCAAGTCTGAGTGCAGAAGGCCTTTGGGGATTGGAACTCGATGGTCTTTAAGGTCCCTTCCAACTCTAACTGTTCTATGATTCTATGATAGCACCACACATATTAACCCGTAGAGATGAACTCTGCCTTTGCTGTGTTTTCTGCGTTGAACTTTCTCTGCTGTGCTTCTGGGAGCTGCTTAGCTCTTTAACAGGTGATGGTGTGCAATGCTTTTGGAATGGCATGTGGACCTTCTCTTCTCAGGGTGATGGAGCTCTCAGCCTTGCTTGTACAGTCTCAGAAGCAGAACGAGGAGAAGGAGAAGACCATGAAAACACTTAACGACACTGTGGAGATTCTAGTATGTTTTTCCTTTATGTGGGAGATAGCCCAGTGTTTGCTCTCCAGCCTTAGCACACAAGGAGGTTTGACTTCCTCAAGTAAAAGAGTGGTAGAGATGATAACTGTGTAGGAGCATCAGGCACATTGCCAAAATATTGCTTGTGTTTTTGGCACATGTGGGGTGAGTCCAGGGGCAGGCAGTGGCAGGGGAGCTGCAGGCAGTTCCGGTGTCTTCCTAGGGATGGCTGCACCAATTTTGCCTGTGACTTGAAGTCTCCAGGGATCCAGGTTCCTTGGCATTGATAGCTTAATAGCAGTCTATAAAACTCAGCTGTTGGTCTTTCTCATCTTAGTTTTAGCAAAGAAGAAGTTGAATAGATATGGGAAGGAGTATCCAGGAGTCACCAGGGCTGAGGCTTGTCAACAAGACAATGCTGCTGAGGATGGGAATGCTACAGAGCAGAGCAGCTCTTCCCTGCCAATCCTTTCCTTATTCTGTTCTCAGGAAGCAAGTCAGTCAGAGAGAGAATATGAAGCTTCATTGAGTAAAAGTGCCAAAGAGGAGAATCTTTCCCTGCAAAAGCTGATAAAAGATATAACTGAGGTGAGTACAGAGTTGGGACCACATCCCTATGAATTTGATTTAAAAGTACTTGAGGAAGGCAAGAGACTAGCCCAGGAAGTAGATACAGATGTTATATACTGTCTGTGGTAACTACTACTGACTGTTTAATTTTTATACCACTCTTCTGACCTAAAGTCTGTTACAACTCCTGCATTGGCTGACCTGTGGCACTTCAGCTGAGTCGCTAGAAGTTTCAGAACCTTTGCCTTCACTGTCCGGCTGACGTCTCTCTAGGACTGTGCTTTCTGAGTTGGCTACTTGACATTTGTATTCCAGGGTTTCTTGGAGGCTCCCCCCACCCTCCCTGAGCAGTGAAACTGCTCTTCAGACTTTTATAAAAGGTCAATCGATGCACTTGCCAACTCTGCTCCTGTGCACTACATTCCCTGACCATTATTGTCTCCCCAGAATTACAGCTGATTTAATGGTTGAGGGGTAACTTTAACTTACTCCTAAACTTCACTCTATGAAGGGGATTTTAATCATCAGATCTCTTACACAGTCTCTCTCAAAGTCACTTCTTTTGCCTTGTGTAGCCATTTTTATCCTCTTGTGCTACTGCTCAGAGTAATTATAAACATTAGCTTTTTCATTGCTGTTTTCTGGTATTCTTCAGCTTCCTTCTTCCCTGGGCAGCGTTAATGTTTCCTTTCATTGCTATTTCCTGTGTTATTCTTGTGCTCATGTATGTGGCTCTGAGAAGCTGAAGGAGACCACTATCATTCCTGAGAGCCTCAAGAAACTGAGGGTTCAGGCAGCCTCCAGCCACTTCACACTTGTTTATAGGATCTGTAGTAAAAAACCCCTGGAGTACTTGTGGCCACAGGGACAAAACTTCTTTGTTGACTAAAGAAATGAGATAATTGAGTTTTTAATGACTCCAGCATGAAGTGGGGAGGAAAAAAAAGTAGACATAGATAAAGAAAACGAAGTAGAACGAGCAAAGAGTAACAGGTTGATGTGGGCTTTCAGGTGGTGTTAGACGACAGCGACAGCATGGTCAACGTTATTTGCACTGATGGTTCCCAGCATGCAGAGTGCAGCAACGTCCTCTCTTGTCTGAGCTCTGCCGGTACAGAACGTGCCTTTGTGTTGGTTCAGGAAGCACTGGCGAGGAGGCGAAGAGCAACACAGGTGAGAATTTCTGCTTGCCCGCACCCTGGCCAAGGGCTCAGCTTCTGATGCCTCACTTAGGCTGAAACCTCTCCATTCACTCAGACACTTTCTTTCTAGCCATCCCACTCTTGCCAGTCTCATCAGCTCTATGTCCTACTGCTTTTCTTTCCTTGATCTTCACCCCCTCATCGCTGTTTTTGCCTTCAGGTGAGCTGTCTCTCTGCTTGCTCATTCTCCCAAGCCATCTGGAGACATCTTTCCCGCTCCTCATTACTTGTTTGTGCTCTTTCCCTGCCCACTCCTTGCAGGCCCTAAAAGAAGAGCTTTCTGCCAGGCAGGACTCCATCAGTTTGTTGCAGCACCAGCACAGGCAGCAGGAAGAGAAGTGCAGGAAGCTGCAGCAAAGGCTTGAGCAACTGGAAGAGGAATGCAAGACGTCCAACAGCCACCAGCAGCACCTCCAGTCTCTGGTAGAAGCACTCAGAAGGTGAATGTTTCTTCCTTTTCCTGCATTCTAGATGCCATCTGCTTCCAGTTCTGGGAGTTCAGAGGTGTTATGGGCAAAGAACTCGCCTGTTCACCACGTGTGTGCCTCTGGCACTTTAGCGTCCTTCTGTCACTGCTTTTCATGCTCTACTGTGAATCCTAAGGCTGTCTTGGACATTCAGAGCAATGTTTGAAGACCAGATGCCTCCCTCTTGACATGCTGTGTCTCTGCAGTCTTCCTTGGGTGCCCTTTCTCTGCTTCTCACCACTGCTTCTCACCAAACAAAGGCAAAAGCCTGCCTTCATCTTTCCTTGTGGTTACTTCATGAGGGGAAGAGCATGTTCTTCCTTACCGTGCTCCCCACAACTCCATCCTGGAATGATGAAAATGGAATCCGTGACTCTTCAGGCCTCTTAATTCTTCTGACTGACTCTTGTCTCTGCAGTGACTGTGCAAACCTCGAGAAAGCCAGGGAAGAGCTACAGCAGCAGCTTGAAGCAACAGAGCACGAAGCCTCGTGTCTGCGTCGAACTAACACTGAACTGCAGCTGAAGGAAGATTCAGCCCAGGGCGAAAAGGTGGAGCAGCAAGAGAGGATGGAGAGAGTGCGTCGTGACCAGGAGCTCCTGTGAGCGTTAAAGCTTTCTCTGGGCAGGGGTGGGTGTTGCTGGACTTTAGGAGGCCCAGCATAAAAGAGTTAATTTTACATGCTTGTCATTTGTAGCATAGAATGGTGGAGGAAGCACGTGGGCAGGTCTGGCTGCCTCCTTGTACGTTCGTTATCACCCGTTAAAAAAAACCTGACCAGAGTAGTTGATGATAAGCATAAGCTGAAACAAGAGACGTTCTGACTGGATTTAAGGAGAACAAAAAGTCATGCAGCAGAGCAGGTTGCTCAGAGAGGTTATGTAGATTCCATCCCTGGAAATTTGGAAGACCCAGATGGATAGAGCCTTGAGTAACCTGGACTGATCCTATGGCTGACCCCAGCTGCTTTTGAGCTTAAGATTGGGTTAGAGGCCTCCTGAGGTCCCTGCCAGCCTGAATCATCCTGTCATCCTGTGATTATTTGATTGGAAATTCATACGCATCTCCTCCCCAGATAGATTGTAGGCTCTTTCATTGTTTCACTGCTGAAGGCAAGAGTAACTGTGGCAGTATTAATCTGGACTTAAAAAGTCTGTATTACCCCAAGAACTTGTATCCCATGTATCAAAAAGGAGAGAGAGAGGACTAAGATGCAGGAAGCTGTTGAAAGCATCTGAACTTTTTGGAAAGGTTCTGTGATTTCTGGAAGCTTGTTTTACTTTCTCAGTGCTGAATGTTTCGCCTCCATCAAGGACAAAGAGTGAGGGAGCTCTGGCCAGGAAACGCCAGCGTTCTTGAGATGTAAATAGAAAGCCATTGGAAATCATCCCCACTGCCATTTCTGGGATATAGGATGTGCTCTTGGGTTTGGAAGTGAGAATGTTTCTCTCTCCCTTTCTCATAGACTGAAGGACTTGGCCGCACTTGAAGAAAAACAGTCCTTATTACAGCATGAGTTCATGGTTGCGAGAGAGACACTGGAGGAATCGCTCCTTCAGAGGGATCTGCTGAAGCAAGAGAACCATGAGCTTGCCATGGCCCTGGAGAAGGTATGTCACCTTGTGATAGCAAGGCCAGAACAGATGCTGTTTCTGGCAATAGATGACAGGGAACATGCTGTTCTCCTTCTTGGAAAATGGTGATGAGACCAGACAGGTCTTTGGGTCAGTCAGTCCTCGTATGCTGATTGGGAGCACTGAACTGGGAGTATGTCAGAGACACGCAGGGGATGAGGAGTTGCTACTCAAAGGCAGGGATCTCCCTGCCTTTGTTGTCACGTTATTCTTTTGTCTCTTCAGGCAGAGCAATCTGTGGCCGAGCTGACAGGGGCTCAGAACAAGCTGAGAGCTGAAACAGCTGATCTACGTGTTGCAACAGCGAACATGAGCAGCATCAATGAGGCTCTTGCATTGGATAAAGTGGAACTGAACAAACTTGTGCTGCAGGTGAGCAGAGTTGCCAAAGATCTTGGCAGGTGTTTGTCTCCAGCTGCTGCTGCTTCCCAGACTTCTTGTCTCCCAAAAGTGTGACTGACTGAATATGGAAATGTTCCCTTTTCTGTCCAAGTCAAACCTTCTTCATTGTAAATCTTACTGTATTTTATTTCCTCTGTGCTTCCTTGATGGCAGCTGGAGCAAGAGAATGAAGCTCTGTCAGATAAAGTGGAGGAGATGGAGAGAGCAAAGGTCTCTGCCCAGGAGAAGCTGAGCTTGTGTGAAAGAACAAATGAAGAGCTCTGCGCGGAGAAAGCCCACCTGGAGGAGCTGCTGAAGGAAGCAGAGGAGCGACAAGAGGGGCTGCGGGAAGAGCTGAGGATCCTGGCAGAGGAGAAGGAAGAAACCCAAGAGAAACTTATCCAGGTGGGACCAAAACCTGGTGCTTCTGGGTGGGCTTTTGGCTGCCTGGCTCAGTGAAGCTGTGTCTGTGTTGGCCTCCTTTTTGGCTTTGATAAGCTGTTGAGGGAGGATTGTGTTGTCCATGAATCTGAGTAGGGCTGCTACTCTCACGTGTGGCAAAAGAAACAAACTGTGTAGCTCTGAACCTTTTTTCTGATGCAAAAATCAGGGCTGCATGTTTCTATTTATGCTTTTTGTTGTGAAGTCTGCAACTTTCAAAACTCCATTTGTTTGAGCTTAGAGAGCGGGACAAAGCTGCAAGTTGATGTCTGCTGTCTTGTGTGGCTAAGAATGGGAATGACATCTTCAAATTGTTGAAATTGTATTTTAAGAGATACACGCAACTTTGGCTGGAAAGCTGCCTGGCAGAAAAGGACCTGGGGGTGTTGGTTGACTGTTGGCTGAACATGAGCCAGCATGTGCCCAGGTGGCCAAGAAGGCCAGCAGCATCCTGGCCTCTGTCAGGAACAGTGTGGCCAGCAGGACTGGGGCAGTGACCGTTCCCCTCTAGTACTGGGCACTGCTGAGGCCCCACCTCAAGGGCTGTGTCCAGTTTTGGGCCCCTCATGACAAGAAAGATGTTTAGGGGGTGGAGCGTATCCAGAGAAGGGCAAGGGAGCTGGTGAGGGGTCTGGAGCACAAGTCTTGTGAGGAGAGGCTGAGGGAGCTGGGGGTGTTCAGCCTGGAGAAAAGGAGGCTGAAGGGAGACCTTCTCGCTCTCTCCAACTCCCTGAAAGGAGGGTGTAGCCAGGGGGGGTCGATCTCTTCTCCCAAGGAACAGGCGATGGGACAAGAGGAAATGGCCTCAAGTTGCACCAGGGTAGGTTTAGATGGATACTAGGAACAATTTTTCCACTGAAAGGGTTATTAATCCTTGGAATGGGCTGCCCAGGGCAGTGGTTGAGTCACCATCCCTGGAGGGATTTAAAAGACATGTAGGTGTAGCACCTGGGGACACAGTTTAGTGGTGATTTTGGCAGTGTTAGGTTTACAGTTGGACTCCATGATCTTGAAGGTCTTTTCCAACCTAAATGATTCTATGATTCTAATATTCTATGAATTGTTAGAGCCTCTTTAGGCTTTGAGGGAGAAGAGGAGAAATAGGTGATTGCACAAGACTCTTCACTCTGGATTAACTGATTTTTGGTTCCCTGGAAAAAGAGCTTGGGAGAATCATGTCACTGGAGGAGATTAGGGAGTTTGTCATCATTTAGATGTCAGATCCATATTGTACAGTCTCAGGTGTTACGGAAAAACTTGGAGAGAATTGTTTGTTTCTGATGGTCTGTTCTCTGTTTGATACTCTTAGTTTTGGAGTTGGTGGTTTGTCTGGCACACATTTGGCAGAGGTGTTATACAAAAAAAAGCTAAAAGATCATGGTTAATCTTCAAGTTGGAATACCAGCAGTGTATATGAGACAGGTTCTTTTTTAAGACAAGGAAAAGGTATTGTTGACCTGAACTGCTGTACAAAGAGATCGTAGCATCTCTTTGGCCACATCAACCAGACTCAGATACCGCTAAATGACACTGCTCAGTGCAAGGGCTGTTTCCCTTCCAGGTGTCACCTCATTGTTTCCAACTGTTTTACACACTGAAGTAGGTGACACTTTGATTTTTTTATTTTTATTTTTTCTAGAAGGAGAAACCATGTGTATTTTCCCTTTCTTCAGCGAGTAAGGTTGCATTTGCTCTACCTTTCCTGACTATTTCCAGCACTGGAATAGATTCTGATAGAATTTTCAACTGCAAGGTGGCAGCTCTGGAAAATGCAGTTTTTTAGCATAGAAACACATGGTCTGGGTTATGTATGTTTGTCGTGAAGGAGCTGTCTGATCCCTGGCAACCAGTAGGGCCTTCCACGTTGCTTTCAATTTGACAGTGCCAGTGCTTTTTGGCAGCCCGGGGTGGTATTAGTGCGATGTACAGCAGATGCTCTTAAACTTTCATCCACAGTACGGAAGCTTTCTCCTCAAGCTGGTTTGAGCATCCCTGGCTGGCTCTGTACACAGCTCCAGAGAAAGGACTCCTCCTGCATTTTGTCCCGCTTTCAGGTTCACCAGCAGGAAGAGTGTGCTCGCAGTGGCCTGGAGCAGTTGTGCCAGGAGTCCTCTGGCCAAGGGCAGGCACTGGCCGAGGTGTCTGCAGAGAAGGAATTGCTGGTGCGGGAGAAGGCTGCCCTGGAGGTGCGACTGGCAGCCGTGGAGCGGGACAGAGAAGGCCTTTCTGAGCAGCTGGCAGAGGCCAGGTAAGGGCAGGGAGGAGACCCTGGGCAGGGCGTTATTTGATGTCTGTGACGATAAAGGTGGTCATCGTTGCACCGGGATTTATTGCATCCTGTGTGCCTTCCACTTCCATGGACAGAAAAACTTGGCTCTGAGTTGAGCCATAGTTAAACCATGGAGACGTTTCCTGAATCCTGAAGTTTCTCTCTGGTCTTGGATTGTTTTTCTGTGCCTCTAACATTGGTCTTGCTTTATCCAGTAGTTTAACATAGGATCTTCAGAATTCGAGGCTCTTGCTTGTGGACGTTGTGAGCAGGATGCTGCCCTTCAGGGTGAAGTCAGAGGCTCACACAGAAAATCTTGAGGGGCTTCTGTTTTGAAGCGAAGGCGTGTTAAGTGTGGTGCAGGACCTAGAGCTGGTGGCACCAGGAGCAGGGAAACCTCTCTGGAATTCTCGCCAGTCTTCAGGGCTTCTTGCCCATCGCTGATGTCTGTTAAAATGGAGCGTGTTTACTTTGGCGGGCCAGAGACCGGCATCATCAGAACCAGGGGCTTGTTCTCCTCCTAGAAAATACAGCCTCCATTGTCCATCCTGGATTTTCTTTCTGGCATAGACAGTGTGGGCGCAGCTCCCCGTGTGCCAGGGATCAGACAGCAGGAATTTCAATGTGGTTATTGGCATCATATTTGGCTGGGCTCTCTGCTCTGCCAGGTGACAAGGGAAGCCTGGCTGTTCCCTCGGAGGGGCCTGTGTTGCTATTTGAAGTGGCAGAAATGGGCTTTCTGTGTACGAGTTTCCATGCAACCCCTCTTCCGTAGGTAGGGGTAGGGATCTTGAAACACTTCTGAGTGGAACAACTCCCTGTGGGTGTCAGGAGCAAGCAACTCCTTTCTCTCTGTGTTCACCATTTGCAGGTCAGTGAAGGAGACCCTGGAATCCAGCCTGTTTGAGGCTCAGCAGCACTTATCTCAGCTGGAGATCTCCAGGAGTCATCTTGAAATCCAGCTTCACACAGTCACACAGGCCAAGGAGGTGATACAAGGTGAGACCCTCATGTTTCTGGTGATGCCCCTGCCCAGGGAAGGTGGTATAAAACTGTCATCCCAGATCTGGGTTCTTTCCCTGCTGTACAAGCCAGTAACATGCAGAGCAGAGGGATTTCCAAGTTTATTCTATTAATGTGCAGAAATGGGGTGCTTGTCCCAAGGGAGCACACCTTAGTATCAATAATGTCCCTTTTTATACGCTGTTTATTTCATATTCTAACAATTAATACATTCATTGTTATTCTCTTTAATGACTGGCCAAGATTTCTTTGCTTCCTATGTAAATTAGTGCACAGACTCTTGTTTTCTTCTTGCATTGTTCTCTTTTGAGTAGGTGGTATCGTGTTGGGAGGTGGTCAATGAGTTGGTGATCTCCCCCTGCTGAAATTCCCTTTTGCCTACTTCTCTAATCTTGGCAGTTCCAGGTGGTTTTCTCAGTTTGGTGACCAGGCTGACAGTTCATCGCTCTTGACAGAAATATCCTGTTTATCAACCTATTTCTCTATAAATGATCAAATAGGTTTGGGGCCATACAGAGGACTCTGGGCAGCAGCGGCAGGTTCCTTTGGATGCTTTGATTACATGTAACATTTCATTTTTCTAGTTAATATCAATTTTACTATAACAAAACCAGCTCTCTTGTCCGCAGAGCTTCTGAGGAGTGAAGGAGCTGGAGACAGATCTACACTGAAATTCAAAAGTCAGCACAGTCAGAACCACTGTTTGTGCCGACTCTGAATCTCGCTGTTTGTCGTGTTTGCAGGGGAAGTGAAGTGCCTTCAATGGGAGCTGGAAGCAGAGAGATCTCTTCTGAAGGAGGAGCAGGAAAACATGGTGCAGCAGCTCCTGCAAAAAGAACAGCAGCACGACGACACCCTCAGACTTCAGGAGACCCATCATAAAGTGGAGATAAACAAGCTTCTGCAAGAGCTGGTAGGAAACAAGATGCTTCTGACTCCTTCAGGCCGGTGTTGTGGGCTGGCATTAGAAGAAGAAGAGCCTGAGTGTGTGAATGGCAGCCATCATCTGTCACAGGCTACACGGGGCCAGGCCAGGCAGCAGAGCCCATGGCTTCTACTTGAAGGCCCGTGAAGAGCCAGAGGACTCTGCTGGGGCAGTAAATGCAGCCCCAGGTTGTGTGTGGGCATAAGATGAGTTGGGCAGAAGGTTGGGTGGTCCCACCCAAAGCACGACAACAAAGGGGTAGGCTCTGACCAGACTCCCGTCTGCCATGGAGGAGACTCTGAACATCGCTGTCAGCTGCCCTCACAGGAACTTTGTTCCTTTCTGCCTGTCCTTTGGCGGCCGACAGAGGTGTTGAAGCAGACAGAACAGGCCCCTTGTCCCTGGTACCTAAGGTGGTGGCCTGTCTTCATTGCTGAAAAGGGACCGGAGCTGTAAAAATAGAGACTCTGAGACCAGAGAGAAATGCTGAAGAGAGAGGTGCTGGGAAACAGGCAGCCATCACAGAGGGGAAGTGACATCTCCTTCTATTCCACCTGCTGATCCTCCTTGGAAGTTCCTTAGTAGGACATGCTTTACTGGGGGCACAAAGCCACTGCTGTGCCCTGTTCAGGAGGGGGGTTGTGGGAGAGATGAAGCGTCAAATTATTTTGAGGAGCTTGGCTTGGGACTCCATAGAATCATAGACTAGTTTGGGTTGGAAGGGACCTAAGAATTCTTGAAGGAGCGGAGTTGAAGCTTGGAGTTGGAATCTCAACCATGTGTCCTAAGAGGAGTTTTCACTTTGTGTCACCTCATAAAAGAAAGCAGAGGAAAAGCAATAAACCCTGAGCTTGACCCAACTGGGCCACTCATGGAGCTGAAATAGCTGATTATCATAGAATCACAGAAGAGTTCTGGTTGGAAGGGACCTTAAAGACCATCCAGTGCCACCCTCTGCCCTGGGCAGGGACACCTCCCACCAGACCAAGTCCCTCAAAGTCCCCTCCAACCTGGCCTTGAACCCCTCCAGGGATGGGGCAGCCACAGCTTCTCTGGCCAACCTGGGCCAGGCTCTCACCACCCTCACACCAAACAAGTTCTTCCCCCACATCTCAGCTCAATCTCCCCTCTTTCAGTTTAAAACTGTTCCCCATTGTCCTACGGCTCCCCTCCCTGATCCAGAGTCCCTCCCCAGCTTTCCTGGAGCCCCTTGAGGGACTGGAAGGGGCTC
>JAHREE010000185.1:300923-319969 GCA_033628505.1 Tringa tobata
CGTTTAAAACTGTTCCCCATTGTCCTACGGCTCCCCTCCCTGATCCAGAGTCCCTCCCCAGCTTTCCTGGAGCCCCTTTAGGGACTGGAAGGGGCTCCAAGGTCTCCCCGGAGCCTTCTCTTCTCCAGGCTGAACCCCCCCAACTCTCTCAGCCTGTCCTCCCAGCAGAGGGGCTCCAGCCCTCCCAGCACCTCCGTGGCCTCCTCTGGCCCCGTTCCAACAGGTCCATGTCCTTCTGGTGTTGAAGGCTCCAGAGCTGGATGCATTTCAGGGGTGTCTTCCTAGAGCAGAGCAGAGGGGCGGGATTCCCTGCCCTTGCCCTGCTGGCCATGCTGCTGGGGATACAGCCCAGGATGTGGGGGGCTTTTTGGGCTGCAAGCTTCATCTTGAAGTCTTTTTCTCCACTCATCAGGCAAGCGAGCGGGAGGGGCACCATTCAGAGCTGCAGGTGATGCTGGAGCAATGGGAAAAAGAGAAGGCAGAGACAGAAGGTGAGCACGTGAAGAAGCTGCTTGATATGAAGCAGGAAGTTGCTACCATGCAAGCTGAACAAGAGGAGGAACGAACAAGAATCGAAAATGCCAAGCAAGAGGTAAAGACTTTGAAAGAAAAATTTGTGTGGTTTTTTGCAAGGCTAGAGCTGTTGGAGATGGCTGGATATCAGGCTGTGTGGAGCATCCCCTACGTGTTTGCTACATTGAATTTGGTGAGGTGAAGGCAAGCAGGGCTATCTGTGGGACTAGGAATGAGACTCCTCATAGGAAGCCTTGGAGAAACGTCACCTTTTGGTTGAGATTCTTGTGCTGCTGTTGTGTTCTGGTTTTTTTTTTTTAAGACTTGTCTCAGAGTATCTTTACAGTTCTCTTGATGGCCCTCCTTTGATATTTACTGATAACTGCTTATAGTCTTAACTACTTTTTAAGTCCAAACTGAGTTTGTGGGGCTGAATCCCCACGAGGATGGGATTTTTGTTTGAGAGGGACAGAGGATTGTGTCAGGATTGTTGAGAAAAGGGAAAAAAAAAAAAAAAGACTCTTCTGAAATATTTCTGAGCGGTAAATCAGAGGTGTCTTCTGGGCTGCGTTTTAAGTCACTTGCTGGTAAGCTATTTTGTGCCCAGATCTCCTGTGCCAAAGCAATCCTGTCATACACTGAGAGACCTTGTGTCCTAGCAAAGTCCTCTTTGTTCAGACTGCTGAGGGACAGCAGTACCCCCAACTGTTCCACAGGCAGCGAAATGACAGGGCAGCACTCAGAGATGACAGTGTGTCCCTGTAATGTCAGTACTGTACCCAACTTAACCAAATACCTTAAAACAGAACTAATTTTCACCAAACCCCACTTAGAACACATGAGTTTTCTGAAGGAGCTGTTAGCTTCAGCCCTCTGGCAGCCTTGCATTTTCTCAGCCACTGAAGATGCAGAAGTCGCTGTTGAAAGACAAACAGGACCCAGCAGAAGCTAGGGGATACCCTCACCAGCAAGGCAAGACCCTTAAGAAATGCCACGTGTTTTCCTGTTAGAAGACTAAGACCTTGTTGGGGATTCAGTCACAAATGGACCATGGCTGGACTGTGTTTCCACTGCCAGTCTCACTTAGGAAGCTTTGTATCCAAGTGGGTAGATGATGACTGAGGAGACCAGTGCTCTGAGAACGCGTGAGCCCATCCGTCTTTTGAGTCTTGCCACACAAATTTTGTATGGGAAGTTTAAACCCATCTTTGTATTTCTGTGCAGGTCCTGCTAGAAAAGGAGCGTGAGAAGAATGCTTTGTTAGAGACACTACTGCAAACCCAGGGAGAGCTAAGAGACACCTACCAGCAGGTCGAGCAGCTCAGGCAGGAGCTGAAAGAGCAGCAAGAGAACGGGCAGGTGAGTCTGACAAGTTAGGGTAGGCTGAAAGAACAGGCAGTTGGCAGCTGGATGTAAGCTGAGAGAGGCTGGGAGAGCCAGGTAACAGTGTGAAGGGCAGTAACAAGGCAATAAAACACAAGTCCTGGGACTGAGGAGGCAAGGGCTGTTGCAGGCATGGAAAGCACAGAGCCTGATAAGCTCCAGAGATGAGCAACAGGAAGGAAGGGTTACAGTGGAAGCAGAGCTGGGTGGTAAAGCAGAAAAGCAGTGACTGAAGGAGTGTGACTTTGAGACAGAAAGAGGAAAAAGCTGAACCTGACAGCAGGTCCCAGTAACATGCTCGCCATTTGTGTTCACAGAACATCACAGAAAAGCTGCAGGAAACTCAGAGTGAGATCAAGGCAGTGGAGAAGAGACACAAAGAAGAAATCAAAACCATCAAAGAGGAAATGAACGTCCTTCTTCAGCAGAGGGATGCTCTACAAAAACAGGTGACTGAAAGTGCAGTAGGTACTCCAGTCATCAAATAGGTGCTCTCTCCCCTTCTTGCCTTTCCATGGCAGAGCAGGCCGAGGGGATAGTCCCTCTGACTGCCACCCTACTGTCCTCTCCATCCCAGCTGGTCTAAAGGAGACTTACTGGTCAGCTGAATCTCAGCTGCTGCCCTGGACAGATGGGCTTTTGCTTGTTTGACAGCAACCATCAGAGTGGATTTCTGCTGGCCTGTTACTGCTAGTCTTGTTTTTTAAGGTTTTTTTTCAAGTGAACATGGGGAGCCACTTGTTTAAAAATCTAAGTTGGCTGCATTTGTTGTGAGTGTGGTATCCTCTCATAGGGTGAAATGTAAAGCTGCTGTTTCCCTTTCCTCACAGTGTATGATACAGCTGACAGTGAGAAGCTGTAATCTTTGACTGCTTTGTTATGTCTTATTTGAGGTGGAAGCGTTGACATCTCAGCTAGCAGCCTCCGAGGAGTCCCAGAAAGAGACTGGTCGCAAAGCTCAGCAAGATCTGAGTGAGGCACAAGAGCTGTCAAGGCAGAAAGTGCTGGAGGTGGCGCACCTCCAGAAGATGCTGGAGGAGAAGAGGAGTCAATGGGAGGAGGTGGAACGTCAGAACAAGGAGCTGCAAGTGTGTCTGCTGGCCTTGGAGGAGGAAAAAAGTCAATGGGAAGAAGTGAAGCGTCACAACACAGAATTTCAGGCTTCATTGAAGGTCCTAGACCATGAAAATGCCAGGTAAATGAAGGCCTGTGGGACTTTTGGCCCTGTTAAATGGGTTACCTCTTGCAGATCTTTGCATATACGAGTGGCTCTGGCAGCATTTCCTAAAAAGCAGAGTTCTGAATTATCCATGTTTCATTGTCTTGATGTTGTGTTTCATTTTCTTTTCTCTTAATCCTTCAATTGCAGTTTTTCTGAAGACAATGGCTTTTGGAAACTAGTCCTTTCCTTAAAAGGAGGTGTTCTTTTGTTAGGTTGGCATGTTAATACTGTTCAATGAGACTTTCAGGAACACACCAAAGGAGGCAGGTGGAGCTGCAGCGTAATGAGCTTAGGTAGATCCATCCTTGGGTCCAATAAGTTTTAAACATTTGGGATTCGTGTTGGTCTTCCACGCTGATA
Organism: Tringa tobata; assembly: GCA_033628505.1. Taxonomy (NCBI): domain Eukaryota; kingdom Metazoa; phylum Chordata; class Aves; order Charadriiformes; family Scolopacidae; genus Tringa; species Tringa tobata. The sequence goes on from JAHREE010000185.1 coordinate 304,402, forward strand.
CCTTTGGTTGGCAGAAGCCATCTTTTAAAACCATGATTTTGAGCTCAGCCAGATTCCCCTCTGAGGCACCCAAGAAACAAGAATGTTTCTTATTGCCATCTTTTTCCTTGTTCCTCCAAAACGTTCCTTGAGTCTGGAGAGGCTCGAGCAGGGTCCCTGCCAGCCCCAACAGTTTATGGGTGTTAGTGACTGCCCAAGGAATACAAGAGAGAAGAGGAAGGGTAGGTACTTCAGCTGGTAAAGTCTTGCCAATCTGCAACATGTGTCTTTATTGAAGAGGAGAAATAAAAGGCAGTGCACTCTTGCTTCCCCGGTGAGGGATACCCAGTAGGGTATTTAGCCCATAATTCACCTTTCTTTTGTGGAAATGAGCATAGTGGGCACATGCTTGGGTGTGATGGGCCAGCCTGGCTTAGGACTGAACCAGCAGCCTAGTTGTTCAGACATACACCAGGAGACAAAGCCATTCTCCCCTTGGCGCTGGAAGTCCTAAGAGTTTGTTAAATGTTATACCATGTCGTAATGAGTTACGTGCTCTCTTTCAGGCTGACTCTGTCTCTGGAAGAGAAGGAACTGAGCCTCAGAACCCTGGAAGAAAACAACCTTGCCCAGCACAATGAGGTGTCTCGGCTTCTTTCTGCTATTCCTCAGGCCCAGCAGCTCCGTTCAGAGTGCGGAAGAGAGATACCTCTTGCCCTTTTACACATATATAAAGCTTCACTTTTGGGGTCGGAAAGCGTGAAAGCCAGTTCGACCTTTCCTTTGGGCATGAGGAAACTTCCCTTTGGCCCCTGAGCCTCCAGATACCTGTTTTTAGCTTATTTTGCTCAGTTTGAATCCTTGGCTTTGTGTCTTTTGTTTCCAGTGTGGTTTTTTTGGTTGAAGTAACTTCTCCTTCATTCCTTCCTCTACTTCCTGCTCCGCTGCCTCAGTAGTGGCACTGTCCCTGAGGCTCTGTGCGTCTCTTCTAGATCCAGTCGCTGCAGGAGGTGGTGCTGGAGAAGGAGGCCAGCCTGGCAACACGAGAGGAGCAGCTGCTGCAGGATCTGGAGGAGTCCCGAGCAGGCCAGCGGTGCCTGAGGGACTCTTTGCGCATGCTGGAGGTCGAGATGTCTGAACTGCGTCTGAGGCTCTGTAGCACAGAGAACAGAGCGAAGGCGTTGGCCATGGAGTGTCAGCAGGCCAGCAGTGCCCACTGGGAAGCCCAGTCCCAGCTGGATGAACTGCGGTTGGTTCTCCACCGCCTGATCTGTGACAGTAGAGACTTTGTCACTTGGAGTTCAGGCAAGTGTGGGGCGCTGGGTTAATGATGCTGCAGAGCACGTATAGGACAGCAGATGGAGGGAGGGGGGTGGTTCTCATCCTTTCAGTTGAGTCTGACTCAAGCCTTGGGAAGTCTTGAAAGACTGACCGCCCTGTAGAAACAAATCCGTGTCTGTACAAGGAGAAATGACCAGCACCAAAAGGAAATAGGGCGCGAGTTATGTCAAGTCAATGGGGCACATGCATTCTTCCCTGGGGCAGTGCTGACATCAGTGGTCATCGAAGTAACGTTAGCCAGTGGCACACGTCTTGCTGTCCCGTGTGCTCTAGGATGATGTCAAAGGCACTGCCACCTTCTCCTGGGTATAAAGAGGCCTTGTCTGTTGGAGACCCTTCACAGAATCGTAGAATTGCCTAGGTTAGAAGGGAGACCTTTCAGATCCCTTTCTAGTCCAACCATCAAACTAACGCTGCCCCAACCATCGCTAAACCATATCTCGAAGCACTACGTCTACCTGTGTTTTAAATACTTGCAGGGGTGACGATCCCACCACTTCCCTGGGCAGCCTGTTCCAGTGCTTGAGAGCCCTTTCAGTGTAGTTAAAGCTTGAAACAGAATGGCTTCTCTCCTCAGAACAGGGTAATGTCTGGGACCTGACTGTATCTCAGGCCAAGGACCTTCCTGCAGAGTTCACAGTGGACAGGGTGACAGCAGCCCTACAAGACCTGTGCCAGCACCTGAAGCAGACTCAGCAAGATCAGGTACCGTGTGCCCAGTGCATCCAGAATCCTGTGCCTCTGCCAGACTGAGCTGACAAGCAGAGTGCCAAAGCCAGAATGGGTGTAAGCTCTTGTAGGCCAGGTTGGCTTGCTGCCCTGGGGAGCAAGAGAGTCATGATCCCATCTACCTGCCTTGGCTCTTTCTGCCTTAGCATTTGTACCTCCTTGTCTCCTGCCAGCAGCGGCTCTGTGAGGTGGTTCATTCTCTTCTTACCTCTTCCAGAATGATGCGAGGAAGAAGATACAGGACTTGAAGCTGGAGCTGAGCGAGAGGCAAGCTGAGAGGGACCGTTTCAGTGCCCACAGTCAAGAGCTGCAGAAACAGTTGGTTCAAAGCCAGGAAGGTACTGCTTCTCCTTTCCCCCCCCACCAGTGTCTCACCAGTGGGGATCTCTGATACCACACAGAGGAAAAGTGCAGTGCCCAGAGGTGGGAAGAGGAGGGAAAGCAAGCAGCATGAGATTTAGTGACAGAACTACCAGGGAAAGCTTTTGATAAGAGGAAGATCCAATGCGTCTGGCTGTGCTACTGGTGATGCCTTTCAGGTCACATGTCGCTGCTGAGTAGCTGTAGCTTGATGCCTCACAGCGTCCTTCTCCCTGTGCTCTTTGTTGATTTCCTTTTCTTCTTACATGGCAGATTCCCAGAGCGTTAGTTCAGTGTTAAGCTCTTGTGTTATTGCATTTTTTCTTCTACTGCTTTTCCTCCTCCTCTGGTATCTAGTGCTTCTGCATTCTTCTTACCTGCTTTCTTACCGATGCTGATTTGGTGTATGAGCTCACAACCATAGCAAACACCATTTCTAACTTCCCTGGCCACTTCTTACTTAGGCCTTTGGTAACACGTTCACATTGGGTTTATCTGTAAACTGTTTTTCACATGTAACTGGTCACCGCTTCCTTGAAGCTCCAGGCCGTCCCAGCGCCTCTAGGGCTATTAGCCTCCCTGTATCATAGCTGGACAGGCATCTCTGCTCCTTTATCTGTCATTGCTTTCCCGCTCTCCGCTTCAGAATTGTTTTTTCATCTCATTGTCTTGTTTTCCTTCTCTCAGACTACAGGAAGAGCAGTGTGGGCACTGCTCACTGCCTCCCCCACGGGCACATGCAGTGCCTTTACCTGTTCAGTATTTCTTCATGTTCCCTCTTTGAGATGGAACGGATGATCATTTTTCAGACCCTTTACAGAAGAGTTTTGCAGGCCTTAGATCATCACTTTTTCTGAAACATTCATAGTTTTTACTACATGTGTCACATGATAACAGTTTATATACTTTACATTCTGCCACTGGATGGATCCTGCTTGTCCCACTAGTCGGTTCTTTCTGTTTCTAGTTTCTGTCTACAAGTTCAGTCTCTTAGTTTAATTTTAGTTAGCAGAAGAACGAACACATTTTCATATTCTTCTGAACCTCGCTGCTTTAATTCCTTTTTATTCTGCCTGGAAGTTTCCTTTATTTATGTCTGCTTTGAAAGCCCTTGTGGATTTAGGGCCTGGGAAACACAGACAGGCAGATGAGAGAATGCTTTTGCTGTAGGATGCAAATTCCTTTGGTTTTGCTTCACTTTTAACTTTGACCTTTTCCTTCTCCTTTTCTGCTGCAGAGATCCAGGTGGCAGAACGCAAGAAGAACTCTCAACAAGCTGCCCTGCAGGAAGAGGCCGCTGCTCTAAAGGGGGAAGCTGTGGCTCTGCGTCAAGAGGTGGCATCTTTGGAACAGAAGCTTGAGAGCACTGAGAAGCAAAGGAGGGATGTCCTGGTGAGGCTGGCAGATGCCAGGAAGGGCCATTTTTTTTCATATTTTTTAGCCTTCTGCAAATAATTCTAAGGAGCAACTTTTTTCAGTGGAGAGCTGATTTGGGGTGATCTTGTAAAGGTTCAGTCCAAGTCTAAGAAGATCGAGTGTACACAAATGCTGACCAAGCTGCTTTCATTTTCCCCTTCCACTTATCATTCCTTGTTTCCCAGACTTTCACTTTCCTGCCAGGGCCTGTAGCTGAATGAGCAGGGTCACCACCTTGAGTAAGAGAAGACAGTCCAGAAAGGAAACATCATGAAGATGACCAATAGCACAGACTGTGGGGAGACCACAGACTGCTACAAGAGCAGAAGAATATTGCTTATACTAGTGGTATAACCTTATATATATAACCAGTGGCATAACCTTTTTACTTACCTTATAAAAAGGTAAACAAAGTGTTCTCTCTCTTCCCTTCCTTCCTAACAGAGAGAACATAATCACACCACTGCCTTAATCATGCTTAGTCTGGACTTTAGATCCTGGCTGCAGTTCTGGTGGCTCCTCCCCAAAACAACACCCTAGAGCTAGAAGAGGTTCGGAGAAGGGCAAAAAGGAAGATGGGACTGGCTGAGAAAGCTGGAAAAGATGCATCCTAAAGGGTGGTGCAGGAAAGGTCTACACCATCCCCATAGGCAGGGAGAGAGGGGGCAGCCACCATTCCTGCTCCTTTCCAGGGGCTGACCCAGAGCCATCTGATGAAGGCAGCGAGAGCCACGCTGCAAGCAGATGCCAGGAGGTGGAATGCTTCCAGCACAGTAGACCTGGGGAACTCCTTGAGAAAGGGTGTTGTAAATACAGCAGGTCTGGGTGGGCTCAGGAGGAGACTGAAGGTTCTCACAAGCTGGAAGAGCGCTGGGCTTGGGGAGGTTATCATCTTAGTCTGCCCTGCTCTTGGGCTTTCTTCCCTGGGTGTGTGCTTACAGGCACCGTGACATACAGGAGACCAGCATAGATATTTGAGGCAGTGCAGCTGGTTTTACATGATCAATGCTTGCCCACTTCCCCATTTACAATTACTCCAAAAATCAGTTACAGACAGAGGTTGATAAATACAGTACAGTTCCCAAATCTTTAGTGAGAGACAGGAGAAAATTTACATTTTTCAGATAAGTAAAAGAGAGCATCTATGGTTCGTTTCAGTGGCCAGTCCAGCCCAAACACAACAACATCCAACAGGGAAGACAACTGAATAACTCCAATTTTCTCCTAAAAGCTCAAACTTCAGCCCTTGCCCGCTACTGGAGCAGGAGCTCAAATTTAGCATGAAACCCAGACACACACACACACACATATATATATATGGAATTAATTAATCTTTTCCTCCCTGTTTTGCAGCATGAACGGGACAGACTGCAAGCAGCTAAAGAAAAACTGGTATGGGAGATAAAACTTCTTCAGGAATCAGTCACAGCCTCTGAAACCCGAGCAAATACAGCAACAGATACTAATCACTCCCTCGCACAAGAACTCCAAGCTACACTGTCCATCTTAAAAACGAAAAACAAGGAAGTGGAAATACAGTGGGAGAAAATCCAGATGCTCCAGAAAGAGGCAGCAGAGGTGAAAGCTTTGCAGGAGAATCTCACTCATATGACTGCCATCCTGTCAGAGCGGGAGGGAGAAATGAAGTTGTACCAGGAAAAGATGAGAATGATGGAAAAGCAGAAAGAAATGCATAAAACTACTCTTGATGAGATTATGAAGGAAATAACAGAGAAAAAAGAGAAGACAGAATGCCAGCAAGAACGGATACAGGAGCTGGAGAAGCAGCAAGAAAAACAAAGGATTGCTGTAAGCAAGATGAACAAAGAGCTGGAGGAGAGGGACCAGGAGGTCAGATCCCAGCAAGAACTCATACAGGAGCTGGAGAAGCAGCAAGAATTGAAGAGGACCATGATGAGCAAGATGAGTAAGGAGCTGGAGGAGAGGGACCAGGAGGTCAGATCCCAGCAAGAACTCATACAGGAGCTGGAAAAGCAGCAAGAGATGCAGAGGACCATGGTGAGCAAAATGAGGACAGAGCTGGAAGAGAGAGACCAGGAGATCAAATCCCAGCAAGAAGAGATACGGGAACTGGAGGATCAGCAAGAGATGCAGAGGACTGCAGTAAGCAAGATGAGCAAAGAGCTGGAGGAGAGAGACCAGCAGGTCAGATGTCAACAGGAACTCATACGGGAACTGGAGAAGCAGCAAGAGATGCAGAAGACTGAGGTGAGCAAATTGAACAAAGAGCTGGAGGAGAGAGACCAGCAGGTCAGATCTCAGCAAGAACAGATAAAGGAGCTGGAGAAGCAACAAGAGGAACAAAGGAGTGCTGTAAGCAAGATGAACAGCAAGGTGGAGGAGAGAGACCAGAAGCTCAGATCCCAGCAAGAACTGATAGGGGAGCTGGAGAAACAGAAAGAATTGCGGATGGCTGCCATCAACAAGATGAGCAAGGAGCTGGAGGAGAGAGACCAGCAGGTCAGATCCCAGCAGGAACTCATACGAGAGCTGGAGAAGCAGCGAGAGATACAGAGGACTGCAGTGAGTAAGATGAACAAAGAGCTGGAGGAGAAAGACCAGGAGATCAAATTCCAGGAGGGGAAAATAATGATTCTAGAACAACATGGTACATCACAAGTTAGAAATCTGCTTGTGGATCTTGATCACATGAAAGGAAACTTGAAGGAGCAACACTTAGAGCTTATGTCTCTGACTCAGCAGATCCAAGAACTGGAAAAGGAGAGAGAGGAGGTGAAATCTCTGCAGGCAAGCCTGGAACACCTCAGGGCAGCTCTGGAGGACAGAGAGAGTGAGTGTGATTCTCAAAGGGAGCAGTTAAGACTCTTGCAGCAATCCAGGGAACAGCAAGAGGCGTACCTGCAAGAGCTTCATGGTAAAGTAGAAAAGATGACACTTTCTTTATCTAAAAAAGATGAAGAACTTGAATCACAAAAGCAGCAAATCCAGGAAGCTGAAGTCACGGAGATGCAGTTAAGGACCGTCCATGACCAACTGGAGCAGGCCTTAGAAACCTTAAAAGAAAAGGATAGGCTCATAGACATCCAAAAGCAACAAACACAGAACTATGAGGAAAAAACAGAAGAACGGATGAACGTCCTACGCAAAGACTTAGACTACACTAAGGCCATACTGAAGGAAAAGGAATTCACAATTGAATCTCAGAAGGAAATGATTGAGACCTTCCAAAAACAAGAAAAAGACTCTGAAGAGCAGAAGGAAATTCTGCAGCAGCTTCAAGTGGCACTGAAGGAACGAGAGCAAGAAATTGTATCCCTTAGAAAGCAATGTGAGGCATGCAAAGAAAAGGAGGAAAAGCATGAAGCTGAGCAGACAAATCTTCAAGCAACAAAACTGACTCTGAAAGAAAGAGAAGAAAAGGTAGGTATTCTGGAGGAGGCTATCTCCAAGCTTCAACAGCAAAAGGAGGAGGTGGAGATGCAGACTGAAGTCATACTGCGAAAATTAGAACATGCTGAGTCTTCTCTAAAAGTAAGAGACCAAGAGATAGTGTCTTTGCAAGAGCATGTCCAGGAGCTTCGAGAGCAGAAGGAGTTGGAAGGCAAGCAGGCCAAGAGTCTACAGCAGGATCTGGACAAAATGAGCCAAATAGTGAAGGAGAACCGTTTGGAGTTCCTCAGGCAGACAGAGCAAATGAACATGTTCCGGCTTCGTGACGAAGACATGAAAGTAGAACTAACATTGTGCCAGAAACAAGTGAATCTGCTCGAGGAAGCAGTGAGGAAGAGAGATGAAGACAATGAAACTCTTCTGCAAAAACTCCGGCACCAAGAAGAAGAACTGAAGACCTTGCAGAACCTCCAGCTTAGGCTAACAGAGAAGAAAGAAGAGGTTAGCCACCACAGAGAGCAAGAGAAGCTCCTGAAAGACTCCTTGCCTGAGAGGAAAAAGGAGACCACAGCTCAAGGTGAGCAAAAAGAGATAGAAGAGGAGATAAGAGGTCTCCGGGAAGATCTCCAGCATGTTCAGCAGACTCTGACAAAGAAGGATGAAGAGATCAGGTCTCAGAGAGACAGAGTCAGCTCTTTAGAGAAGACTCTGAGAGGGAGAGAACAAGAGCTCAGGAGGCAAAGTGAGCTCCTCAAACAATTAACATCAGCTTTGCGATGGAAAGATGATACGGAGACTCTCAAGAAACAAATCCAGAAACTCCAAAAATGGGAGGAAGAGGAGGAGGAGAAGAGGAAAGTTCTCCAGGAGAGAGACCGTCTCTTGCAAAGGCAGAAGGAGCTGACCCAACAACTGGAAGATGAGCGGGAAGCAAAGAGGGAAGAAGTGGAGCATGTGGTTGCTATTTTGAAGCAGACTGAAAGCGGAGAAATCGAATGGAAACAGAAGGCACAAACACTGACTCTTGCCCTCACCAAGAGTGAAACGGCCATTGGGACTCTGAGGGAAGAAATCGCCATCCTGCAGAGTATGGTTTCAGAGAGGGACAAGGACCGGTTCCATCTTCAGGTAGGCGCTGTGACCAATCATCTGCCAACTAAAATTAACTCCAGTCCAAAAGTTGGGGTGGCTGGTTGGTTTTCTCCTATCCAGGCAAGGTTAACCAATGTGTTGTGGTTAGGATTTGGCGTGGAAAGGAAAGGGCACAGTTCACCAAACTAGTGTTCTAAACACAGTAGGGTTTTGTAAGGATGGCTGAAGAGCAGCAACACTGATGGTGCTTAGAGGATGCTTTCAGAGATGGAGATTTCTGAGGCCCAGCTATTCCAGGGGATTAGAGACAATGGAATTGGTACCATTGCCTGGTTGGGTTGAAGGCTTCACTGCCCATTCAGGATGTTCTTGTGCCTCAGGGCAAAAAGCCTGCAGGCAAATGTGTGTGGATTTCTCCAGGGTGATCTGGAAGAGGGCCCCCGGGAAGGGAGAGTGTTGTTTGGGCCTGTGGAGCAGGAGGAGAAGGGACGTAGCACTGTCAGTTCCTCAGCCTGTTGCTCTCCCCGAGGTGTGGATTCTGGCCCTTCTCCCCTTTCAGTGGCCCCAGCTCACATCATCTCCTCTCTGAATCCCCAGCAGGTAGTTGCAGATGGGCAGCAGCTGTCCTGGCTCTCGGAGAAGAGACTTCTGTGGCAGCGGCTGGAACGTCTGCAGCGAGCAGTGGCAAGGCTGGACCAGGAGAAGATGGAGCTGAAGCAATACAATGCTGAGCTCAGGAGGACTCTCGAGGAGGTAAAACAGGCTTTGGCTGCTTCTGAACAGCCTCACGGCCTCTGGAAGACAAGGCATTTCCACAGACAGCCCTTTGGAGTCCTCACCTTGTTTCCTTCCCTCTCCCACTGTCCCCTGTGGACACCCACTTCTGTCTTTTCTCTCTCTTCTGGCACCTTCTCAAATGCACATTCCCTGTGGTGCCACCTTTCTTGCTCCGGTGTCCCCAGACATGGGACGCTCTTATGTCGGGAACTCTTTCCTCTTGCTCGCTCTCTTTCATCGGCTCCTCCCAGGGCTTTTGGCCCCCAGCGACCTCTGGTGCAGTTCCTGGTCTCTGAGCAGCCACCTCCTTGCCATGATGTCCAGAGGTCTTGTTGCTCCTTGTTTGGTGGCAGGTTTCTGTGACCCTTTCTCCTGTTCAACATGCAGGTGGAAGGTGAACGGAGGAGGCTGAGGAGATCTTGCCGAGGTCGGGTGCTGCCAGATGCCTGCGGATTTTCTCTCTCCCAGTCTGAGCAGCACAAGACGCCAGCTTCTCGACAGGTGAGAGTAGAGTCTTACTGGGTGGGAGGAGGCTCTGGCCATATGGAGGAATGGTAGCAGCAGCCCCCCAGGATAGACCTCATGGAAGGTGAATGTAGACTCTGGCCCTGACCAGAGTGGAGACCAAAGGGAAATCCTTGCCTTTCCTTTTCAGGAGGAGTCTCCCGTGTGCTGCCGTCGTCGCCTGGCTGAGTTGCAGACCCAGGTCAGGAGCTCTCATCAGAAGGTGCTGGGGCTGTGCTGGTGGGCACAGCTTTGCCCGATGCTTTGGCCCCAGTTTTATTTGTGAGGAAGGGAGAGCACCAGGCAGTGGGAACACCCAGTCAGACCCGTCCCTTGGCCCTGGCCAAACAGCATCATTCACCCAGATCTAGTCTCGGTTGTGCCGACAGGTCAGGCAGGGTGGGAGAGGGACTGGAGGAGGCTCAGAAAACTGCAACTTGCCGGCCTAAGGGCCTTGCCCTTGAGTCTTACTCATCTTGTTGACCCTTCCCATTTTCCCTTTCCATGCGCTGTCGTGATTTTAAGTGGGATGAAACCAGAACAGTTGTTCAGTGCCTTGTGTGACCAGTAGCTTCCTGCTGAGAAAAAAGCCTGTGGAACTGAGGTGGCAGTAGTCCCAATCTCTCTCTAGTGAAAAAGAGCTGGGTCACTAAATCCTATCAACACTTCTCTCTCCCATCTCCATGGAGTATCTAGGTGTTGTGTGAATGGCAGCCAGAAAGAAACTCCATGTGTTGATAATCTGAGCTGAGGGAAGGGGAACTCTGGGAACCTGTGACTTCCATCCCACAAGGAGCAAGTGTCTGTCGGGGCTGGTGTTGGAGGGAGCATCTTCCCTGACAGCCGGTTCCTCGGAGCTACAGCTGGTCCTACCAGCGTGGGCTTGTCTGAGCTCGGCCTTTGGCCTCTTGCAGGTGTCCCTTCTGCAGATGCAGCTGGCACAGGAGCGAAAATACAAGCAGGACTATGTTGAGTGCTGTGCAAAGACCAGCCAGGAGCTTCAAGACCTTCACCAAGAGTTGTCTGACTCCTTGGCAGCTGTGGTCCAGGATCCCAAAGTGGCTGTTCTGGAGGCAGAGACCCAGAAGCTCGATCGCTCTCTGAACCTTAACTTGGCACAAGTATCTCCAGACCATCACTCTCCTGAGAGACAGCCCTTGCATTCACCAGGCAGATTCACCAGGGGTGATGACCTGAGGTGACAGGACCCATGCACAGCAAAGGGCCTCAGCAAAAGCCACCTCGGGGACCTGCTGTGGCTGGTGAACTGTGGCAGGGGCTTGGTTCAAGGCCCGAGTCCCAAAGTAGAGGTTCTGAGCACAGCTTTGGCTGTGCTTGGGACCCGCAGAAGCAGTGGTGGGACAAAGCTGGTGCTGGCTGGTGTGGATGGGGTCAGCCGTGGGCCTGGAAAAGCAGGATGAACCCCATGAGCAGGTAAAATGTCTCCTTTTCCCAAGCATTCCACCACAGCACGCCTCCTCAGTCCCCACACAGCCCTCCACAGGAGACTTTTCATCTCAGTTTCTGCACTGGATACAAAGACCTTTTGTCTCCTTTTATTTTTTCAAATAAATTATTATTGAAAATTTTTTTATGTGTTTATTTCTCCAAAAGGCTGCATAGGCTCTGAGCAGAAATCTTGCAATGATGTCCTGTTGCTCCCCTGCTTTCTTCAGCAGCTGCTCATGGGGGCTACTCATGGTCTCCCACCCCCTCACTGGCGAAAGGCAGGGGCAGTGTTGGCTTCGACAGTGACCCAAGGGAGGGAAGGTGGCCTCAGAGAGGCACCACCCAGCTCTTTTATCCTGACGAGTGTCTGAGAGATGAACTCTTTTGGCTTCTCAGTCTCTTACACTGCCCTGTGGCTCAAACAGTTGGTGGAGTCCCAATCGTCTTCTCCTCAGGTGGTGATCCATCCATAGCAAGCAGAGGGTGAAAGGAGAGAAGAAGCTGAAGAAAATAAACAATCATACATTGTGATATTGCCAAGCTAATCCTCAAAATCCATGTGACAGCCCCATCCCGTGAGTTGTAACGATCTTGGGGTTGATCCTGCCCAAGAACTGGGACTCCGTCCCTCAAACCAGTCCTTGGGCTGCAAAGCATAGAATAATTCCCCAGTCTGGGCAGCAGTTTCCTTCATTTGAGCGTGAGCTCCTTCAGTCGAGGGAGTGGGGTGTGAACTGTAACACAGCATTCTTCTTCAGCGTGACTTAATGCACCACAAACTCCATGGTCTTTTCAGAAAAACATCTCTAGGGCCAACCTATTTTGTCAAGTCATTCTAGAGACCTGTTGTAACTGAGTGTTCTTTTCCTGAAGGCATACTGGGTCTGGTTTCTTAAAATACATATTTGCCATGTAATATTTTCGAAGACAAATGGGTGTCTTTCAAGGATCACACCCCCAGCAGCATGGGCAGCAGGTGGAGGGGTGGGATTCCACCCCTCTGCTCTGCTCTGGGGAGACACCCCCTCCTGAAGTCCTTCTGGAGCCTTCAACATCAGAAGGACATGGATCTGTTGGAGCGGGGCCAAAGGAGGCCACAGAGGTGCTGGGAGGGCTGGAGCCCCTCTGCTGTGAGGACAGGCTGAGAGAGTTGGGGGGGGTTCAGCCTGGAGAAGAGAAGGGTCCGGGGAGACCTTAGAGCCCCTTCCAGTCCCTCAAGGGGCTCCAGGAGAGATGGGGAGGTACTCTTGATCAGGGAGGGGAGCCATAGGAGGAGGGAGAAGGGTTTGACACTGAAAGAGGGGAGATTGAGCTGAGATGTGGGGAAGAAACTCTTTGGTGTGAGGCTGGTGAGAGCCTGGCCCAGGTTGCCCCGAGAAGCTGTGGCTGCCCCATCCCTGGAGGGGTTCAAGGCCAGATTGGAGGGGGCTTTGAGGGACTTGGTCTGGTGGGATGTGTCCCTGTCCAGGGCAGAGGGTGCATGTCAATGTTTCGGTACAAACTGAGAGTTATTTACAGTGCTGCCCTGGGAGATATGGGATCTGCTGGGACTTTCTGGCTGCCAGTGATGTAAAATGACTGTTTGGGTAGAAAAGAGTACGCCTGGACAGCAGTGATCACCAGTGAGAGTTTGGAGATGATCAACAAGCCCAGAAAGATGAAGGCTCATACCTGAGGAAGTATGCCAACACCCGTGGTGGTCAGGCTCATCAGGCTGACCAGCTCTTCCACTAAACAGAATTGCACCTTCTCCTAGTCATAGGTGCTGGCATCCACTGCCTTCCCGAGGCCCCTCCGGACTTTCTCTGGCAAGGCCACAGATAACAAGGGACGGGGTAAGGTGGTGGCAAAGACACGTTTTGCCAGGGCACCCAGCGTGGGGTGTCTGATCACAGACTGGTGCAGGAAGCGGGCGTCCCGCAGCGAGCACCATGAGCAGCCATCAGAGCATGAAGAGACAAGGAGGTTCTCTGCGTAGTTTGTCCACGTTTAACACTCTCCTCAAGGGGAAGTTGAACAAGTTGTATTGTTCCTTTTAACCAGTTGTACTCACTTTTGTAAGTGGTAGGGAGTTTCATTGTGTGGAAGAGAACACACTGTTCATTTTCTTTTCAAAGGGTGTGCTAAATTTGCTCTGAAAAGAAAATATCAAGGAGAACCAATAGCCTACCTTGATGCTATGCTACTCATATGGAAACAAGGTCAGGCAATCACATAAAGTCCCTTAATTTCCTGTTCAAGCCCCCTTCCCCAAGACCAAGACAAATAAAACTCATATTCAGTCTATACCAGCCTCCTGGGTGAGACAGCAAAGTGAAGAAGGCGCTCAGCTGGTCAGGGCTGGGATGCCGAGGGCTGGGGCTTTCCTGGCTGTGCCTCGGGGAGGCGGTGGGTGCAGGAGAGGCGCTGGCTGTGCTGGGGGACTGGCGAGCGTGGGAGGGCAAGGACTACCCGGCTCAGAGCTGCACCAGCCCTGGTGAGGCCATATGTGGAGCACTGTGTCCAGTTCTGGGCTCCCCAGTTGAAGAAGGAAAGGGAACTGCTGGAGAGGGTACAGCAAAGGGGGACAGGGGATAATGAGGGGGAATCAGATATGGAAAGCATTTGTTTAGCCTTAGGAAGGGGGGGATGAGTCAGAGACTTCTGAAAGCTGGCATCAGGCTCTGCAGACATCTCTGTGGGTGAATGGAAGGGTTCAGTTGGAAGGGACCTACATGATCATCTCATGCAGCCGCCCCAAGGCTTCAGGGCTGACCGGACGTTTACCAAGCCCTCCAGCCCCGTCACCAGCTTGGTTCATCTCGGGATGCGTTCAAGGACCTTCACACCCTTGGCAACGGTGGTCCAGGCAGTACTGTGTGAGGCGAATGCCAGGAGACCGAATGCCCCCGCTGGAGCGGCTGTTCGTGGATGTGCCCCGGGATGGGGGATGCCCTCATGGCTGGCCCTTGCTGGCAGGGCCCTCCTGGAGAGCCCACTGCTGGCTCCTCCCGAGCTGCTGCCACCAGCCCCCCCAGACCCCTTTCTGCAGTGCCCATCTCCAGCCAATCCTCTCCACACTGAGCCTCATGCCGGGCCCAGGGGCAGAAGCCGCCATTTGTTCTTGGTCAAGGGCATGGAATCGCGGATGATGGCCCAATGCTCCCACCCAGCCAGTTCCCTCTGCAAGGGCTCTGGTCCCTCCAGAGAGTCACCAGCACCTCCCAGCTCGGTATGGCCAGCAAACGTGGGTGTTGGGGGGGTGTCAAGTGGGAGCTCTGTCTCCTGGGGGACACCCCAACCTCCCCTCCTGTCCCTGGGCCGTGCCCAGCCCTTGGCCTCCTGCTCCCTCACCTTTGTGAGGGCCCCCAAGCCGATGGCGATCTGCTTGGGCAAGCTCTGGTGGGACCCAGTCAAAGCTCTGTCTTCTGGGGGGATGCTCCAACCTCTCCCCGATCCAAGGAGATGCAGGGTTGGGGTTGTGTTTGGTTTTTTCAGCCTTTTCCTCCCCTGGGGAGCTGGGGGCTTCTGGGGCCTTTCAGAGCTCCTGCCCTTAAGAACCGGGAACAGAGACAGACCAGGGACAGTTTTGGTGCCACCTCTCCTGGGCTGAGCCACACAGCACTAACTTCTTTTTTAATGCTTGGGAAAACTGAACTTCTGGAAGACTGTGGTGTATGAATTTGTGGAATTATTTCCTTCATAGCCAGCTGGGCTCCGTGGCATTCAAGGTCTCAGGTTTTTCAAACCTCTTTAAGTGCAGCGATGAGGCACTTGACCCAAGGCTGCCAGCAGGATTGTTTCATAGCCGGTGTCTCCTTTTCAGGAGAGGCTTTGTCAAACCTGGCTAAATTGAAGGATGCTCACAAACAGCTGGGAGCCATCAGCCCCTCTTGCCTAGGCGAGCGGCTGCAGCAGCCTCCAAGACCGACTAGCCCGCCTCCACCCAAGAGCAGAAAGATCCCCTCATGGGGTGATGCCAGAGGGTGAAGGCAGTTCTGGAGGAAGGCCAAGCCTGCTCCCGATCTCAGCTGGGACAAGAAGGTGCCGAGCCACCCAGGAGAGGCAGTCCTGATGCTGGATCTAAGCCGTCCTTAGGCAGCACCTTGCCTCTGAGGGAAAAGGCACCTTCCACATTGGCTTCTGTATCAGAGCCCATCCGTCAGCCTGGGCCTGAGCTGACCCCGAAACTGACACGGGGAAAGAAAGTCACAAAGGCACGCAGGATACAGAAAGGGGAGGAGAGCTTTCCTGCTAAGAACGCTGTCCCCTCCATGGGCCCACAGTCCTCCTTCCGGCCCATTCTCCTGCGGGTCCCAAGCCCACTGCCCGACAGGAGCCCGGCGCAGAGTTGTGCGTATAAAGCCTGTCAAAGGCAAGGCCCAGCAGCCAGGGACACCAGGGAGCACGTGGAAAATCTTGTGAACGATGTGGGCAGCAAGAGAGGTGTAGAACCCGTGAGCAGCAAAGAAAGACCTTGCTCCCTTGGTGCTGCAAGAAGGAGTTTACTCCCAAGTCCTTGTTTGTGCCTGCCTTCCTTAGGCCAGGCCATGCTTTGGTGCCAACTTGC
>JAHREE010000186.1:0-75382 GCA_033628505.1 Tringa tobata
GTGTGTTTGTGTGTCTGTTCGGTGGACAATTCCTGCCTGCGGAACGTGGGTGAAACGGGGCTTTGTTTAAATGTACCGAAAGCGTGAAAACTTGCGTTATATATGTGTATTTTTAGTGGTCTTCAGGATAATGACTGCTTTCTGAGGGTGTGGAGCGAGGAGGCCAAATGCTTTTGGTAGTTGATAGCAAACAATGAAGTCTTGGGTTTTAATTTTACTTCAAACGTCTCTGCACGAACAACAATAACAGAAAGTTGAGAAAAATGCCAGCTGCCCTGAGTGGATTGTGCTCACAACTAACAGTTTGGGTTTTAATCTCCTTGGCAGTCGTTGGACAAAGATTTTTTTTTTTTTTTGGTTATTGTTCTCTTTCATGTATTTCATAACCTCGGATTCCTAATTCCTTGAGAGAAAATTAATATACTTGGGACGTTTTATATTCTTCTGGCTTAGTGTTTGAAGCAAGATGGTTTAACACCAAAATGCGTGGCGTGTTTTATATGTGACATGATAAAGAGGTTATATCAGCTGATTTTGGGATGCTTTTTTCCGAATAAGGTAGCTGTGTATAAGCTATATAGGCCATTGCAAATGAGAATGGGCAAAACTTCTTATATTGTCTAATTGTTTGTCACTTATATGCTACCTCTTAAAAAAATCCTTTCAGATTTATTTTGCTTTTTCTTACTGAAGTCTTTGTTGCATCTCAGCTGAGAGATCAGGCTTTTTTTAGTTAGCGTGAGTTGATGGTATAGCTCTTCAGGTATGTGGGATATGAATGCATTTGAAATATAATTACTACCCCACGTTACCATTTTTACATATAAAACATAGTATTTTGTTATATTTAGTTATGTCTAGGTTTAAAACCAAATGTTAACAACAGTTGTAGTTTTGTTGGGAAGCTGAGAGAATTATTGTCTACCGTGCTCTGGTCTACATCTCAATTTGTGTCAGTGCGAATATAAATATGTTAGGTAGGTGGGAGAAGGAAACTTGGATAAAAAAGGAAATGGTAATTTAGTGGTGGTGTAGTTTGGGTTATATGTGTAGAAATGACACTAAATCACCTGACAGTTTTCTGAAGTGTTCAGAGAGTTGAAAATTTGGAATTTGTCCCAGAAGAATGGTTAGTAGGCAAATGCATGTGAGAAACTGTTTGATAATGCAGATTCTGCATGTAGGAAAGTCCATGTTATTTGAATAGCATTTTTTCTTCATTACTAGGGAATGGTACTTTTTTTTTTCCAGTAGTACTTAATATTTTTCTTCTCTGCTAGGGATATTGGCACAGCGCTGAAGCAATTATAATCTTACCTGGTGTCATGATTGAGCCAACAGTGCAAGGAGCAGTTGGCTGGAGAAGTTGGATTTGCCTGTCTTCTGATGAGAAGATACCTTATATATTAAATCTTACGTAGGATTGCAGTGCACAGTGAAAGCTTTGTGTACGTGTTTTCCTCAAGATTTACTCTCTCAAATGTTTTTTTGCAGTTCCAGATATTGCAGCTGTTTGGGGCGAGTGTGTTAGCAGAGCAGGACATCAGCTTGTTGAATACTGTGAAGTAGATCTGATTTTCAACAGGACTTGATCATCGTGTGTAGAATTTTCTAAAAGCATTCTCCTTGATAACTTCATATTTGTTTGTTGTTTTTTTTTTTTTTGTACAGTGGTCTCTAAAACCCCAAAATGATTAGACCAAGTTCTTAGACACAGAGGAAGTGATCCAGTAGATGGTTTGAATTCCTACTTCTATGTCTTCATGCTTCTTTTTGAATGTGGAATTATATAAAAATTCGCTGTCCATCGCAGTAAAAAGAAACCTAAATTTTCTTGATTGTTAAATTCTTTCTGTGTTGGGAACCTCCTGTGAAACAAGCATTAATACATTGTATTGTCTTGTTTCTAATAGAAACTCTGCAAAGGAAACAACATAAAGCTGTAGAGTAGACATGCTTTATAAACACTTCTCATATAAACACTTAACTCTCTCACATACCTATACGTGTAATACACACAATCTTCTTTCTCTTCAGTAAGTTCGGTTGAAAATGCTTAATTCATCTAATGTGAATTTTCCCCACCCATAACATAGCTGTTGTCTTGATTATTCCACACAATGCAACCGTTCCAGTGTTGTCACAAAGCCAGCGCCCAGGCTCCTGTCTCAGAAATGGGACAAGAAGCCTTGCATTTGAAAGCTCGTTTGCTCCTCCTATAACAACAGATACCAGTTCTGTAGTAATGAAATTGGAGGCACTGCCCAATCATATAGTGGAAAAGTTTTAAATGACATCAGAACATGTAAAAGTGTTCAGTTTTAGCTGCTTGGGTATAATTTCAAACCAGTTGTATAAAAATTATTTTATAGTAACAGCCTGCGCACTGGAACTTTATAGCAGGATTTAGCTTGAATCCCACTTGGAATACCTGCTGTGGCTTTTAGAATAGCAGGCAAGAGCTTTTCAAGCTAGTATATGAAATGTTTAGCTTGCAAATAAAGACCAGATGTCATCCCTAGCAATATCTTTAAAGATTATATTTCATTATTGGTTAACAATTTTTTTTCCTAAACGTGGCTGTTTAAGAACAGTTATAGACATGTAGAGGAAATACGTCTGAAAAGGTTGTGACAACCATCTTGGGAATTGAGAAAGCAATCTAAAACTCAGAAATGAGGCAAAAGTATCTCTGTAATTTAACTTTTTTGCTAGGTGTTCTATGTATGCATCTATTTCCACTAAACTTTAAAAGTGGTGATATGATCCTCTGGCTGTGCTAAACATTAATTCTGCAGCCTTTCTAACAGGCAGATTTTTTTACAGCATATATTTATATACATTGGACTAAGTAATCTGGACTACATTTTGTAATTCCGATTACTTTCCATTTCCATTTTTCATACAACTCTAAGATAGGTTATCTCTTGCTCCATCAGTGCTATTGAGTTATTACCAAAACTTCCAGTTTCAAGTAATTGGTGTGGTTGTCTGTCTTTCCATTATAAACCTCTTGGCATATAAATCCTAATGGAAATAAGGGTTGTGTCAGACCTGAGTTCATACTTTCACTTTTACATTTCATCCATGTTATTTTGAGGAAGAATTTTGAGTGATGTATTGAACTAGCTGTATACATTTTTTTCTTTGTGTGGCTGAAGTTTCATATAGAATTTGTTCACTAATCTCTTCAAAGGGGAAGTGAGTTTTTGAAAGCATGGTTGGTGTGTTTAGTTCCCTAAGTCTTTACATGTGCTTATTGATTAAATACAAAGCTAGACTTGCTGGAGGGGACTTTGTGTAGTTGAGCTAAAAATAACGAGTCTGTCTGTTTTGACTCATATTTTTTGAGTATCTTGCTGTTTATCTCCATTCTGATATATATTGCTTAAACTTTAGTTCTGGGTGTAGTGCAATGATGAGTTAAGTCACGTAGTCTGAAGAAGTTGCAAAATGATGTTAGTATGGTATTTTGTCAATAAGCAAGTATCTACTGCAGCAGTACTATAATAAGATAAAGTAGCTTTAGAAGTTATGTGTCACAAAACTAAGATTGTTCAAGATTATTAAAAAAAAAGCTTCTACCCTATATCTGTATGTATCTTCCTAAAGATTGGAGATTCTATGGTCTATAAGGTTAGATTAAAAATGCAAAATTGCATAGAGGGATTTGAGGACTCCTTTCTTTTGCATACATCTTTATACCTAAGTGTTCTGTTCTGATTAAATAGCTTTCCATTTATGTCAGTTTTTATTGTTTGGACTTAACAGTTGTTCAGCATGAAAACCAAGACATTTCTTGGACTTGAAATTTAAATTCTCCCTCCCCAAAAAATTCCTTAGTTAAGATTGCAGAGGATATTTGGGGAATTATATATGTAGTCCTCTTTTCCTAAAAAGTCCATTTACATACTAAAAGATGGATAATGCATCAATTATGGTAGATTAAGAATATGTGTGGACATCATTATGAATATCTTCAAGGGCAGGTATTTTTTGTCGATATCAGAGAAAGATTTTTGCTGTTGTCATTTATACTTGTTTCAAGCCAAGACTTAAACACTTCAAAGAGGAATTGGCAAACTGTATTTTAATCTGAGCCTGGAATCTTTATTTTATGACAGTCCCCCAATGTACTTTCATGTGGGTCAGAGAAGTTCAATGTCAATTGCTGTGTTAGAATCTTACATAGCTTAACTCATTTGAAAGAAGAAGTGAGGCTGGTGTGTAAGAATGAGTTGTAGTTCAGATAATGAAGTAGCACAGAAAACTAACTTCTGTACATAGTCTAGAAATATATAAAATCAGACATAGTGGTACAATAGAATTAGTGGTTTTACACATTATGGTTAGTAATACTGTAAAAGAAACTGCTGCCATTATGATTGAAAATCATGTTTTGATTTTTTTTTTAGCAAGGAAGTACATGGGCAAATGTTGATAATATATGGGACTGTACCATATTAATATATTGTCTTGTAAAAAAAGTCTGTAGTACTTTGTTTATCTCAGAGGCATAGTTTTGGTAATGATATTTAAAGTTTAAATCAATAAACGTTTTGACAATGAATATCGTTCTTTAGCTTGGGCTTTTTTTCATCCTAATTATAAGAGCTGCATATTTAAAAATACGTGGGAAAGCCTTTTATTTTATCAAGACTTTTTCTTTTAGTTTTCTGTGTGGAATGAGCATTCCGTGTGTTCTCCTAGTCATGAATGAAGTGGCCTGGCAGGAGACCAGAGAAATGATGCATGTGAATGTTGGTCAGGAAGTCAGTGAGGTTGGAGTAGGGGTTGCCCCAGCTGGAACAGTAGTTGGAGCAACATCAGAGCCCAGTGCAGGTGGAAACACTTCTCACACCATCCCCACAACTGCAGTGTCAGGCGCTTCCAATGTCTCCGGTACCCCTCAGTGGACTTTCTCAGGATGATGCCAGAGTTGGGTGTTTCTTCCAGAGGCAGGCTTGTGAGCAGTTGAGTGGCTACTCCAGCAAACACCACTAGCCCACAAGAGTCAGCATTCATATAAATTGTTTGGTAGGTTGTTTACTTGTTTTTCATTGAAACCATTCCTGTGTTTTTTGTTGAATCCCCATCTATATGAAAGATATGTAAATGTCGTGAACCCCATGTGTTTTCTGTAAGTTGAATGGGGAGTTCAGGGGAACTATTCTTATTTTTTAAAGTACTTCAATGTTTTTACACACTATGAAGATTTAGTGAAGGGGGAAATTACTCTTATGTTGCTGTGTGTTGTTACCCATGTGAAAATAGTGTTTTCCAACTTACTGTAATCAGTTCTGCCATTTTTCACTGTTCCTGTTCTTCCTTAACAATATGAACTAACAGAAATCAAGTACAGATCAGCAGACTTCTCCATCTCAACTCTTTGATTTGAGTGTTCTGTGTGTCGGTGCTTGTTAAGATAGAAGTTATTGTATTTTTTTAATTTTTTTTTTTAAAGAATAGACAACTCGAGTTAGTACTGAAGAAATGGTTTTTCTCAAGTCTGAATTTATGCAAACTGTGGAAGAAGTTCAGTTGCAATTGTTTCGTGAGTATTGGATAGAGAATCTATGTAGATAAATATATGAAAGATAGAATATTTTGGTGGATTTAGAGGAAAAATGGAAAGAAAAATAAGAGAAATAAGTATAATAGATAAATTTCACAGAATGGTTGAGATCAGAAGGGTCCTATGGAGGTCCAGCCTCCCTCCTCAAGCAGGACCACCTAGAGCCAGCTGCCCAAATTATTATAAAGGTGAGAAGGAGACGTGAAGATGCTGAAATCTTTGATTCAACATGGGTATAGGTTATCTAAGCGTATCTTAAAACTGTGGATTTGACATAAATTTTAGCATGCCATAGTACAGTCAAAGAATGTAAAACAATGCCAAAGTAATAAGAAAGCATTTTAGATAAATACAGCAAGACTGAACCATTTTCATTTGTGAAGACGATAGAGCTTTATCCCCACTGATTCAATAGCAACTTAAAATGTATAGAAAGTAAAATACAAAATTGGAAAACTGTAAATCTGGCAGGGATTTTTCAAGCAAAAATAACTATTAAAAGTAAGAAATTTTCATACATTGAAAATAAGGATAGCTTAAAAGTATCTTTTGAAACCCTACTAGTCTTCTGGCAAGAAATTGGCACAAGCCTGAGGCCTTATGGGTGTACTCAAGTAAATACAGAGTGTGGAAAAACCTTGTACTTTCTTCTGTACCTGAAGATACCTAATTGAGTGGTCAAAGTCAGTTGAAAGAAGAGTTGTTGTGAGCAATTTGTTTTTAAGAGGAACAGATCAACTTGGTTGGAATCACTGATGGATTTTGAAGAATTTTCAAATTAACTTAAAGTGCTAAAGGAGTCAAGTAACACATTCTAAGTCAGAATAAGAAGTTAATAAATATACTTTCCGAGTTCCAAGAAACTGATTCCTGGGAAGACTAGGGAAATACTGTTTTGATGTCTGCAATGTCTTCTAAAGAACTGAACATATTATTAAGGATAAAGTAAGACAACGTCTTTAGTAAAGATAATTATTTGTCTAGTAGGATATTTAATTTTTACTCTGGTTAAAAGCCTGAAGAACTGCTTGTCAGGGACTATTGAGAAATGACCTATGGGAATTTTCAGTGAAGCCACTACTTGGAAGGCAGTTCATGCTGTTAATAATGTGCTTGAACTTTTGGTCAGCCCTGAAGTGGTCAGGCAGCTGGACTAGAAGGTGCCTTCCAACTGAAATATTCTATAATACACTGTAGCTTTAGAGCCTGTTGATAACACAGGGGTAGATGAAGTGGGTCATCCTGGAGTTCTGTGGTAGTACTGAGGCTTGATGTGTGCTGATTTGGAAAATATCAACACTGTGATGGAAAAATTTCAGGTGCCAGACACACTTTAGAGCAGGAAGTTCAAACACACGACGATTGAATGTGATTCAACTCTTTGTCAAGATGGAAAAATCATTTTGATATGTGTACTCTTGACACATTGCTGTCTAAATTTACTAGCCGCTCTGACTCAAAACTAGTATTGGCTTATAGAATAATAGGCACAGAAATGTGTAATGCTGTTAACATTGACATTCTGTGTCCTCCTAAGGCTGCTTCAGTTACTCCTGTGGCAAAAACTGTGGAAAGTTGAACCACTTTGCTGGCAGAGGGGGAGACTGGACAGAATTATTGGCAGCATAAGGGAGGGCAGAGGCTGGAGGAGCACTCATTTGCATGAGAGATGATATCCAAAAGTCTTTGCAGTCTCGGTTGAAAGGTGATGCATGCGCAGCTCCTCAATGCAAGATGTCAAAGCCAAAAAGTGCAATTTAAGTGAAGAGACCACCATTGTCACCCTTCATATTACAACAGCAGTGAGCATCTAGTCACTGACTGACAGGATTAAACATAAACTTCTCTGTCTAGAAATGACCATCCCTCAGTCTCATTCATCTTCCTTTAAAATACTTAAGATTGAAAAAAATTGTGAAGGGTAATGAATTAAGTATAAAAACCAGCTCACTTGGGTTTTTGATGTATTTTTCTTTCCCTCAAGACCAAAGCAGCACTTCAGGCTCTTCAACAGCACAGCATCTGAGGAATGTCACTGTCCACTGTGGCATCATCCTTTTGTTAACATCCCCATGGGGCTGCAGATAGGTTAGTGATCTCTTTGTCATTAATTCATATCACTTCTGTAATAAAGAATCGTCTAGGATACAAAGGCTTAGTGATCAGCAGTCAGTCTATAATATTTGGAGTTGTGGAGATGGGGTCTTGGGGTAGCCCAGGATATATTTTCTTGGACATCAGAATACTTGGGAATGTTCTTCCCATGTGCTGAAGCAAAGAGCTACAGCACTGTGATGCTGCCCAAGGTATTTGTCCTGTCTTTTCTTTCCCCCCATCATCCCTATCTGCCTCCCTCATGGCAAAGGTACTTAAGCACTTCAGCAGTTTAAACTAAATACATCAGGTTATGAATTTTAACATGTTTGCTGCTTCTGCTCTCTCTACCTCCAGTAGAGGGGAAGAGGGTAAGAACTGCTGGTGAAAACATTAGAATGCTGCAGGTAGGTCTACCAAAGCCTCCAGATCCTGCGGAAGCAAGAGTTGATAAGCAAAAGAACACCAGAGAAATGCTCTGATTGTAGCAGCCTTTTCAAAGCATCTGAAGGACAGTGGTGTTATAAACAAAAGAACATAAATTGTGTCTTTGCGCAAAGCTTCACTTGAGCTGCAGTTGCTGTAACTCATTTGTGTTAGTATTTACAAACTTCTGGAGAAGTTTTGTGAATAGCTGCTGAAACAAAGCAAAATTCTTTTTTTGGGGGGGATGGAGAGAACAAAGGAAAGAGTCTTACTGAGTTAAAGAGCTTTTTAGCACTTCTGTGATATGGAGGAGAAGCTCTATATGTCATTTTTTTGCAAGTACTCAGCATGACTTCCATGGGGATCTACTAGCATTAATATAGCCAAGACAAAATGTGTGGATGCTATTAAACTAAAAAAACATGCAAATGTTTAACATTGTTGCCTCAGCCTAAAATGGACAAATTTCTAGCAAAAATTTTGCCTTGGTTTTACACAATAAAATTGTTTTGTTTGTCGTTCAAATAAGATATGTTAATATGTTTGTGCAATGGAAATTGGGAAATAATTTTCCCATATGAGACCTCACAGTTGTGTAGCCAATCCCTTGGAACAATGAACATAATCTCAGCATTCAAATTGGGAACAACATCATCTGTTTCCTGACTTTACAGTGGGAGTCGCATTTCCTGAATCATTCGTTCTTCTTTTACAGATTCTACTTAAAACTGTCTCTAGAAATCTGGGTGAGCTATTTTTTTGATTTCCGAACTTCGTTTGCAACTTTCACTTAAAAGTTTAAAAACAAAGTCTAATTGTGAAATACAACTATTTTGAAGTGCTTTCAAAATAGCTCTTATAAACAGATACTTTATGACTTTTTCAAGTGCTAAGCAACTAAGCAGCACATAATTTTCCTATATTGCTAGTCTATCATAGTAAAAAAAATACCAAGTTTTATCTTAGCTGATTGATGTCTCTGTCTCCCTGTAAAGTTGATGCCCATCTGAAGCTGTTCTGGAGATCGTTTGTTTCTCTTACTGTAATCAACAGGTTCCATAACAACTTTGTTACGTGTTGTCTTTCCGTGTTTAAGGTTGTACTGGTTTTAATTTTTTATTTTGCTATTCTCTTCAATTAATTGCAGTAGCGTTTAGCTCCACTTAACTAGAAATCCAGATTGTAAATGTCAAATGTATGATTTAAGCAGCTTCTCAAACTTGCAAATTAGGAAAACTTTTCAAGCTTCACAAACTAGGAAAAGCAATCTTAGACTGGAAGGATTTTCCATTGTGGTTAGGGGAGAGCTGGGTGAGGGATTTCATTCCTATTTTGGAAAATGTTGTATGCCCTGTTAAATCCTTGATTAAGTTCTCGGTGAGATTTTTTCATCACTCTAGTTCTGTGTAATTTGGAGAAAATAATGTAAGTTTTTCGTGTGAATTTTAAGGTTGTGGGGTTTTGTGTGTTTAAAAAATTTTAAATGTCTTGCAACCTGCACACTTGAGACATCACCTTATCGCCTGCTGTGACTCTCAGACTTCTGGGAGTGGACATAGCTGGGAACAGGTAACTTGTCTCTCTTTCCCCTCTCTTTGTTCTGAAATAGCTAAAAGGGAATACTTTGTGGCATACTGCAAGGTAATTCAACTGAATGAAAAGCATTGAGAACTGCTATACTTTAAAGAAAATTACAGCTTAGATTTTGCAGGTACTTGATTTGTATTTTTAGTAGTTTCAAGCATGTAGTGCGTGGAATAGACATCTTAGTGTTAACTGTCCTGAGGGCAAGGAGAGTAATTGCAGTCACCTGACTTGTGCAAACAAGTTTATTCCATGTAACTTCTGTTCAAAGACTCTTTTCCTTAATCACCCCTTTCAATCACATTTGCCATTCTCATGCATCTGCATATTTTCTGACCTTTTCACCAACATTTCCAACTGCAGCTGATAGTTTCAGCTCATGAGCTGCTCGGCTAATTCCCACCCACAGCACATTGTCTCGGGTGCTGTCAAGCTGTGAACTGCTACCCCCTCTTTGTGGATTGTCCTATTCCTTGTGTCTTTATGAAGTACATTCACAAGCGTTGCTTGTGCCTTCTTCCACTTTTTTGTGCTTCCTGACATAGTCCTTGAGTTAGTCTTTACATTTTCACCTGTCTTGATGTCTCCTAATGCCTGGCACTCCTGCATTGTTGAGTGTCTTAATGTGAACCACTACTTTATTTTTACATTTACCAGTTTGGTTTCTGATTGTACCAATTTTTGTCTTATGCTTAGACTGAGAGCTCTTTGAAGCAGAAGCCTTCGTTCTCCAGTGCTCATTCAGTAATTAGCACAGGGAGATGCTGGGTTTATACTACAGCAAAACAAAGAGCTTGCGGTCAGCTGTGCGTTATCTTTGATTTACGTATAGATCAGTTATTCTGTATGCTTGTGCAACTGTAGCTCTGCAGAATCGGTTCAGGTCTGTGAGGAATTATTGACAGTAGTAGCCTAAACGTGCGCGGTGGCATCGCTTCGGGAGGTGACACGGGTTTGGAGCAGCCGGCGTGTGTCTGTGCACCACGGAGCCTGGCACGCCGGGAACCAGAGACCTGAGCTGCCTGCCAGTGGAGCCGGTTGAAGTTTTATTCCCATGTGCTCCAGGTTCTAGGAGACCTCTGAGTGAGGTCTCATTCCAAATGTGGTTGTAGAGTTGTTTTTCACAAAACTAAAACTTGTTTTAGGTGTTCTAGGAGAGTTTGGTATAGATGTCCAGGTGAAGGTGCTGGGAGCCAGTAAGGTTGGGGGGAAAGAAAGGCTACATGTATTCAGGTATTTTGCATTTGCAGTATATTTCTTCATATTTTCTTACTCACTTTCTTCTATTATTCAAAGTGTCAAGTAAATAAAAATATTTTAAACTTGTGTCTGGGTTTTTGTGGGTTTTTTTTGCTTAATCTAATTCTTATCCACAGATTTAGAATGTAGTTTTTTAATGTGATTAATAGTGGGGCTTATGAAAATGCATGACACTGCTTTATTGTTTATAGTTTTCTGAACTACCTTGGTTTGGTACAGTTTACATTAAAGTCGGGATGAGGAGGGCCCTTGGGTGTTTTTGTGAAGGTAAAGGAAGAGTCAGGTGAAAGCCTTTTCTCTTGAGTGAAGACAATGGAGGCTGGAATTCACAGGGAGCAAAGTGAAGTGGTGTGTAAATGTGTGAAGGGAAGGGGGGGGGCAGCAGCACTCAGGAAAACAGTTTGAGGGAATATTTTAGTTTAGATGAGAATGAATAACCTGGAATTTAGACATGTAATCAGAAGTTTTGCTTGTAAGATGTCACCTTTATTTTGTTAGATGGTAATTCGCATTTTTTGGTGGGTGTGTCCATAGTTAGTGCTTCTGCCTACCCTAAGTTCTGCTGTTGATGTGCTTGATAGCTGCCTTTACATGTAACTGCTTCTAAATATTGGGCTTCTTAAGTGAAAAAGTTGAAGAATTTGGCTTTAAATCCATCCTAACACAAATGTATTAACCAGTCTTTGAACTAATTTTTGTTACTAAGCTTTTATTAGTTTAATTTGAATTGAAATAGCCTACTTTATTTCCAGTAGGTTAATTGTCATCAGTATAAAGTCTTCGATGTTATATTAGACTTTTTTTTTTTTAAATTTCCTTTGAAGGACTATGCTGGCCAACATTTAATGTGATATTAATGTCCAAGGCTAAGCTGCTGCTCTTACTGAATTAGAAATGAGGCTCGTTGAATTAAAGTAGTCTCTTTGTAGATTTTTTTGTTGTTGTTGTTTTAACAGTTGCGTGTTTTTTTCAGCTTTTAGGCAATCTGTGGCTAGTTTAAATACACATATTGTCCAAAGAGAACGTCCGTAGAAAACAGCTGAAAGAAATGATAACAGCAATTTCTTTAAGTGTCCCTTCCCCTGCTATAGACAGATAAAGTAGAAAACACATATGGTTCCCTACAGTGGTTCTTGCAAAATAAGTGAAAAGAGACATGCTGTAGTGTTCTGTGGCTGTCCTTGAGGTTACGCAGAGTCTAAAGGCTTGAAGAATCAAGATAGATTTTGAAGCAGACGGGCATATGTTTGGTTTTTCTCACTGCCATTTTATGCTTGTGATACAGAGAAGTTGTGTGCTTTATCAGCAGCTTCCTTTTGAACAACTGTGTATTCACAGTGGAGTGAGAAGCCTGAAAATTCTTAATTTCTTCTTTGTTCTACTCATCATTCAATTCATTGCCTGAAGACTCAGTAGTTCCATTGCTTCATCCCTGGTTTTAGCACCCACTTGGAGAAGAGCAGACTGTATTGGTATTCCCTGGTTTCCTCTTATCGACTGGAGGAGAAAAGGAAGCAACAACAGAGCTTGTTCAAGGGTACTGGGCTGGGAGGGAGAAATGATGTTGCTAGAAACTTCTGGGCAGGAGAATTACTGGTGGAACTTCAGTTCTTGCATCTAGTGCCCTTGAAAAATGAATGTTATTGTAAGTTCTTCTGCCAGTCAGGACCAAAGAAAATTAAATACTCTGAGGAAGGGGATTTCTATATACCCAGAATTGCTGGGGGTGGGAGGAACTCTTCTGATATGAGTGCTGCAGTAACACAAAGTAAAACTGTTTCCTGGAAATTCTCTTCGAGTGATTTCTGTCATTTCCTCAGCCCTACTTTTAATGGGGGTGTGTGGGGGTATGTATATGCATATGCACAAAATCTTTTTCTTAGTATAAATAGTGTTATTTATAAATCAGTTATGTTCCATGGGATTCCTTAAAATCACTTTTTTTTTTAAGGTGGTATTAAAAAATACATCATTTTTTTGAAATAAAAAATTAAAGCTTGTTTTTTACTTATGGAGGAGGGGGGAGGTTTGCTACCAGATACTCTGGTAGCAAATAGAAAAGTGAAAATAATTTAGATATCTAAAGAAAATAGATCTTTAGATCACTTTCTTCATCAGCAAAAAATCAGCAAAAAAAGAGTCTTGATTGCAGTGTAGACAGTTAATTTATGGAAATTTTTACTTGATTCTAGGCCTGTACGTTCTATGTGTTCCGATTCTTTTTAAGACGCTTAAGAAAAGCTTGTTGACTCTGTTAGAATGAATGCAGTATGTTTTATTAATCATTACAATATATATTGAGGTAAATTGTCTCTGGTTCCTGCTTGTGGGTAGATAAATTTTGGGTTTATACAGAGTTTTCATCTTCAGAAAAGGCAAAGTTTTAAGTCTGTCTTTTTTTATTTTTTTTTTTAATAGCATAATGCCTAGGCAGTACTGAAGGTTTTTTAAAGTTTTTAACTTATTTAATGAAGTTTTTGAATAAGAGCTAATGATGAAGTAACAAAGGCTGATGTCTCAAAGCAGCAATGCAGCAAATTAATGTCACACTTCCTTATAGAAGTAGCTGTATAGTGTTATTACTCACAAAACCTTTCAGTGTAGAATGGAACAATAAGAGTTAGAAATTAGTCTCGGGAATTCCCCATAACTTCTGTTCCATCACAGAGGAGCACTTACTACTCTGTTGTAGGAAGGTGATGCTGACTGACTAGCTTAATACAAAAGGTACATTTTTAAAAATAGAAAAAAGAGATTTGGCATGTACAGATACTAAGTAATAGGCACTAATTAAGTAATAAGCGTGTTTAGACAAGAACTGCAATTCCAATTTCATTTCACAGCTTTGTTTTCAAACTTCTGAATATATTTAGTGTCTTCCTTTTTTGTTTGTGGTATATTTATGCAGGAACATGGGAGTGAGAGTGCAGAACAATATACACATGTCTAGGAGTGCGGTTAAGAGTCTCATCAAACTAGATGGGATTACACCTAAACTATTTCACACTGAAGATTAAACCTGTACATTTGCTGTTACGAAAGGCAGTTCTTCATTTTGGTGTACAAGCAGAGAAGGACCAGTGAGCTCCTTTCCCAAAGAATTACCTTTACTCATAGCTCATTTAAACAGTAAGCTAAAACTGTATGGATAAATACTATCTTGATAAATTGTTTTAATTAAAATTTTTAAAATAATTTCCTGTTTATAAAAACTCATTGGATAAGTTTTTATGGGACTTTTCTTCTATTTTGTGAAACTGTATGTTAACTTTTAATCTACGTACTAACTTTTTATCTACTGTCTCTTCTTTAGACTTGTATTTTACAAACTCCTGCAACATCTGTCACCCTGACTTCCTGTTCTCTGCATTTCCTAGAAACTCTGAGTGGATAATTTCTTACATGATTAAAAGACTTTGAAAAACCTGCTAAGTTATTTAGTATAAACTATATGCCCTGCTTATGTTGGAATATATCACTTCAGCTCTTCAAATGGAGCCAACAGTGTAACTGTTAGAAATAGTTATAAATTCTGGTTTCAGTACAGACACATTATTATTAATTTATGTGAGGCTGGTATTTCTACCAGTGTTTGACTGTAGGGATTAAGATCCTGAGCACTGAGGACACATGATAGTAATTCAGAAGAAGCTTGTGCTTAACAGTTCTGCCACTCCTAGAGCAAAGCTCAAGCTTGTTGGGTGGGAAGGCAGCATGAAAGACACTGCAAGGAAGAGATAAGTTTCTTACGTGATGGAAGAATTCGTGTTCAGGGAGAAAAACGAGAGCAATTATGTATTTCTTAGAGCACGTTTCATTCCGTAGCTGGGAACAAAACCTAAGGTTCCTGAATCTTGATAGGCCAATGAACCATCATGTAGCTCTGAAACAGGCGGCAAGATGTGCTTCAGATTCCTCAGCTTTTCTTCATGGGAGGCGGTGTCCTGTTCTTCTTGCTCTCTACAGTCTGTTGGCAGGGAACACGCAAGTAGATCTGTAATTTCTAAACTTGGCAGTGACTTGCGAGATGCTAACCAGCATAATTTTGTATATATTTATTTATATTTATATATATATGTGTGCTGTTGATAATAACCTAGGAGATTCCTTTCTCCTGTGTGCATGCTTCCAGGATACTGATATTCCTATTGAAAAGAATGTGACCAAAACATTTGGTCAGCATTGCGTATACAAGTATCGGCTCTTATCATCACCTTAGGCCTTTGTGACTTAGCTTTTTCAGCAGACTGGAGAGTCCTTTTGCTGAGTATATGTATTTATTTATTTTCCCCCCCTTGTTACATGCTGCAGAAACCCTGCCTTGAAATCTCCTAGTTTCCTTTTTTGCATTATTGGTGTCCTCAGCGCTGGTAGGATTGGCTTCTCAAACTTACAGTAGAAAGTTCCCAAGGAAATAAACCACAAGAACATTAAGATCCAGAGTGGTTGCTGAGCCAGGCCAACTGAATTGCCAGACTAAACTTGTTCTTGTTAGAGCATTTGAATGTTTTAAGGGTCATATAGTGCAGAAGTATAGCTTGATCCCAGAATATGAGTTAAGAAGCCTAAAATACAGGGATTGAGGAATTATTCGCTTGCCTGCAAAAAGTTTGAGTTGGTTTTAGACCGTTATATTTTAATGCAATGAAAATTGTTCAGTACTTATTGGGGGAAGATGTTTTGCTTTTGGGATTGTAACCATGGAAGTGTGTGTTAGAACTTAAAATTGATTGCTTAAGTGTTTTGTCAGAAGTGCCTAATATCTTGTTTATTCAAACTGTTCAAGGAGCTTAGATTGCTCTGGTTTTGGAGTATTTGGTTAAGTCAGCGGTCGCATTACTGTAACATACAGTGCTCAAAAATGGTATCTCTTTTCAAAATACAACCTATCTGTAGACTTTGGATTACTCAGGAGCAGCAATTTATATTAACCAGTTTGGCTGTAAATGAAGCTTTGATTCCATGATGCCTCAAAAAGGTATGGAAAGATGCATCTAGCCAAAGGCAGCTTTAATCAAGTGAATGCCTTGCTTTCTTAAAATGCTATACAAAATATTTAGTATTTTGTAACTAACTTGTATACTGTCTTGTAGTTGTCTGTCAAGCTGCTGGGCGGCATTTTTTATCTGGATTAGCTGGTTTCTAAACCAAAATAAGGAGATTTCAGTTAATTTGGCAAAAAATTTTAGAGGGGAAATATCTATATATAGCCCTGAACTGCAATATTTGGTAATAGATATTTGGGGATTTGCAATTTAGGCTTGTTGTGTAATTTTCCCTTGTTGTCCTTAGACAGAAATCTAGTAAATTTATAACAAAATGTTTTAATTTATATTAAAATATTATTTTTATTGCTGGCTACCATCTGAAATGTTAAATGAGCTTTTTGTATATGTAGTCAAGTGTCTGGCACGGCTTTACAGAACAGTGTTTAACTATGTATTATGTTTTAAAATAAAGCCATTTTAGTGTTCTTAAATTGGTTTTAAACTTGCTAATGATTCTAAGTCTCTGCCATAAGCATGTGTCATACATAAGAAGATAAATGCTGCAGAAGAGGCACCCCTGTAGAAAACTACCAAAAATGAATTTTGCATTGAAGCATTCAGCAAAATAAAGAAAAAGGCTCAAGCATTTGCAACGCGAACAAGAAGGTTCCTTTTCTTTCCAGTCACAGTAGTGTAGTTGCCAGGTGCTTTGTGTTGAATTTATGGTCTAGTACTGGAACTTCAGGCTCCAAATGCGTCGTTCTTTTCTTTTCAGGGTGGTTAGAGGACTCACCTGGGAGGGGATAAATGAGATTTGGAATTTCTTCATGCAGAAAAAGTGTCGTTGCTACTTTCTGGTTAGCTGGTTTAACCACTTTTAATGTATAAAATGAAGTCTTCGTAGATCTTTTTTTGTTGTTGTTGTTTTATAATTATTTTCTCCAGCTGTTTTCAAAGAAGTGATCTTTGCTTTTGCAAGAGAGCGATTAGAAGCTTATTTCTGGTAGGATTCAGGGTTACTGGAGAGAGTACTTGTTCCTAGATCTGAATCTCGCTGCCTGAATTCCAGGAATGGATATTGTTTTAAAAAAGCAGTGTTTCTTATGGTAATCCTAGATGACTATCCAGTCTGCAGTCTACCTCCTGAGTTACGTCAGGACATGGTTTCACAGAATCACAGGATGATATGGGGTTGGAAGGGACCTCTGGAGATCATCTGGTCCAACCCCCCTGCCAAAGCAGGTCCTCCTAGAGCAGGTTACACAGGAACTTGTCCAGGCGGGTTTTGAATGTCTCCAGAGATGGAGACTCCGCCACCTCTCTGGGCAGCCTGTTCCAGGGCTCTGCCACCCTCAAAGTGTAGAATTTCCTCGTTGTGTTTAGATGGAACTTCTCATGTACAAGTTTGTCCCCATTTCCTCTTGTCCTGTCACTGGGCACCACTGAAAAAAGACTGGCCTCTTCTTCTTGACTCCCACCCTTTAAGTATTTATAGGCGTTGATCAGATCACCCCCTCAGCCTTCTCTTTTCCAAACCTTCTTGACCAAACCTTTTACTTGATGATTACCAAGTTTATTGCAAGGGGAGTGGTAAAAGCTGTTGATGAAGGATGGAAGGACAGTCCCATTCATCAGCAGCTGGTTAGGTGTGCTCAGCTTGGTCATGAACTCAATTTATTAGCTGAATGTTGAAGCATTCAGTGTTGTCTGGTGGGCACAGTGTGAGGTACTAGTGAAACACAGAAAGAAATGAGGTAACTAATCTTACTTGGAGTTTTGACAGAATAAAGGAAGGTTTTTATGTAGGACTCTAGATTTAAAATAAACTATTTTGTGGATTTCAGGGAGAGAGAGCATAAACTTTAAGAAAGTCTACTAAAAAGATACAATTTTGTTTTTACTCTGTATTAAAATCTCATTCCTAATGCTGTGCTGAAAAATGGACTGACACGTGCTGTATTAATATCCAGTTTCTGTGGAAGGAGAAAAAGTTTGGAATTTTCAATCAGTATGTCAAAGGGGAAAAGTTCATGGATACACTTAACTGGTTCTATCTATTTAACAGCAGCGTGTGAGGAATTGTTATACCTAAAGACTGCTTTGGTGTGTAGTATCCATTTGTGCATAATTTGGGGGCCCTGTGGAATGATCTGATGTGTATCAGAAACGTGGAACTGTTGCCAGCTTCTATTAGTTGGAAAGGCTCATCAGCATTTGACTCCTGAAAACTAAGATTAGATCTAGCAACTAATCCCGAAAGCAGGTAGGTGGTAAATGGAGAAAAGAGGAATCTTCAGAGTGATTGTAGGGGTGAAAAAAAAAAACAACTACGAAAAAAAAGTAATCAGCCAAAACTAGGAAATAATTGTTGAACAGTGTGTTTCATAGGCCTCTTTTTTTGATTTATGAATTATTCTCGATGACGGGAAATAAATAAAAACGGAGAAATTCTTTTTTCAGTGTTCTGAATTTGAGGTAAAAAAAGTATACAATAAAAATGTTTATTTCTGGAGCATATGAATTAAGTGAATGTTGGCATTGAATTAAAGCAAATAAAACTTTCTGGTAATACAGATAATCCTAACCAAAGTTTCTCCTTTGGGGAGAGGGCATGTCCTTATAAGTAGCAGATCTAGCTTGGTTGTTACTATACTGGATGTCTTCTTCTGTTGCAGTGATAGGGTCAGCATTGGGGAAAGCAGATGGTCAGAAGATACTGGTGCTGCCTGTATTTTCTCTAATCTCTAAACTGATCTGTTTAGAGATCAGTTTAGAGACTTGCATTTATGATACGGGACAGGGTTTTGTGGGCTGCAGTTTTTGATGGAAACAGAAATGGAGATTCTTTGCTGCAGGAAAAGGACTGTGTTATTTCTCTTGCTGCTGATAGCAATACACCAACTTAAATTTCACGTGTGTAAGAGTGGGGCCAGTGAGTGAAATGTTGAATGTACTATAGTTTATTTACAGTTTCAGAAAACTTCAGTTTCTTAGAGTTGATTCTGAAGTGCTCAGGGAAAGAGGAAAAAAAAAAAAAAGGGAGTTAGCTGTGCTATTATGTTCTATTACCCTGATCCTTGGATTGTCTTCTTAGAGGCTTGGAAGTGTGCGTGGCCAAGTTTTTGAACTTTGCTGAATTGTGAAATATAAGCATTTGGTATTAGGTCTTGCAGCACACACAAAAAAACCCCAAACAAACAAAACTGCCATCACCAAAAATAATAATAAAAAAAATCCTCTTAAAAAAAACCCCAAACCAAAACAACCAACCAACAAACCAAAAAAAATCCAACAACAAAAAAGAACCCACAACCAAAAAATTAAAATGTTTTTCATACTTGGTTGTTTTTTATCTAACACTGATTTGGGTAGTGTTTATAGTAAATACAATATTGCAGGTATTAGCTACAGATTTTGCTCAGAGATACTGTTAGACCAAACCCACCTTTTAAGACAGCAGTATCTGTGTTGAAACTAAATTGCATGACTTCAGCATGGGGAGTGGCTTATGGTAAAATAATCTCTCAACCATCAGAAGAAATTCTGTTTTCAGAAACTGTAATATATGAATTCAGAAGTCTTCAAAATTTGAATTTCTGTTTTTTGTTTCGAAATAATGCCTCTTCTATAGTTAATTTTTCTATATGCATGCACAATAAATGGATTTTCTCTGAGCTAATAAAAAAGAGCTTCTTTCACATAAATTATATATAATCTATTTTTTAATTAATTAGAAAAAATACCTTTAGCATTTTTAAGGATAGATTAAAATCTGCTTCTAGTTTTTTAAGCAGTAAAATCAACCTAATTGAGATAAATGTCAGCATCGCTGGAAAAAAGGTCAGGTTGCTGATTCCTCCCTCCCACCCACCCTTACCCCCTGTTAAGTCACTGTGAAACTAAATTTGCTCTTCAGTAGGTCACAGAAATTGTTGGAGGTTGGTTTCAGAATCTGTCTGAATTAAAATACTGTTCTTTCTGAGGGAATATTTCTTTGAGCTGTGAAATTCCTTCCTCAAGTACAGAGACACTCAGCCTCAGAAGTTAATGGCTTATGATGATTATGGGGCAATAACAATGTTTTCAGAATAGAGCATTTTGAGAATGCGAAGAAGATTGTAAAAGTTGTTTGCACCAGAATATTAAAACCACGAGATTCTTTCTCTGCCAGTATTTGAGTGTTTTGAAAAGTGAGCTTAATGTGTTATGAACTGTATGGAGTCTTGTTTTATTTGTTAATGTAAAGAGTTGGGCTTACTGGGTGAAATTGACTCCTTGGGAAAGGACTGGTATTGGGAGGGAAACTTTAATTTTATTTTGAACTTGAATAACTTTACCATTTTATCCTGCTGCATCTCACTGTTGAGAAAGAAGGGAAAGGGAGAAACAGCTCTGAATTTCCCTTTTTTATTTGTTTTTCTAAGCTTGTCATGGCTTTGAAAATTCCTTGTGGAAACCATTTTCTCAGGAAGGAATGCACCCAGTGCATTCTGTCTGCGTGCCATGGAAAGGGGGGGCTTGTTGCAGCAACAACTCTGGCTTTAGTAATACACCTTTCATATTTACAACAAACAAAAAAAGACAACACACAGAGAAGGAAGAGTGCTATTTCCTGGAAGAAAACACAAGAAATTGTGGTAATGCAGCCAGTTATTAGATTTTAAAAGCAACATATTGCTAGTAGCTTTTGTCACCCGTCTTGTGAGATTTTGTTTGTTTGCTGCTAAGTGTACTTGGTAACATTGTGTGCAGTAGCTCCTCCTCTCCTTTCTGAAGGATATTGTATGTCCAAATCTTTAATTTCACTTTTTGCATTTGTTGCAAATGTAATATTGGTTGTTTCCATAGTAAGTGATACCCATCCAGATATATGAAGATTAAAATGTTTAAGTGTCTTGGAACTTCTTACATGTTATTATATATAATATATATATTATATATTGGGCACTGACACTATTTGTTCACGAAATCTAAACTCATGTTCAATCTAGATTGAGTAGCAAATTTTTTTTATGCTGTCAGAAATCTTTTGGAGTATTATAAACTCAACTTTTGGAAATATATTTGACTAATGAATCTCTCTTTTGGTTTTCCCCCTACAGGTTCGATCTGTGGATGAGATGAATCATGAGTTTCAAGCTCTTGCCCTAGAATCTCGGGGAATGGGAGAGGTAATTATTGAGAGCTGAAAATCTAGTTGGTGGTTTGGAAATGTTGATACAGTTTAAGAAGTCTTAAATAAAATGACCTGAAGCAAAGAGCTTCTCTTAAGACCTGATCAATTTTTCAGGCAGCTAAAGTGCTCTAAGGTGAAGATAGACTAAGTGCTTTGCAAGAACACTGAGATGATGGTTGACTGGATGTGCTGTGCTGCTACATCAGTCTTACTACATGACTGATACTTTTAGGGAAATGACAGAGTAACTTGTTTGAAAGTTTGTGCAATTCTATGAAATGAGGTGTGTTTTCAGTGTCGGTGTGTCTAAGCTGGTGAAAGAATTGCTTCCTACCTCTGAGAAGCCAAGGAGACTGGATCTGAAAAAGGTTTGGCTTCAGGAAAGGTGAAACTGGCATACCCTGGCAGAAATGTGTGGTAATTTTTTTTTTATTATTATTGGCAATTACTCCTTAAAAGAAGACTTTGACCCAGGTGAAGAGTACGATTGTACAGTTTAGCTAGAGGGAAGGAGGGCTCTTGATATGTTTGGTTTAAGTTTTGTTTTTTTTGTTTAAGTCAGACAGGACGGGATTAAGATCATGAAGGATGACTTAGCACCTTCAAAAGCAGTTCCCTGAACTGTTTAGAAAGTAACCAACATGCAGTAGAGTTACCAGCCCTGACAGGTCATGGTAATGAAATAAATTCCCGTTGAACTAAGATTTCAAATACTGATCCTTCCTTTTGTCTCGGTGGATGTTTACCTAATTCAGTTGATAATTGAACCAGTGACTATTTCAGCTCAACTTTTTAAAAATGATGAGAGAACTGTGATCTCTATGGAAACAATAACTCACTGATAAAAACAAATGTCGTGTTCCCGTTGCTGACTGTTCTGGGAATGACACGTGGTTATTCTTACTTGATTTTTTTATTTATTTTTTTTTTTATTTTGAATGAAGCATTTAACCAGTCAGTTGGCTTTTCAGCAATTCTTGCTTCATTCAGGGTTCCATACTGACTTTCTTGAACCATCTCCAGTTTGAAAAAGTGATAATAGATGAAGCCCTGTTCTGTTGAAAGCTGACTAACTGCATTGGATATGCTTCCCTCTCCCTTCGCTCTGCCTCCCCAGCTCTTAAAAACTGCTTTTGAAAGGTAAAGGTGTTAGTAAGGTATCTGTGATAGTACCAACAGCATGAGTGGATAGGTAAAACTCATATTGGTGTTTGTTATTTTGCTGCCCATGAAGTACTCTGAAAGATTGAAAGCAGTGAAAGCAAAGGAAGGCACAGATGCCTGGGAATTAAATTGAGGTGTATATGATTGCTCATACGGATTTTCGTTTTAGGTTATCTCAGATTGAGGGAGATATTTCTACGGGATTATGATTTTGTTTGTTTTCATGGTGCTGTGTCGATTTATGAAGATGTCTTTTAAAAAAATAGTAGTTCTGGAATAGATTCCATGGCTGTTTAAACCTTCTTTTTGATTATAAACTTCTAAAATATTAAAGGAAATGTCTTTATTTATAATCTAAGCTAGAATTGTTTTTTTTACATTCTTCCTTGCTGCTGTCTACTTTGAAAGGTGTAAAAGAGTGGTTATGTCAGCTGATCTGCTTCTGGCTATTGGGAAGTTGTTCTCTTCCTCATGTTCTCTGTCTAGATAGATTTTGCTCTGAATTGAAATTAATGTCTTGTTCATAATTCTAATCCTTCTTGGTTTTTTTACCAACTGGGAATAGGTACTTGACATTAGGAGGTTGTTAAGTCTTTTCACATCATTACTAAAATCAAAGCTGTCTGTGAATTGTCAAGCAAGTATCTCTTCCATGTTCCAGTGTAAGGAAATGTAGTATGAAATCTGTTTTCATTGTACCATAACACATTTTAGAAATATTATGTACTGGAAATCCTTCTGTTAAGCTGTCCATCTGAGCTGCATGCGGATGGAGCCTGGTATCAATTAGTATTGGGAATAGCACAGTGTAACAGGAGCCAGGTGTACGGTTTCCTTGATCTGTTTCTGTCTTGCAATTCTTTGTTAATTTATTCTGTAAAAAAGCAGGCTAAAGTTATATTAGCAGGAGATCTGCTGTATTGCAGGCATCTTTCCCAAAATGTCTCCTAAAATTTTAGCTGTTAAGTTGGTTTGAACACAGATGATGGTTCTGGCTCTGGCTCCCAAAAGCTATCGTGACCTTTAAGGTCATGATAATATTCTGAAGAAATACACGTGGTGCTATTTCTCTTCTCTAGGCATCTGTTCGTTTGCTATTCCAGGGCCAGCATAGTGGGCTTTAGGACCTTTAGTGTGACCCAGTACAGACATACATAAAATTAATTGCCAAACAGAATATAAAACTAAATCTTTTTTAGATAGTGGCTGTTCCTATAGAAACTTACAGGGTCAAAGCACATGCAAATTTCATTTTAGGGACAATGTATTCATTTCTGGCATCAAAACTTTGTTCAGAGAAATTGCAGATGGCTCTGTAGGAATAATTTCTGATCTGAAAAATAAATAAATAAATCCTTAATTCAAGACCCAGTAATCGAGACTGTGCAGTTACTTATCAGAGAGCTGGTTAAGAGGCAGCTTGAGCATAATTGGTTATTATCTGTGCTTAGAAAAGGGCTTTGTTCATCTGGCAGATGATAACAGGGATCAGTGCTGATACTGAAAAAGAGACTTTTTATCGTACTGTTGGAAGAGTTTAGTAAGAAACATGGCAATCTTTTTCCATTATTTTGAATTAGGATTGGATGTATTTTTGTAAAGTTTCTTTTTTATTGGATTAAATGCAGGAAGTATTGATCAAAACCCATATTATCAAAGGATAAAGCATGATGATTTTAGGTGCCTGTATTAATTAGTGATAACGACTTCTTGATTAAGTCTTTTTTTAGTTGAACTAATCAAGTGGTTTTTTTCTTGTATGTTAAACAGAAAAACACTTGTATTCTTCTTTTGAAAAGTGCTCTATTTTTTTTTTATTTATTTTGAGTTCCACAATGAAGTAGTTGACAGCTGCTAAGGCTGCTCATTTATATGGCAATCCAGTAGCTAAAACATCCCTTTAAAAGAGCATGGCATATACATCATCTGTCAAAAATGAGTAAATTATAAATCTAAATCACTGACCCTCAGGGACATGCAAAATTGTAAACTTAAAAGAAAAATACATTTCTTTAAATATATGAGGGACTTCGTTGTGTAGAAATTTTAATGGTAATTTTTCTGCAAATCTGTTTGATCTTCAGTCAGATAGTTTCAACTAAGGCTCTTGAGGTACAGGTGATGCATTATGGTTTGTGTTAAGGATATTCTGTGTTCTTTGTGTACCAGGGTAAGTGAAGATTGCAGTGGGTTGAATATATCTGTTTGGTGTTTGAAAGAATGTAGTTAAAATACCCACAAAAAAACCCAACAAACCAAAGCAAACCTAAAAAAACCTTCCACAAACAACGACAACAAAAAAATCCCCCCCAACCACCTGTACTTCTGCAGTGAGGATTATTGCTGCTTTCTACCAGTGGACGGGTTTTTTCCTTTGATAGAACCACGAATGAATTTTGAAATCAAAACCAGTATTACAGCGTGTTCTGCTCTAAATTTGCATATTGTTCTTAACATTGTGTTGTCTGAACACCTGTCTGTGAGTGGAATTTTCTAATTTCAGAGTAAGCATACTTTAAGGCGATGCTCATTTTGTGACACACAAGATATTACTTGATCTGTTTTACTCTGACAAGCTTGTGTCACCTTCAGTTCTGTATTTCTCATAACTCTCATCTCAGCTGGACACACCTGAACTTGTCTTAGACTGCATTTCAAATAAAATGTGGTTCTTTTTCTCAAAACCAAGGTTTCATAGATGTGATGAAATGCTTGCTTTCTCTTCTACCGCTAAATGACAAAATGAAAAATAAGTAGTGTCCCAAACATGTTACAATATCAACCTGGAGAGGGTGAGTAGATTGCACAGGATGATGTGAAATTATAGTACTTCTTGCTTTTATTTGAACCGCAGCTGTAAGATGCCATTACTATATTTCTCTGTCCTCTGATCCCTTGATCCCTCAAATTGGGGGTAAATGTAATAACCTAGTACTCCCAAAGTATGTTTGGTTGACACCTGGTGATGCTTCTCCCATGCTTTGAGAAAGTGGGCATCTCTGCTGGGGCAGGTCATAACAGTATAAGACTCTTGCAAGTGTAATACTCTCTTCTAGTTTTGTTGGGCTTTGGCTGTTTGTCATCCTCCGCCCCGAGTCCTTCTGTGGTAAGGAATTCATGTGAGGAGCCCGGGGATTTCAGCAGGTTAGCAAGTCAGAATTCTTTGTTTCTGGTAAGAGCTCTGTGCAGCACAGAAACCCAGCAATCAGCAGTCCTTAAGCTACTCCAGAGGAGCTCTTGTCACCTCTGTTTCAGTGGTACTGGTGTGGCCTGATAATGGCAATGCTATCCTCTTCTTTAAGCTGTTTTCATGAGCTCTTTCAATGCTGCTCTTGTTAGTAGTTTCATCAAGGGTGATACTAAGCAGCTGTGAAGTTCAAAAGGGTTTTTTAGTCACTTAAGTAACAGGACAATTAAAAATCCAGAATGTACTTGTTTATTGCAAACAACGCTTTATCAGATTACATTTGTTTTTTCTAAATTCTCAAAATCCAATATTTTGAATTGAACATTACATTGTGCAAAATTTGATGGATTATGATGCTGACTTCAGAGATCTCTATTTTTTTTGCAAGCTGTTTTCTTCATAGTTTTAGTTGATGGACCTTTTAAAGTATGACTGTGTAGTCTGAGAATACAGCTTTTTAATTACATGTTGAAGAGAAAATGTGATATGTAGAGTTTGGCAGTCATATTGTTACCGGTGGGAAAAGTTGGAGGAATAAAGTAGTAAAATAAAAGTAAAAGGAATGCTGACATTTGAGGTGCTTTTGTTTGTGCAGTGCTGCCGTCACGTGGCACTAAGCCTTCTGTCCTCGAAGACAGTAGAAGTCAGATCTAACCTGAAACACTCTGCTCTACAAGTAGTAATGAAAAAAAGCCCACCATGCAGCTAAATGAAATCATTGGGACGTGGAACTTCAGATTTGAGTGTCACTGATTTGTAACCAGCAGGCCCCTACGGCCTAAAGGAACTGACTTGCCACCGTGTGTGCTAGTTGCATTCTAAAATTTGAAATATGATGCATTTCTAAGCAAAAGGAACTTGACAGTGAACTGCTGCTGGTTCTGGTTATCATGATAGTAATAGTCAAAGGCCTGGCTTTTGAGCCAAAGTGGAAAGAAGGCAGTGTTAATTACAGTTCCTGAGAGGATTGACTTGGTTTAACACGGGGATTAATTTTAATTACTGATCCCATATTGGGACCAGTACTGTTTAATATCTTCATCAGCGGAACCAAGTGGCAGTGGGATCAAGTGCACTCTCAGCAAGTGTGCAGATGACACCAAGCTTTGCGGTGCAGTTGACACGCCTGAGGTATGGGTTGCCATCCAGAGGGACCTGCACAGGTCCATGTGAACCTCATGAGGTTCAACAAGGCCAAGGTGCAGGGTCCTGCACCTGGGTTGGAGCAACAGTCACTACCAGTACAGCCTGGGGATTGAAGGGATTGAGAGCAGCCCTGCCAAGAAGCACTTGGGGGGGATCCTGGCGGATGAAAAGCTGGACATGAGCCAACAATGTGTACTCACAGCCCAGAAAGCCAACCACATCCTGGTCTGCATCAAAAGCAGCGTGGCCAGAAGGCGAGGGAAGGGATTCTGTCCCTCTGGCTGGTGAGACCCCAGCTGGAGTCCTGTGTCCAGCTCTGGACCCCTCAGCACAGGAAGGACATAGACCTGTTGGGGCTGGTCCAGAGGAGGGACACAAAAATGATGAGAGGGCTGGAGCACCTCTCCTGTGAGGACAGGCTGAGAGAGTTGGGATTGTTCAGCTTGGAGAAGAGAACACTCTGGGAAGACCTTATAGCAGCCTTTCAGTACTTAAAGGAGGACTACAGGAGAGATGGGGACAGACGTTTTAGCAGGGCCTGTTGCAGTAGAACAAGGGGTAACAGCTTAAACTAAATGAGGGAAGATTCAAACTACATACTAGGAAGAAATTCTTTACTGTGAGTGTGATGAAACAGTGGCCCAGGTTGCCCAGAGAGGTGGCATCCCTGGAAACATTCATGGTCAGGGTGGTCAGGGCTCTGAGCAAGCTGATCTAGTTGAAGATGGCCCTGCTCATTTCTGGGGAGGTGGGACGAGATGACCTTTAAAAGTTCTTTCCAACCCAAACTGTTCTATGATTCTAATTTGATTAGCTTTTTGTCACAGCAGCTTCTGTATTCTGTATGTCTCCCTCATAACTTCAGCATCTCAGTCTCTTTGTGGTCATTTGAGCAATTTCTTTATACAGCATCAGCTTCAGTAACGGAACGTAACTTTTAAGAGTTTATAATTATTCCACAGCACCATGCTTCCTGATGCAAAGCTGACTTGGGTATCTAAAATGAGTTATTTGTGTATCCCATTAATAGTATTGCTATTTTTTTGGCCATTTATAAGCATATTTTAAATAAAAACGTTTTCTCTTTTGGAACAGCTTTTACCTGCCAAAAAATTTTGGGAACCTGATGATTCAGCAAAAGATGGACAAAAAGGGATATTCCTTGGTGATGAGTGGAGAGAGACTGCATGGGGAACTCCTCGTAAGTGATTGATGTATACATATTGAAAAATCAGTCATGTTTAGTAAAAGTAATTTCAAAATAAATATTTTACATTTTATTTGTATGTTAACTTTTTTTTTATTGTGACAATGTATACTGCATTGGTGGTTGTTTGCCAGTAACACGTTTTGAAACTGGGATTTGGAATTTTTCATTTAATTTAATTTAGGTCTTGTTTAACATTGCCTCTGTAATAAAATGCAAATACATTACAACTTGTCTTAAAAAAAATACAATAGTTTTATTTATTTATTTGTTTTTAACAGACCATTCTATGTCCCAACCTATTATGGTACAGAGAAAGCCTGGACAGGGTTTTCATGGAAACAGTGAAGTAAATGCTGTATTGTCTCCACGATCAGAAAGTGGTGGCCTTGGAGTGAGCATGGTAGAATATGTGTTAAGTTCCTCTCCAGCTGATAAATTGGATTCCCGGTTTAGGAAAGGAGCTTTTGTAAGTAATGCAGTGTGTTAACCTTGCCTAATTACCTATTATGGTCTTACTGTCTTACATGGTTATATTTTCTATTGTGTTTGTCCATTTTCCATTTTTAACTCTTTTCTTTAGAAGGAAGTGTGTAGTTGCTATCTGTCTGTCTTCCTTGGTTGGAGGGGGCAGAAGAGGGAAGTGGTTTGGGAATCTTGACTAAATAGCTATCTTAAAAACAGTACTTTGCTAACACCTTTAAATAAAGGTAGGGAAAAAGATTGGAAATAGCTTAATTTAAAATGTGTGATGGGATTTATTCTAGATCTTCCTATTCTATGTTTCCATACGGGTTTGTTCTGTACTAGATGTTTTGAATGTATAAAATAAACTTTATCTGAAGTGTTACTGCTTTAACAGCACCGCTATAGTTAAGGTTGAGTTAGCTCTTCCATTATAAATCTTGGCATTCCTTTTCACGTTTTGGCAGTTATTAATTGCATGTGGTTGAAACTTGATGACCAAGTTACCCACCAAATGCAATTTCATTGAAAATAAACTGTTTGTATTGTGTACGTGCACTGTAGTGTAGAATTAGGTCACCTTGTGGTGCTCCTATTGTGTTCTGTTCAATATTCAGAATCAAACAGATTCTTTTTCCTCAGGGCACTAGAGATGCTGAAACAGATGGACCTGAGAAAGGA
Source organism: Tringa tobata (assembly GCA_033628505.1). NCBI lineage: Eukaryota > Metazoa > Chordata > Aves > Charadriiformes > Scolopacidae > Tringa > Tringa tobata. The sequence continues at coordinate 28,954 of JAHREE010000186.1, forward strand.
GATCAGAAAGGCAAGGCTTCTCCATTTGAGGAGGACAAAAACAGAGATCTTAAACAAGGAGATGATGAGGATGTTACTAAAATAAATGGCAGAGGTTTGCCAAATGGAATGGATGCCGATTGCAAAGATTTTAAGTAAGCTTTTAACTGTTTCTCAAGAAGACGAGCATGTCTCTTAAGGGCATTATTACAGTTCTGGTTTGTGTGTCAGCTTTAAACATTACCCAGCTGCAGACTGATTCTTCCTACCTCACGTCCTCCCTTTCCCACTGTGCCACATGTTTCTTAGGATGTCATTAATGTGTGTGTCACTTCTCATGAGACAAATTCGTGTTATTATAGTAATTATTCAAAGTAAATGGGTACCTTCAAAATGTGGTGAATTAAAGAGGGATGAAAACTTTAACCCTTTTAATTTCAAACTAAATTCATTTCTCTCTCTGCTTCTTTTTAATACTCTATAACTCTTGCATCTGATTGTTGTTGCAGACAGTGAGTCCTACAGAATTTTAATTTTCCTTCTAATTTTGCTAGTGGATACCACAGCCTAACACAATTATTTCCCCACAAAAGTCTTCATGGAAACCATTTATTTGACTAAGGAGAAAAAATGTATTTCCCTGTTCACATAGTTAAGTGTCACCTATTCACAGTATAGAATGGTGGTGTGGTTTGGTTGTTTTCTTGGGGGGGGTGGAAATTGGACCAAGCTCGATCTTTTGAACTGAACTCCTATATGACAGCACAGCCAGCCTGTTCTTCCCTAATACTAAACTGCATTTTAAATTGGGTATTTTAAAGGACTAATCTTTGTTTTTAAATGACTGTGATGCATTTGTAACTGTCATACAGAAGAATTAACAAAATCTGATAACTAAAGTGCTGCTCATAAATTTGTATTAATGTGATGAACGTGACCAAATAGTTGTGGTTTCATTAGTCCATAATTGAACAAGTATGTTAAAATGCATGTTTGAATCCCATATGTATTTCCTACCCTTTAAAAAATGCATTGACCTGTGGCTAAGGAGGGATTCTTCAAGTCCATTTTTCAAGACATATTATTGGAAGGAATATAATACCAAGCTTATTAAAGAGCTTAAATTAGCTCCTTTCGGATGCATGCTGCGATACGCACTGTAAACAAAGTTACCATCAGTATCCTGTGTAGAAAATGCAGAATAAATTTTGTCCTGTTGTTCTTTACAAGTATCTGTTTCAATTTTGAAATATTTGCTTGCAAAGTACCTTCTGTATTATTTAAGGAGAGAAATTATTTAAACATATGCAAGTGCAAAAAAGCATCCAAAGCCAGTGAACCTCTAAAAAAAAAAATAAAAAAATAAGGCAATCTAATTTAAATGGGCTGTATAAAGTGGTGGTATAAACCCCTCCAAAGAGAGGTTTATAATTGAAGTATTGACACAACTTTAACTATAGCAACAGAACAGCACCAATATAAGGAGCAACCTTTATTAGGTAAACAAGAAAACTTTGTCCTGTCCTCCTCCTTGTATTTTTATTGTACTTACAGCTTTTTTTAAACTAAAATATGTACTGGAATAACTGCCTTTTTTCCTTTTGTTGTTTGCTTTGTTGATACTGTATGTCACTTGGGAAGAATCAGGAATATCAAATGGATTCAAACAAAACCCAGAAGTTTTGTATGTTGAGCAAGGCATGGTTGCTAGCTAGGATATTTAGATGGTAGCCAGTATGTTACAGATGGTCATCACAAGGTTGGTTCTTACATTAAAAAAAAAAAACTAGTTTAAGTGCTTTATCTCAGAAGTATTTTGTCCAAAGTAATAGATCATACAGTATCATTGAATAAACTCACTAAAAGACTGCTTTCTGGCTATGCAATCTTTAGACCTGGTACTAGCCAATACATAAGTACTAGCAGATGTCTTTGCGTTAGTCTTGTGCTTCAGTGAGGAAACAGATACTTCAGCTTCAGAGCCCCGAAGAGGGAGGAGTACAGGTAGCACTAAGGCTTTGCCTCTGTCCTAGAATTAGCAGTTACACCACCCTGGTCTGGCTGTGTGCTGCTGGAATAAATCTAGTATCATCCTGCAAGATGGTGTTTTGTATTTGAGCCTAGTTTTCACAAACAAAGCAAACTTAACTGAAAGTTGTATGTTTCCTGAGGAACAGTATATAATTACCGAGTTCTGCCAACACAATAATGCTGTTAAAGGATTCTCTCACGCAATTCATTCCCAGCAGCTGACTTAGATTTTGGCCAGTAAAAATTGGTACTCTGAACAATGTGGCCTGACACAGAAGGTGGAGTACCACTCCAAATTAAGGTACCCTAAATCTAACCAAATCCAGGGCTGGGAATCTGTTGGCATCTCACTTGAGGTGTCTGCCCGTAGGTGTTGATGGGTGCCCAGAGATTCCCGTGAAGTCAGAGGGGATGCAGTCAGTACAGCCAGTGGAGGTGGGAGAACAATTCTGCTTTTACCCTGGCTGCTCAGTCAAGTCTCTGTCTACGCTCTTTCAATGGTATTGACTAGAATTTCATCCCCTCTGATGGGAATTTAAACACTGGTGCACCTGGAGATGTGTGAGTGCAGCTGTCTGCATCTCAGTTGCCACCAGCTCTTCCTATTTGGAAACTGAACTTTCAGGGGTTTGGCACAGTAAACAATTTCTAGCTCCGTATCTCTGTCTTGTTGTGAACAGAAATCAAACACCTATGTTTTGCACCATCCTAAACATTTTCTTCTGGAACAGCAGGCTGTATTTATTCTTGGGGAAACTGAGATGGAATCAGTGGAATTATATTAGAAACGCTTTCTTTCCCCTGACCAGTCGTGTGGTGTAGTGCAGTCTATTAAATGGGTTGTGTAGGAAATGAAATGTTGTAGTCAAATGCTAAATGAGGCAGTTATTAATCTATTTTACTTAAGGTAAAAGATGTATTGTTTGCCTTTGAGATGTGAAAGATACTTGCTATGTTGTGTGTTTGTCTTTTCCAATTAAGGTTTTATTGTCCCTCTCTTCCCTTGCATGAGACGCACTTACCCATTTCCTTTCCTTTTCTTAAATTTCTCTGCTATGCTTTCTAATAATTCCTATCGCTTCCAAAATGCAATAAAGAGCCATCCCAAAAGTTATAGGTGACAACTGTTCACTCCATTTCATTCAAACCAGCCTCAAAGATTAGTTTGTTTTTTTCATTGATTTGAAGGGCTGTATAGCCTTAAAGTTTTTTAAAAAAAAAAGTAATAAAATTATGCTTTGAAATGAAACGTGTCCTTTATCTTGAGCCAGCATGCTGGTTAAAATTGTTAAAATCAGTCTGTCACTTCCCTTTGTAAAGTCTCTGAGTTCCGAGACCCTTTTTAAATAGAAATACTGTCTTCTGTCCGTGGACAGCTTTATTTAAGACTGAAGAGTCTATTTTAAATTTCTTCTCAACAGTCGTACCCCTGGAAGTCGACAGGCCTCCCCAACAGAAGTAGCTGAACGCTTGGGCCCCAATCCCAGCACCACAGAAGGATTAGGTCCACTTCCCAATCCTACTGCCCACAAGCCTCTGGTAGAAGAATTTTCAAATCCAGAAAATCAGAATCTAGATGCCATGGAACAAGTTGGTCTTGATTCTCTGCAGTTTGACTATCCTGGCAATCAGGTACAAATGGACTCTTCAGGAGCTACTGTAGGACTTTTTGACTACAATTCTCAGCAGCAGGTTAGTACTGGACTTGAAAACATGCCAAATTGATCCTCTTTGGTAATCAGTCATTTAAGCATAAAATGCATTTAATTTTGTTTTGACTGCGATGTAGTCAAGGGCAAATAAAATTTAATCTAGAAGAATATTGGTGCATAATTTTCTAGTCTAGTAACTTGTCAATATAGAAGCTTAGTTTAATTTTTTTTTTTCTGAGTAAATCCCAGTATATTAGAGCCCTGACTTTTTGAAAACTAAAATGCATCTTTTTTTTCTTTCCCAATAGCTTTTCCAGAGGACTAATGCTCTGACTGTTCAACAGTTAACAGCAGCCCAGCAGCAGCAATACGCGCTGGCTGCTGCTCAGCAGCCACACATAGGTGAGGTTTTTGTAAAAGTACAGTAAAAATCCCTGGCAAAAGTGGGTGTTTTGCTTTGTTATAATCCTTTCACTTTTACCCACAGTATTCTAACTCAGATAGTGATCAATTGACCTGTTGTAGTGGTTCTCCTGAAAACTGCTCAGAACAACTGCATGAGACTGTCCTGTCCTTAGAGAAACTTTTCTGGTTTTGAACTGTAGTAGACAAAGAATTAAAAATTATTTTTGCTTGTGTTGCACAATAGTTGACTTTTGTTGGGAGAAAAAGTAAAAAAGCTTTTCTGCTTTAAGTAGTGACAGAAACACTATCTTTATTTACTAAAATCACAAAAATAATCCATTCTGCTATTCTATTGCAGTTCAGTATTTTTGATAATCTAGGTAAAAACCATTGTATAGTGGGATTTTGAAACTAAACTTTTGTGTTAATTCATTCTTCCTTGTTAGTGACACCTTTGAAACAGCTAGTTCTTTATTCTTGCGGGTACCTGCCTTTGTGTTGGAATTCTTCTTTAGCAAGCATTATTTTTCCATCCCTTAGAAGTAATTCAGGGAATTAATTAAACACATAAAGCTCTCAGTGTGCTGGCAACTCAGCCAGGAGGCTGTATTTCAGTGACAGCAGTTTTACCTGCTGCTATGGGGAAGCTGTGTGTTTGGGGTGAGGGAGGTTGGAGCTCACATGGAAGCAATTCTGTTCTGTGACTGCAGGGCAGGTTTAGAGATTCCTGCCCTTCCCTCTGTCACCACCAGGCTATTGAGGTGTGTGCACCTCTCTCCTTCCTCTGTGAGGGGAAAAAGAGTTCTCGGGATCAGAAGGGCAGACAGAAATAGGAAGGAGCATCTCCAAAGGGACATGTCCACGTTCTTTGCAACATGGTGATGGTTAAGTTTTTCCACCAGCTTGTGAGGTCTGTTCAGGCAGTTTAAAAGTGGCAGCTCTTTAGTGTTATGTTGCTGATTAATACAGTTCTAGAGCTGGGAGCATGTCAGTTTGAGATGTTTGTGTGAGTCCATGAGTCCTTTCTTCTGCCTTTGACTTCTAAACTGCAGAGAAACCCCTACTCTGTATAAAGTGCCGACTGAGCATTCAGCTGTATCTTGCCCCTTTGAAATGCAGCCTCTTCTGATATTGCATATTGACAAAAATTTAGCAAGAAGCCTTCTTTTTGGAAGGAGGAGCACAATTTGATGTGCTGTGCTTGCTGGGCTAGTTGCTGCCTCAGAGTTGGAGAGAGTACGTGAATCTGATGGACAGAGGAAACTCTGGGGAGCAATGCTTTCTGGGATGACTGAGTTGCTTCATTTGTCTCCTTCCACCACAGTCCTTATATCAGATTTGGATTCTTGAAAGTAAGTTTAGCATCTCGTAACTGGCTGTTTAAAAGCCAGGTGTCTGATTTAAACTATCTGGTTAGATTTTTTCCTATTGATAGTGAAAAGAGATTTGTATCTCTTGCAGGTGATTCATTCTGTTTGGCTGATTCACTTCAGACACTAGATGATTTGTCTGATGCAGATTCATTTCTAAGACAAGTGTAACTTTTAGATAGTTATTGGGCAAGGTAAATTCCACTTTGAATAATCGGTTCTATCTAAGGGTGGGTAGATACATAGGAGATAACTTCCTTGGAGTCTGTAGATCCAGCAAAACAAAGCTTTAGGCCTTGGGATTAGTAAGAAGGGACTAGTGAGAAGCCATAAAAGTGTTGATTTCTGCAATTGTGTACCTGTTCTTTAGAAACTTCCAAAGTACAAGCGGTTCTGATTTTAACAGATATGCTTTGTGATTTGATTGATTTGAATATGATGCTGCTTGCTAAGTATGTTAACTATAATTAAACTCTGTTTATTACTGTAGCAGGCGTATTCTCAGCAGGCTTGGCTCCAGCTGCTTTTGTGCCAAACCCATACATTATCAGTGCTGCTCCTCCAGGTACTGACCCATACACTGCAGCTGGATTAGCTGCAGCAGCTACCCTAGCAGGTAACTGAACACTTTTTAGTGTCTATCTTGATAATTTTACTGAATGAAATTAGAAAAAAGATGAAATCCATCCTGTTTCCTTCTGTAAAAGTATTTCTAGGAAGGAGGGACTTGTAGGAAAATTAATACTGTGGTTTTGAAAATTGTCACTAAAATGCAAAGGGATTCAGTTTCTGTTATATATGGATTCTGAGTATGTCTTTCCCCTGGACTTCTATATGCAATAATTATGTTTGTTCTAAAAATATATATCCTTAATAAGGTTTTGTCTGGCATTAGTAGTATGCATTATTGTCAAAAGATGAAGCAGCCAGCCTTTCCTTGTGTGTTTTCACTTGGTGCATTAATTTTCTAATTCCACTCCCAGTGGGCATGAGAATAAAGATGGTTTCCAGTGTCCTAAAAGGCCGAGACAACACATAAACCCCAAGCCAAGGAAGATCTCTTTAAAAGTTAACAGCTATTGCTGTGAAACAACACTACTGAGTATTCAAGTCCCAGCTGGTGGTCAGACCTAAGCATATCAATTTGAAAAAAAACCTGTATCTGCAGTTAGTGGTTTCACAGGAGAGGCAGTAGAAAGAATTAAAATATATGTATGCATAATGCATTATGTGTACAGTTCATTGATCTAGGGAGCTCGTTCCTTTACGGGTTCTTTATTAGTAGACTGGGAAAAAATAAATGTGCCCACTCTGAAGAGTGTGACGTAGCAAGCAGGGGAAGCAGAGGCAGTGGTGGTTTTTATAAGCAAAGGAAGCATAGAGAAAGGAGGAATAATAGATGATCAGACTCTCAGGAGGATGAATTTGATTCATTTTGCGATGTTCTGAAATGGTTTTTTTTCCACCAATGGAAACTGATTTTGAGTGTTCTTTGGTACATAAGCTTTGATTACTTAAAGTATTTTCTTTGTCGCCTCGGTCTCAGAAGGGTAGTTGTTTTTTCATAAAGAACGTATGCTTTGATGTGAATCTTTTAAATTAAGCCATTTGTGTTCATGTATCACTTTGGCTAATAATGGAATTAATTTCTTTTTAATACTGATTTCCATTTTGACATTTAGATCAATGAGGGATGCTACAAACAATATAAACAGTTATTTTTAACTAGGTGCGGTAGATGGAATAATCATGTTTTCTGGTTTTAGGTCCTGCTGTGGTTCCACCTCAGTATTATGGTGTTCCATGGGGGGTGTATCCAGCCAATTTATTTCAGCAGCAAGCTGCCGCAGCAAATACCACAGCAAATCAGCAAGCAGCTTCTCAGGCACAACAGGGACAGCAACCGGTATGTTCTTCAGAAAAAAGGAGATGTGCTTTTAAAGCCTTACCTTAACGTTTTCAGTGTATAAGAACCAGCTTGTAGAAAATTTTACGTAATTCGGATGCTGTGTTGTATCAAGTAATAAATGATTGTTAAAAATTCTCAATTTCCTTACATTACTGATTGTCACTGTTTTTAAAAAACTCATTTACTCCATACTAAGTATTCGGCTTATTTTGCAGTCTGAATTTTTAAACTAAAAAAACATTTAAAATAGTTCCTTTAATCCAGGTTACTGTGCTGTTGTGTTTATATCTAGGTAATGCTGCCTGTACAGTTACTCAAAAGTTAATGTAGAGTTTAAAAATAATCTAGGAAGTAACTTTTTTTAAAAAAAGCTAATTTTCTATTGTTGCTCTGTGTGCGTTTTTAAAACCATTGTATGATCTTTCAGTATAAACAAATGGCCTTTTTCCATGAAGGAAAAACCCAAATTTTACAGTAATCTTATGCTTGAATGAATGTATATTTTTTAATTATTTTTTTTTTAATTAGCAACATGGTTAATATCAATGCTATTCTTACAAATTTAATATGAGAAGTGACTTTGAGTTACGAAGTTCCAGAGTAGCTTCATCACTTTTTTTTTAATATTCAGGTATCTCTTTCCACCTACTGATCACAGTTATCAGTGAACTGCGGTGATAATTGGATGTATATCATCTCTCCACTGTTTGGTTTTTTGCTTTCTCTGTAAAATTAATATCCGATTTATCCAAATCACATGTAAGATATTTTGTGGGGATATACTATAAACTGTATTGTATCTCCTTCTTCTTTTGGCTCTGGAAAAGATTATTTTAACCAAGAGGAATGGAGTTGTTCCAAGAACTTAGTTCGCTTTTCAATCAGATTCCCAGTGATATGCTGTCAGAACATAATAAAACAAGCCTGTGTTGCGCGGTGATAGAGTGTTATGTGAATTCTTCACATTTAGTGGGTGCATTTTTTACAGCACTGTTGGCAGCGTAATGTTAATTATTTAGACGAGTTACTACAAGCTCCAAAGTATTCAGACTTACATCATTCAGTTGCCTGAAAATAAGGTAAACAAATGTATTTATCAGGAAAGGACAGGTGTTCAGGTAATAAAAAATGCAGATCATAAATGTATCACTCTTACAGATTTTCTTCCTTACTTTATACTCATCACTGTTGATGGAACATACCTGAGTTCTGCTCAGGTCCAGAGCAGCGCAGATACTTTATTGTCACATTTGTCAGCAAAATAATTTATGCCTTTTATTCTTTGTATGTATATATCTGCGAAACCAATAAGATGGAATATTTCCCAAATGAAACTCAGAGCTAAGTGGCATCAAACATATAAAGTTCTAGACCTTTTTTAGCATATAATGGACTTACTTTCTTACCTTTTAAAGAAAGTTGTATTGTTCTTTCCTAGGTTCTGCGCGCTGGAGCGACTCAGCGCCCGCTCACCCCCAACCAGGGGCAGCAGGGGCAGCAGGCAGAGTCACTGGCAGCAGCTGCAGCAGCAAATCCAGCTTTAGCTTTCGGTCAGGGTCTTGCTACAGGCATGCCAGGTATGTATGCTGTCGGTGGATTGAGAGAATCACTGCAAGTTTTAAAATATTGGTGGTGGTAGATACCAGATTAACAATCTAAATCCTGTTACGTTTATGATAAGCTGCTTGGAATTGAGTTTTATATAGGTTTATGTTGTTCGGGTGGATTAAAATATTGGCACAGGATCCTTAAAGCACAAGAAATTCTTCCTAGCATTTTTGATTTGGAGCATTTTCTCTGTATCTGTTGTTACAAATGTACACACAAGGAGTACTATGGATTTTTGCAGGGTAATTTCCTATATAATGAAGCAATTACGTGCTGTCTTAAAATGTCATGAGTTGTCTGTCAGAGTGGTTACTCTGATGCAACAGGAAGTATTAATTTGTCTCTCTGAAGTAATTTTTTACTTGTGGCACATAATAATAAAAATCTAAACTTCAGAATCGAATATTAGGAAATGTAAATGGAAATTACTGCTTAATCACCTCTGAAGATCGCAACGGGCTTGAGGTGGCAGCAATCCAAAGCTTGGAGCCTCAGATTTTTTTAGTGTGCCTGGCTTCTGACTTAGGTGGGGAAGGGTTGTTCTGAGGCTCGGTGCACGTGTCATAAACACACAACGTGTTCGCTTGAAGCTGAGCATCGCCTTTGTTTGCTGTGGTTACCTGAGCAAGAATAATTTTAAGTATGGTTGGCCGTTCTTCAGTATGGAAGTTGGGCTTTTACGTAGTTAAGTTGGATAACGTTGATTGTAAGCTGCAAATGTGTTTGACTTGTACAGGTTCTGTTCTCCACCAGCAGGGCTGTGAGGTGCCTCGCAACCAGTAGAAGTCAGAGTTAGTTTGTTGCTGGGTGCTCCAGGAACTGTGTTGTGCTCTTTGCCTCAAACCATCACATTTTACACCTCTAGCTGCAGAACAGGCTGGCTCTTGTGATTATTTTTTTTTTAATCTGTTTTGGTTTAAAACTGCCATTTTTATTTCTTCTCATGCTGTAGTATCTTCAGCTTTTAGGATCTTTCTCTTTCTCCTAAAATGAGGAACGAGCAGAGTGTGCAGTCACAGCACCTGTCGAGTGGTATCTCTGTGCCTCACCAGAGTGGACAAGGCTTCAAACAGTGAGGCGTATCAGAGACGCCATAAGCATCTTTGCAAAAGCTCAACCTTTAGCTGTATCTTTTTTTTTTGTGTTTTAGGTCGGTGTGTGTGTTTGTTTTCCATTACTTACTAGTTCCTGCTTTGGACATGGAGCTCTCAGACTGTGGAGTGTTCCATGCCTTGCAAAAAGCCTGTGATGTTCAGCCTGAGTCAGATTAACACAGAATCATAAAATGGTTTGGGTCGGAAGAGACCTTAAAGATCATTTCATTCCAACCTCTCTTCCATGTCCCTCCCACTAGACCAGGTGCTCAAAGCCCCATCCAACCTGGTCTTGGAACACTTCCAGGGATGGGGCATCCACAACTTTTCTGGGCAACCCGTTCCAGTGTCTAACATCTGAGACCTTGACACAGCCCAAATTTGTGACTCCATTATAGGAACATGTGAAAAGAGCATTATTTTCAAAAAAGAAAAGTGTATCTTGAGTAATTCAATGGTAATTCTTAAAACCCACAAAAAGGTCCCCTCTCTAAATGGATGATTGACAGTAATACTGAGTGGTCAAATACACAAACTCATAATGCAAGAGCCTGTCCCGTGAAGACTTTTTTCCTCCTGCACGAGCCCCAAGAGGTTTTTTGTGAGGTCAGAGAGCTTTTTGTTGTTTCCATTGCAGGTTGCTTCTATGCCCCATCTCCTACGTGCCTGAATGGCCAGAGAAAAACTTTATTCGTGTGAACATATTTCAGAAGGAATGGGGCTCAAAATATAAAATGCCATTTTTCTCAGTCATCATGAGATGGTTTTGTAGTGAGTCATAAGGAGTGCTGGTGAGTCCTCTTTTTAGGTGAAGGAGTAGGATGTAGAATGATGAAATGAATACAAGCCATTTTAGAAGGGAATCGTGATACTGGTTTATATGTCTGTACTTGAGCTAGATACTTAAGGCTCCTTTTATAGCTAGAGAAGAGAAATAAGAGCTTTTAGTCTTGATTCATCTGCCTCTATTTTAGTTACCTGTTTTAAGATAAAGTGGGTTTTGCTCTAGAAGTGCCTTTTTCTACTTGATTTCTATAAAATTGAGTCAAGACAACTAAATTACATCTAGATACCAAAATGTGATTAAGTGAATCCCAGATAGTAACCGCTGAACAACATACACAGTGTAATAAACAAGCAGAAAATGTGTGGAATTCTTGTTTCAATGGACTTAGATGTTTTACAAGAAAGTGTAGGTTCAAAGTGAGTTTCAGGCTTTTGAATATTCTTTACAGAGAATATTTATAGTTTGGCTTCACTGGAGGCTAATAAATGACTGTATCGTTCAGCCTGTCCATACTGCTCTTTAGATTGTTTCAGCTGCTTTTTCCTTGCCACAGTCTTCGTGTTGGATGAAATTAATGAGCTGTGCCATTGTTTTATTTTTCAAATTTGATATTTCGAGTATTTCAGTATTAATTATTTATGGAGGTGTATTCATGCAGCACTTAAGGCACATATCTCATCCTAAGTGTGAAGAGACAGTGTCTGAAATACAGGTTACTTTTCACGTTATGTTTTTGTTAAGTCTCTTTTCAGAAAAATTCAGGTTCTTTTTAAAAATCATCAGAAGTGAAATACATTCCTTTTGCATTGGAGTTGTGCAATTTCATTTTTCATTCTTCCAGTCCTAATTCAGCAAGTCTTTGAGCAACAAGGTTTCTTAAAAACCAGTCAGTTTCTGATTGAATAAACGTGCAAGACGAAGTCAGAGGGTACTCCCCGTTTTGTCATAATGTGATCAGTATACATTCTTTTCTACGAATAAAACCAGTTCTCATCACAGACAACGGCTGGACTTGGCTTAATCATCCAAAATCTGCATGTGACCCGAGTTGTCTAAGGAGCCCTTGTGCCCAGCGGGGATCTCCCTGGTGCCGTTGCTGTACGGAGGCTGCAGAGCTGCTCTGCTCACCCTAAAATAGAGAATATCCAGCGACGGGTGGGCTGGGTCCTTCCCGAGGCTTCACTGACTGCATTGCCTGGATCAGGTGCAACTGAGTTTTATTGAATTGCACGCCAGTGAGGCTGCTGGCACTGGCTGTAATATGGTGCATCTAGCATGCAGTGGAGTTGTCTGAAAAACACATATTAAAATCAACAATTCTGTGTATTCTGTGCCTCCAGGTTGTGGCCTCCAAGTTGTGGCAAACGTACAGGGAGTTAAAGTATTGGCAAAGTTACAATGGTTATAGAAAGTATAAATCATTTCCTGGTAGGATGTGAATTTCTGAATTTGATTTATGAGACGACAAGTTCAGAGATAAGGTTGGGTGTATCTTCCACAGAACAAACAAAAGGTTAAATGGGAGGCTGAAGACTGCAGCATTTAAGGAAAGGTGGAAGATGAGCAGCTGAATAAATTTTCAAATCTGTATGCAGAGGAAAATAATTGGATCTTGGGAATATTGAGAAGGGAGAAGCTGTAAATCTTCTAAGTGGGGAGAGAGGACTCTCCAGGGACTTGCAGGTTATGCTCCCAAGTGGAAGACGAGAGAGAGAGGTGTCAGGATGGTAGTGTTAAAAGGGGCAGATAATTGAGTTGGCAATAAGATGTGTCACATCTGTTAACTTAAATTGAGTCCAGGGAAGTGACAAACTCTGACATAACGTTTGGGTATCGTTGGGGAGGGAAGCTACACAGAGGGAAGGGAGTAGGAGATCTGGGCAGAGCTTTGTGGTATTACATACAAAAATGTGAGAAGAAAGTGTGAAGTATCCAGTGAAAGACACTGAAGAAATTACTGGATGGATAAAAGAAACACTAAGAATGGGCTGCACGAGCCAAGAGAACAGATTTATTCTCATTCTTTAAGAATATTTAAGGTTTGTGTGAAAAGAATCCAGAAAGTTTTCAGAGTCTGTGGTTTTGGAGACATTTAGAAATCATTTCAGCAAAGCACAGTACTGGTAAACCAGATTGTTTACTTTCATGTTATCCATTGGTCTGGAGACAGTAAGTGTAGATAGAGCAGTTGAATTCTAAAATAAAAGGTGTGATTAGGAGCTGATTAGGAAGCAAAGAGTATATTTTAGGGTTTTGGTTGCCGTGGAAGACCACAGTAAGCTTGAATGTGGAGCTTGAAATGAGCTTTGATAGTTGTTAATTTGGAAGGGAGAATGCATAGCCACAGGGAGACAACGATGTGAGGGAGAGGTAATAAAAACTGAAACAGGAGGAGAGACGGATTTAGAATGTGATCTGGCAAGTTACCATCTTATCTTTGATAAGAGAGAAGGCTGGGAAATAGTTTTTATCTTTGTGTTCATTTCTCTAAGGTGGAATGGAAAGTTTGATAAATACTGTGAATGAAGGGAAAGCAGAAAACTTAAGTTTTGCTATGGGACCTGTTCTTTGATTATTTAATCCAATCTGAGGTGGTCCCTCTGAAATCACATTTTTGACATCAAAGCAAATAATTTTATATCTTTGAGGCTGCAGGTGCACTTAGCAAGGTGTAGACAATTTCACAAATAGCCCTCTTGCTTTGTTTTAGTGGATTTGAGTAGAAAGCTGAAAGCTCTTAGTCCAGGTCAGAATGTCTTCATCTCAGAGCTTAGGAACACAGAAGCCCCCATCAGTTTCCATGCATAGCTTGAGCCTTCTGTGATGGGTGGTATTTTGATGCTAATGACCTAGCTTATTATTACTAATTCTAAATGACCTATTTGGGGGTAGCATCACAGATAAGATACTGGCAAGGAAGTACAGAAAGAAATTGGGCATTTTGTAATGCAAAGAGAAAGTGCAAGTTGCTTCCATTTTTTTAATTCAGCAGTCATACTAGTAAATTATTTAGAAATTCTAAAGTTATTGTATTAAACTGCATTAGTATTAATCCCAGTAAAGTTAGTTTATGCAATTCTGTGTAAGTTATCTTTTGGGTTCTTCCCCCCCTCCGCAAGTATTTCACATTGGAAAATAGGCTTGTTTACATTGAGGGTCTGAAGTCATATAAAATGCTGTGTATTAGTTTCAGATGAGCACAAGGGCGTAAATATATGGTCAGTCCTTTTTTAGGCAGCTGTAGCATTATCCATGGGTTTGAACATTTGAAGAGGGAGGGTAGCTGGACAGGGTAAATACTTAGCTAATGGTTGCAATAGAACCACTTTTAGAAAAGGGGGTTTTATATGACAGTAACAAATGGTAGGACCAATATGGTGTTATCAACTGATGCTATGAGTAAAAATAGAAATTACGTAGGTACTACTAATTAACATTGTTAATGTCTGCAGGAATGTATGTGGTATTATAAAGAGTTTTCCTACTGTGTCACTAATCTTGTAATGCTCCCTGCGGAACTACAGCAGTCACTCTCACCTTTCCCTACCTTGGGAATGCAGCAATCTCTCTTAGTGGGGAAGGTGGTAGAGCAGCACAGCACCATTTTGTAGGTAGAAGGGGCGGTGGCACCTATAGCAAAGGTTTCCTAACCAATTCAGTTGTAAGAACCTGGTTTTGGTTGTTTTTTATCTAGCCAAACTTTCAGACAAACACGGTGGAGGACAGCTGTCTTCCTGTGCAGCTGGTGGTTAAGAGGAAGTAGATGTGCCTGGAATGCAGAACAGGTAGTGAGCAGTGAGAACAAAGAGGTTTGGAATGATAGAAATGACAAGTATTCATAACCAGTATAGTGCATTCATCTCCGGAACCGTGAATTGAACCTGAAGATCTGGATTTTCATCGCTCTTCTCCTCTTCAGCTAATATCTGGATCTGCCTTGTATCTTCAGATTTTCTTAATGGGAGAAAATTTGAACCTGTGTCTCTGGCTTCTGGGCAGAGAACCGTAACCACCAGGCCAGTAGGTGGATGGCATCTCCAGCTCTGGTTTTGGAGCAAGGCATCTAGGCAGAAGAGATTACACAGTTGTTTTAGAAATTGAGAAGGAGAAAAGATGACTTAAAAGCCTGGTGGTTGGGGTGCTCACCTGGAATTAGAGGCCCAGATCTTTATGTTCAGGTCCGTATTTATTTCAGAGACAACTCTGCTAGACCTAGTTCTGAACATACATGGAAACTGACTTAAAATAGTATGCAAAAATCTCGGTTCTCACACGTACAAAAATAGATGTGTGATTTTTGCAATCTTGACTTTTTTCTTAATAGCATTAGTGTATATTTGAAAATAGGAGGAATATTGAAATTTTCTTGGGTTCTATTTTATTGCTTTTATAAAGAATATTCAACCTAAAAATTAGACAGTGTTATCATTTCATTGTCAGCACCCTTTTATTAGATTATCTTATTGTTTTCCATATCTAAGGGATTCTACTTCATTATAAAATGTAAGAGCTTTAAAATTAATTCTCTTGCTCTTGTTCTAAATAAAGGGGTTTTGTTTTGCTCTTTTTGTCTCTCTTGCTTTCCTTCATTCATATCTTGTATCCTCTTTTCCTTCCTACTGCTTGCTTTTCTCCTTTTTCAATCCCTCCTCCTTTTTCTCCCCCAGTTCCAACTCTTAACTGTCAGCTGAATTAAATTATACTTGGATTACAGTCCTTTTTTTTCTGTGACACTGACTGGTGCCAGGTACTCCTGCACATAGAGCGTTCCTTTCCTAATGTGTTTTTGTAGATGGTCTTTGAAGCATCGCAAGTAATATATGGAATTGCCAAACTTGCATTTACCTCGGTCCTTTAATTGTACAGATTTCAATACATTTTCCGTGTACAAAGGAGTACAAGAGAAATGTAGAATGTCTTAAATGGCTAAAAGAACTTGATTTGATAATGATCCAAATACAGCCAGTTGTGGTGTTCCTCTGCCTTTTCACTATGGTGTTAGAAATTTCCTTTTTTAACCTTGAAAATAAAATTCAACTCAGGCTACTAAATGTAGCTGTTCAAGTTTTAAAAAATTATGCAGAGCATTCCTAAATAAGATTTTGTCACACTGTGTTTCAAGGAGAGCAGAAATGGTGTCTGAGACTTATCTGTACTACTAATTCTTGTCTTCTCTGTCGTGCAGGCTACCAAGTACTAGCTCCCACTGCCTATTACGATCAGACTGGTGCCTTAGTAGTAGGCCCTGGAGCGAGAACTGGCCTCGGAGCACCCGTCAGATTGGTGGCCTCAACGCCTGTTATAATCAGTTCTGCAGCAGCACAAGCAGGTAAGTATTTGATCCTGCATGGAGATTTCTTCCACTTGTATACTGAATCTTAATATCAGTGTTGATTCATTAGTATCTGATACCATTGATATGTTTTTTTACGCATCTGTGATGTTTTCTAGTTGTGAAGGATACGCCGTACGCGCTCGCTTTCTTATTCCATCATCTCCCTTCCTCTGAGAGACACTGCTGTTTCTCAGAGATGTAGCTTTCCTTTTTTAATTTGAATTTACAGTCCTGTCCCCATACACAGGCGTGTTTCTGCAAATGTTGTTGCTTGTCAGATATGAACATTTTCCCCTTTCGTCTCCCCATGCATATAACATGCACTTCTCATCAGTCCCCTGAATGGTGTCCTCTTGGAAGCATCATTTCATTGCTTCGGCCTGGCAGAAGATGATGGAGTGCTCTGGGGCCTTGCTGTGTTTTTCTCCTGAAAAGTGTGGCAAGGAAAAAAACTAGAGAATGAACAGCAGAAGAGGAGAATTAGTTGTATCAAAAGTCTCAAGTTTTCTTTTTTTATCGGTGATAAAGTCTGGTGCTACTTTACTGAACCATTGTATTTATTGCATTTGTTAAATTAAAATCCAAAATACAAACACCAGATTAAATTAATTTGTTCAGAAAATTAGATTTTAAATTAATCTATAAACTTCTTTCTGTATGCAGAACTCAATTCTGACAGTAGTAGCTGAAGAGGTCTTTGAATGACTCTTAGCTGCAACTCTGCTATTGTAACTGGATATAAAAGTACAGTTCAGTAAACAGTGATGTCTGATATGTTTACACTGAAAATTCTCTCAATTATGTTGGCAATTCTACAGCCTTGATTAGCCTACAACGTATGCTGGGTTTTGTTTTTTTTTTTTCCTGGGGTAATTAAGACTGTGTAATACTATAAAATCTCTTTTAGTCCTTTAATATGTGAATTTCTGCTTGTTTAAGAGGGCTTCGAGAAAAATACAATTTAGATCTGAATAGTCCATTTGCTGTCAGCAATGTTTGCGAGAGTAATTATGATTGAAAACATGTGTTTTACAGCTGCAGCTGCTTCAGCTGGAGGAACAGCAAACAATCTCGCGGGAGCCACGAACGGGCTATTTCGGCCACTTGGTGCCCAACCACAACAACAGCAACAGCAAACAAATAGTAGCCTACAATCCAATTCATTTTATGGCAGTAACTCTTTGACCAGTAACTCCCAGAGCAGTTCCCTTTTTTCCCATGGTCCTGGCCAACCAGGAAGCACATCCCTTGGCTTTGGAAGTAGCAGCTCTTTAGGAGCAGCTATCGGCTCCGCACTTGGTGGATTTGGCTCATCAGGTAGGTTATTAATATAGTGAGGAAATTCTGTGAGACTTCTGTGTTAAGCAAAAAAATGTATCTGTATCCAACCATATTATATACACATACATTTCTAAAAAGAATGCAGAAATAGGTTACTCAGGTTTAAAACAAATTATAGGGGAATAAAAGGGATTTTTTTAAACTTTGGTTGGGCTCTGTATGCGAGATGCATTTTTAAAGAATGTCCTGTAGTCATAGGTATCTCCAAAATACTTTTCCATATTGGTGATTGAACTCTGCCCCAGAGGTTTGTTATTTGTTTTAGTAAGCTTTTTTTATTATTATTATTTTCAAGGAAGTCTTCATTCTCTGTTTAAAATAACAATTGATGACTTTTGAGATATATATTCTTTTGTTGTAATTTTCATGTCAGGAAAATCCCTAATTTTTAAAAAAAATTAAATAGATTATGATGTTCTAAATTCGATCTAATATTGAAGTGTTTATTTCCATAACATTTTTAATAGAATTTATAAAACAGGAAGACTTAATACCCAAGAACAATTCTTGTTAAGTTCAGTAGGTTTAATCATAGTTGTATTTAAGCATAAATAGTTGTGTGCAAGTTTGGGGCCTTAAATTATTTCAACAGATACTCCTGAATATTATAAATCAGTTTCTGTTTAAAAAAAAAATAATTTTTAAAAAATCAATGTTGCCATCATATTTCTGTTCCATAGCAGAGATTTCTTATTCTCACAGTTTTTAAACATGCAAGGTAGGTTTTCTTATGTTTCAGTATTAGTAAGGAAAGAGAAATATATTTTCTAAAGAATATTTCCCTTTATTAATCTCTTAAGTTACACCACTGAATTACCTATTATCATTATTGTTATTATTATTTTAATTAAATCAGTGGAGCATGTTTATAATCTTATGTATCTTGCAGATGGGTAGAAATTGGGGGAAATTTATGAACTCTAATAGTATTCTTTTCAAAGTCAGATGCCCCAAGGGAAATAATTTTAAAAAGAAATTATTTTGTTCTAAAGAAAGATCATTGCAAGATAGTTTAATATGTGGAAAAACAAAAGGAAAAGCATTCCCCTCAGTGTTAAAACATGATATCTGGTGACATTAAATATACTGTGTACCAGTGCGGTGTTTTTTTCATAAAATAATCTGAAAAATTATTTACTTTTACAAAACTAATGCTGGGAAATCCAGAATCAAGTTTTACACTGATCCTCTCTAGTATCTGATTTTAAAGAGTGGAGTAGGAGACTCTAAACGTACCATCTTTAATTTAAAAACAAAACAACTAAAAAAAAAGTAGAGGCTACTCTGTCATGTAGAGCTTCTTAATTTTCCATAATACCAGAGTAGGTAAATCTTACTTAAGCAGTAATTGTGCTAGCCAAGTGCTGGGGTTTGTAATACAATTTGTCCTGAGCTACTTGTGGGATTTCAGTGAATTCTTAGCAGCTGTGTTCCACCCTAGGTACAGTTTCATTTCATTGATAGATAATGATCATAAGTATATCTGCATGTTTAATGCAGTGCACCCATTTTAAGTCTCTAGATAGAATAGTTTTAAGACATAAAAGTCTTTATTCAGTGTTATCACAAGGTCCTCCCTAGAATATAAATTTTAGCTGTGTATCTACTTAAGAAGAATCAGCGTAGTTCTTTCTGGCACAAGAGATTAAGCCTTTTTCTTGTAACAAAGGGCAGTTCCAGAGCTTTGTCCAAAGCCTTCAGCATAGACAGCATATGCTGAATTTTTGCAGCAGTATCCTAGGTGATTTAATTAGCATGGTAGTTTCCACAGGGAAGCAGGAAGCCTGTGCTTTTGCAGTTTGAAAAGTGCTGATGAAAGGTGCTGTCTAAACCTGAAATATTTTTAGTAGTATTATTGGAATAAAAGTATATTGAAAGTGCCCGTCTGCCAAGTATAAATTGTACTTGCCATAATAGCCACTTAAAAATGCTTCCTGATAATTTTTTTAAGGACTTCCTGAGCTGTATCTATATACAAATTGAATTGCACAGATTAATACTGATACAAATGGTGTTAATGCATGGTGAGGCAAATTAAAAACAAGTTTAATTTTTTATTTGCCAAAGTTTCAGCTTCTTTGTAACTCCCCTCAGTGTGTTGTAAAGGTTGAATTTCAGTTAAAATGTAGCCCTGAAGACTGACAGATGGCAATACAGATCTTGCCCTTATGTTTTCAGTTGTTGCAGTGAAAGAAAAAAAAAAAAAGCTCTGCAAAAATTCAAAGATGAACATGTTCTGTCTGAATGACTGAACAATGAAGCAAAAAACCAGGAAGGGGCGAGCATACCATATAAATGACTGTATGTACTGTACAGTCTCTGCTCTTTTATTATGAAGTTATTCATCCTCCATTTTAAAGGTTGAGTTACTGCAGCTTAACAGGTAACTAAGAATTAGATGACTGACAGCAGCTTTCCAGATGCCTGCGTCTGGCTTGTAACAAGCGTAAAGTAATTGCATCAGCTTAGACAGTGGTGAAGAGGGATCAGCTAATTCAAATTATCTCCTGGTTTCTGTGAGCTTTGCTTGTGTGTGTGTGAAAATGCAGCTCAGCTGGTTCACGGTAACTTGTTAAGCTGCAGTAATTTAGCTGAGTAAGAAACCCTGAAAGCAGGCTAAAGTTTGCTTAGCTTTTTTCGTAGTTGGAAAAATAACAATCCCATCACGTAGCATTGCATTAACATTCACATGGTTCACCAGCTGAGCCAGAACCTGTAGAGCTACTCTCAAATCTTGAGATTTCTTTCCACTGTTGACTTAATTTGCTCTTCTGATTTCTCACTCTCAGTCTCCTTGCCTAGTTTAGTCCA
This sequence comes from Tringa tobata, assembly GCA_033628505.1. Classification (NCBI taxonomy): domain Eukaryota; kingdom Metazoa; phylum Chordata; class Aves; order Charadriiformes; family Scolopacidae; genus Tringa; species Tringa tobata. The sequence continues at coordinate 49,276 of JAHREE010000186.1, forward strand.
GTATCTTTTCTTTCTGGCTTCTCCTCCAGTATGTCTTCCTTCCAGTCCAGGCAACACTTATCTCCCGCTTCCTCCCTCCTCCTAGATACTGCCTCTGTTTCTGCTTGTATTGTGTGATGTTCCCATCATCAGCTCACTATTCCAGTCTTTTTGCCCCACAGTCACATATACCATCTATAGCCTAACTTTTCTTCAGATCTGCTTCCTTTTCATCCTCAGTCCCACTGGTTTTGAAAGTGCTTGCTACTTCTCTTGCAGTATGCTTGTTGGCTTCTTTGTCTGACCTTTCTTTCCTCCTGCTTCTTGTATCTTTTCCTTTTTTCGTTTTTCTTTTCTTTTTTTCTTTTTTCCTTGGTCTATTTCTTGTGTTTGGCTTTTGTCTCCTCTGCATTTGAAGTCAAAAACTTCCTTCCCACATTGCCTCGTGGGCCTTTCGAACACAAGCTGGCATCTTGGACAGCAGTTTCAGAGCCCATTTTTTGGCATGGCACACAGAAGTCTACAAGTTCAATTGCAGGGAAAGCCTTTATCAGTGTCTCAGATGTACCCTGTACAGACAGGAGTTTAAGTTTTCAGCTATGAGTCTGTAGCAGACCTCTGCTGAACCTGGATGAACTGTGATTTTGCTGAGATCTTTAGCTCAGTAAAAGAGAGCATGAAAATAAAGATCATCTGTTGCTAGCACATTGCTCCAAGTACATGAAAGCATTAACTTCTTAAACAATAGGTAGACAAATTATTTTGCTAAGGATAAGGCGTCTTTCCTTGCCTGTTTTTATGAAACTGCACTGCTGTTTGGGCAGAACTTCCTTGAAGAATTTGGTCCAAGCAGGTACCTGCCATGAAAAGTATTGGCCAAATTGTTAATGTTAAGGAGAAAACAAATTAGTGTCTTAAAATGTGAAGTATTAGGCGAGCTTTCTGTTGGGCTGTGCTGCTGGCTTTATTGGAAGGTACCTGACAAGGGCAAAGGTTATGGAAGTTTAAATTCTGGCCTTTTCCTTTTTCAGTTGAAGTGGAAATCACTTTTCCAAATTCATCTTAAGAAGCATCTTTGCTACCAAAATATCTATAATCTTGGTTTTGTTCATGACTATAATAATGTTCTGGTGTTTAAAATAGGCACTCTAGTGTAATATTTCATGAGTATGCAACAGATACCAGAATTTAACACTTCTAAAAACTTCTTCTTGTGCTCCTAATTTATCCTAAACTATTCATCACCCCGCTGAATGATGCTGTGCAGGATAACCAGTCCTTCATAATACACTGTTATCCAAAGCTGCTGGTCTAACTTGACTTTCAGAAATACAGAAAGCAGTAAAATTGCATTTTCAGTTTCTCACCTTAATTTTCCTATCTCTACTCTGCTTCTCGTGTTCTTAGCCTATCCCTCCTTTACAATATCTTTTCAAAACGCTTCTTTGAGAACCATAATTCTCATAGGGAATTTTAAGTAGTCCTTTTTTTCCTACAGGTGAGGGGTTCACAAACAAGAGAAAGTTCAGAAACAGCTGAACAGCCGCATAGGTTATTTTCTGAACCCTTAAACAACAACCACCAATTGTCTCCAGCCTTTTTTTCTGAAATCAAGTGTCGCCATCTGATTGATAATTAACGGTGGAAAAAAATTTATCAAAGAGTTTAGTGGAAATACTTTTAGAATCGTTTACTGTGTAAAGTGACAGTGTTATCGAATCTCATAAATTCCATGTTTGTCCCAAAGCCTGAAGCCGGGTGGTTAAAACAGAGTACTGCAATGTTACTGTGAGAAGTCTAGAATGAAATGTTGAAAGACGTGGGCATTGGTGAAATTACTTATCAGTGGTATGTTTATACCCGCTTAGATTTACTTAAAAGCATGTGTGGTTATCACAGTAATTGTCTTTGTCATAACGATTGCTGTAATTATTGTGATCGCATCTGTTGTTGCCCAGCTGTAGTTGGGGATAGGTTTTATTCAGATGACACTGTGTAATTAGGGTCTTTTTATTTCTTCTTCAGTTGGCAGTTCTGCAAGTAGTAGTGCCACAAGGAGAGATTCTCTATCTACTAGCTCTGACTTGTACAAAAGATCTAGTAGCAGCCTAGCACCCATAGGGCAGCCTTTTTACAATAGTCTGGGATTTTCCTCCTCTCCAAGTCCAATAGGCATGCCTCTGCCAAGCCAAACGCCAGGACATTCACTTACGCCACCGCCATCACTTTCATCACATGGATCCTCATCCAGTTTGCATTTAGGTAAAAAAAAAAAAATATAAAAAAAAAATCAAAAACAAAAAAACCAAAAAACCACTTTTTGTTTGTATGTGTGTATGTATTTCTATGTGTAAAATATATGTTGCATAAGAGATGTCACGTTACCTTTGCTGTTGAACAGTTTTGTAATGAAGAGGGGCCGTTCTTCAGAGGTGAAGAGCACGCTCAGGTGCTCGCTGATTTACAGCAGAGGGCACTCAGCCTTTTGCAGTTTTGGGCCAATAAGTGATTTTTCTTCCCTTGCAGAAGCCCAATAGAAAGCCCAGTAAAAGAATTATTGGTGGTCCTTTTTGTATTATGTTTCTACAGTATGTCAAGCAAAGGTGCATTACTTTTATTTTTACTTCAGTGTATTACCACTTTAAGGGCTTTTTAAAATGATACTGCTTTTAAGAGTGAAGTTGAATTTCACTACTGCCCCTTACCATGATAGAGTAGAAAAGTGAGCAAAGCTCTCAATGTAAAATGTATTGAAAGGTGATTTGTGAATCGGTGAGCCTCCTACCTCATGGCTCAGAAGCTTTGCCAGGAAGGCAATAATTTATCACCAGGCTGGTGGAAAAAAAAAAAGAAAATGCATTTCTGAAAGAAGTAGCAAAGGCTTTGTCAGTGGTGGTTCTCTGTTATCCGATGTATTTTTTAAGGAATGATGATAGTAATCTTTCAGAAATTTTTTGAGCTGGTTATAAGACATGGGAGCTCAACCTATCTAAAAAAAAATACTAAAAAGAATCTAAATAAACCCCACTACAGCCTATAGTATATTTACAAGAGAGTGCCTCTAACATGAGGTTACTTGATAAACTTTCCCTTTTTTCGCTGCAAATATTTGTGGTCGTTTAATTTGGATGCTAAAATGATGTAATGAAACTGGATGTAATTTCAAGATTGAGTTGCCTGTTGCTCCAGTAACTATTCAGTGCACGGCTTTGTGCGTGTAATAGGCAACCTAATCCCCTCTACTTCTGTTAGTGCAAATAAAACAGGACAAAATGTAAAAGTGCCTGCCAAAATACACTTCAAGTGAGAAATGTGTGAGTGATTTGTATAACAAGGTTAAAAGTAATTGAAATATATTACATTTACAGTTCAGTATCGCCTTCACGGTTAAGTGCTGAATACCCGAAGTAAAACTGGGCAAGGGGATGTTTCAGCACGTTTTATTTTTTTTTACTTACCTTTTTTCCTTTTTCAGGTCTACAAAGTGCACCTTTGGGCTGAGACCAAGCATGGAAAGTTTCAGCCCAAATGGAGGCTTTTGAGAAAGTTCTGAACATCTGACAATGGGGTTATCATGGAAATCTTTTTCTTTCTTTCTTTTCAAAGTACTCTCACAATAGTTTTCATATTACTGAAAACTATACTCAAACCAAATTTTGGAAGGCATTATCTAAAATTCCAAACATTTAAAGTTTTGTGTTGTTTCACATTTGATAAACGGTAAAAAGACTTTTTTCAGCTCTGAGAAAATAAGCTGTGATCAGTATAGAGGGTGACCTCTATCAGCTAAAATTGTTAAATACTGTTTTTAATCTATTTCGGACTGTTTGGCAGTGTGAACTAAGCATAATAGTTCGCTAAAATCATGTACTGGATCAGTGTGTAAAGGCCAGAACGTACAGTTGTACTCTGAAAATTGACATAACCTTGTTGGCTTCCAACGTCTTCCAAATGAACTGGACCTTGATTAAGGGTAAAGTATTTACCACCTTACCAGATCAATCTGAAATTTGGAAATTGAGGTCTTCTGGATTTTTGCCTTCACAAAAAGGCAGTAAAATTTTTTTTTAATATTTTCTGCACTCTGCCCTGTGTCATATCTTTGCGCAGTTACATCCAAGGTGCACCATCACAAAAAGCTGAAGGCTATTTCTGCAGTTAATTGTTTGTCCTGTTAAACTTACTCTGGTGTGTTCATTGACCACTCTTGGAAGCATTTGTTTTGTTCTCACATATAAAAAAAGTACAAATAAAAAGGCAGAACTTTCTCAGCAAATGAGAAATTATACCTGAAATGAAACAGTATATTTTAAGAAGGGTGCTATTATCACGTAGTCACTTTTCAGAGTAGAACGACATTTTAAGTTCATGTCTGCATGCAGTTTCCATTGCTATTCTGATAATGCCTGTCAAATCCAGCTGTCCCTCCACCTTCAAAACTTGTCCTGCCTGCTCGTATCAACAGGTTCAGCTAAGTTTAACTCCTGTTTTAAAATGGGCATCGAACTGGGTTGCTCCTGTTTCAGCCACCAGAGCACTAGAGCACAAAACTGGGAAAGGGTGCATGGATTTATAACCCCTTTGTCAGACACCGCTGCAATTTGTAGCTTAAGACCAATTTCCCTTTTACAAGAAATTTGTGGTATTTTACTGTTTTTTATCTCTTCTCACCAACTCTTATCCAACATCCTAAATAGGAATGTGCTGATTGCTTTGTTCTAGTGTCAGTTTTCCTGTATTTGAAGGGATTTGTCAGTTGTCTGTAACTGCTGCTTTACTGTAATCAGTTGGAGCAGTAAGGTCATGAATTTGAACTACCCTTTCACTCCCAGGGATAAAAAACTGCAAGAGGAAGTATTTTTCCTATGTTAAAAAAAAAAATTCTTTTAGATTGGTAGTGCTTACTCTGTCTGATTTACATTGCAGCGTTTTAAGGCTTTGGTGTAGAGTAGGATTTTTAAAATCTGGGCTTTTGGAGGTAATTCTTTTCTGTGTGTTGCAAGCCAGTTAGGTTAGTGGTTTAGACATGGTTTTATCTTCAGAAGTGGTCAGTCATTCTGGGTAGGAGTACAGGCCCTTGACAAGGCAGTATGGGGAGCTTTGTGTTGCCTCTGCTGTGTGCCGACTCCGTAGGGCTTCCGTAAACCAGGCATAAGAAGCATTGGTTCATAAAATACACATGTATACATATGCATGTATGTCTACATATGTATGTGTAATTCTGTTTTCCATATGAAGATGAAATGAGGGTGAGATGAAGCTAAATTTTCACAGATGAACAGCTATTTTGCAGAAACCAAGTTTAAAGTGTTAATATACTCACGTAATTTACTAGAAAATAATATTGCTGGTTTATGTCTTGGGTAGAAATGATTGAAGAGATACTTTGGTTATAAGTACTAACAGACTAATGCTATCAAAATAAACGTGCTTAGGTTTAGTCTTTAATATTTTCTCATCTTCTCTTTTACAATAAGTATGCTGTCTATGTTAAGGAGTTAGTAATTTAACATGCTTTGTGTCCTTGAAGCTTAGTAAGGCTCTGTTGTAGATAGTCTATATCGCCTTTATTTCTTTGTGCCTCTTTGTCCCTATGGACTAGCCACGGGGATTTAGGTTCAATTAAGCTGTAAAACTACTTAATATTATTCATTGCATTGGAGATCTTTGTCTTACCAGATCAGCAGTGATAGCCAGGTGATTATCTGAAGAATGAACTGCGCACTTTATTCCCCAGTGGTTTGTAATTCTGCAGCTACACTGATGCCTGATAACAGTCTTTTACATTTTCAGTATTTGAAGAAACGTTTAGACTAGGTGCTTTATTTTATTATGTAGGGTATGTTCCCCAAGTAATTTATAAGACCTGATCTGTTACCTTTCTAGTATGGAATCAGAATCTGTAAAACAAGTGTCCTGAGGTCTTGAAGAGCGTGGGGATGGGGTGTGCTAACCAGGAGCATTTGGGTAACTACAATTCAGATTTCGGTTTTCCATTTCTAAGCTGCTCACACTCAGAATTTTCAGGAAGGAGACGAGGTGCCCTTATGTCCACACCAATGCTTTGGTGGTTTTGGACTGAGAAAGTAATGAGTACAGTATTTCAGAAAATAGTCCATTGTATACAAGGGTATATCTGCATATAGTAAGTACTTATGAGAATATGCTTTTATTTTGAGGGTTTCGCTATTTTTCAGATCTGCAAAGTTGCCACTAAGCTCTAGCACTGCTGTAATAAAAGGTTACATGAGAAGAAAAGCTTAATTACCTATTAAATTACTGGGGTTTTTTATAATAGCGTTCAGGGTTTTACAAGGTTAAGCTTTCTGTGTGCTTTTGAAATATGACAGGTTCTTCTAGGCACGGTGGATGTGTTTTCAGCCGTCCTGAATTATGATCCTGCTTAACTTGATCGTCCTGAGTAGTTTCACAGGCCAGGCAGGAGTCTCCCAGTCGCAGCGTAGTCGTTTTACAAGTCTGAAAAAAGAGAGGGTTCCCAAATTAGACTGAAGAAAAGTTTGATTGAGTGTGAAATGTATTGTATACGTGCAGTTCTACTACACATTACATATTTGTTAAAAGCTACCAAGTTTCTTAATTTTTCTTCTAGGTGCTGACGAATTGTCACATTTAACTTATACTTAACATGAAGGCTCACTCAAAAAAAAGCTGAAACAATTCCTGATTCACATGTGCAATTCCGTGTCAGTGTATAGTAATGAGAGCCGTGCAGTTTGTGAGTGTATCATCAAAACTACCCCCTTGGTTCCTGGCAGGGAATTGCGCGTGTGATGAGTGGAGCAATAGAGATAGAGATGGTGCCACAGGAAAGCAGCCCGTCAGGCTTCCTTTTAAACGGGCTCTGCTGCCCTCTCTTGGCACTAAATAGCCTTACCACACAGCATTTAAAGGCAAGGTTGCATTTCATTCATATATGTAAATAATGTGGATGAGAAATACCATCATTTCAGATGCGTCACTCTTTGTTCTGTAGAAGGCTAGAAGAGAAATGACTGTAGAGCATCGCTCCGCATCCTGCTTCACCTGCAGAACGTTGGGTTTCTTTTTCTCTCTTGGTCTGTTAGTGTCATGTCGCTGTTGGCTCTTTTCTGGAAATAGTGATTGTCAACGGAAGCTAAAAATGATAGTGGAAAAAAAACCCCTTGATTTTTCTGGCTGTAAATAATTAAGAGGCTTTAATTTAATTTAAAAGAAAACCTAGTGGTTTTTAAAAGGTGTAGTGGGGCATAAAGTATTTACTGATTCTTTACTGATTCTTACCACTGAATTTTGAAAACTAATTGTGAAATAAATACTAATTGTTTCTCTTTTAGGGCATAATCCTATACAGTGCAATAAATGTGATGCTTGATATGTCTTGCAGAGCACTAACATCTCAGATTCTGGTATTGCAATTTGACCTTTCCAAAAAGATACCATTAATCCATTCCCAGCCCACTGTAACACTGTTGTTGCCTGGCCTTATAAATACTTGGAGCCAAAAGAAGGCTTGGCTGGGGCACTGTCAGCTGATTTCCTTTTTTTTTTTTTTTTTAATTGATTTTGTAATAGAGCACCATTCAAACAGCACATACTGCAAATTGTTTTAAATTCAAATGTAGATATTCCTTCTGTTGACTTTGAAAGGGCTTTCAGTTACTGTGTCACTTTCTAGATAATTGTAGGGAAACTTTCCTTTTCCAATTCATAGTTGGTAATTTTAGGCTGGGTTTGTGGGTTTTGTTTTTTTTTAGAGTAGTAGAGTTGAGGTTTAGGTGGGAATTGTCCTTGAATAGTTCTGCTTGTGGTATAGTAGCAGTATCCCCTTTTAAAATCATACTGTAGTTGGGAAAGATGCTTTGTCTGCATGCTTATTATGGTCACTGCTGCCTGTGTTAAAGTGGAGGGGAGAGGGTCCTGCTGGAGGGGTTAAGAGTGACAGAAACTGATTAGAGGAGGAGGAGAAATTCACAGGACTGTGGGGTGATGAGAGCTGTAGGTGGAATCACCAGCAAAAAGGTGCAGGACCTTAAATGTAGAAAGGCAATTCAGTTCTTAGAAAGTAAGGAAAGACGAAGTGTAGTGAGTGATGAATGTTTTGCAGCAAGGTAGGACTTCAGTTTTCTAAAAGGAACTTCAGTTTGATGTATCTTTGGTTGTTTTAGAATTGGGTAGAGCATTCTTAGCTACTTGGTTTGAAATTTAACAGGAAGTGCCAAATTGAAAGCCTGGGATGCTGAAGTCCTTAAATGTCCTGCAGAACAGGTACAGCATGTGATGAGGCGCCGTGTGTGCCTCCCCAAAAATGCCCTTTCACAAGATAAATTGGAAAGTTATCTCAGTAGGGACTGAAGGGTAGTTCAGATTTCATGGTCTATTTTGAAACAATTGGCTAACTTTGAGACTACTAACAAGCCTATAAGTCAGTATTACTTGTGAAGTGGAAATCAGCCCACTGAGCTAAGGCCCACCCAGTTCTAAAGTTTCTCTGAGTGGGTGCTCACTTTACCTGCTTCGTTATATTCCTCTAATGACATTTCTTTCCCTGGTGCCCTTCACGTAAAATAAAAATGAGGAGGAGAATGGTTTTATTTATTGGAAGATAGAGCTATGTAACTCCTCCAACCGTAACGAGGTAAATACAAATAAAAAGACAATGCTGTTGTTTTTTTTGGCTCCAGGGTGTATCCGTAGTTGTAGTACATTTACTGTTGTGCTGTTGCTTTATTTTCCTTTATGGCTTTTACTGACGGAACTGCTTCCTTGTAGGAGGACTGACAAATGGTAGTGGTCGCTATATTTCTGCGGCACCTGGAGCCGAAGCAAAGTATCGCAGTGCAGCAAGTACCTCCAGTCTCTTTAGCTCCACCAGTCAGCTCTTCCCTCCTTCGCGCCTTCGTTACAGTAGGTCTGATATTATGCCTTCTGGACGTAGTCGATTGCTGGAAGATTTCAGAAACAATCGTTTCCCCAATCTTCAACTAAGAGACCTTGTCGGACATATTGTTGAATTTTCCCAAGACCAGCATGGTTCTAGGTAATTACTGTAGTGAAGTTAAGAGCTTAGTAACATTTTAACTGCTTTGGTACTGTTACATTGACATCAAACACGTGAACGAGCTGCTAGTCATCTTAACACAAAGCATGCCATTAATTGGAGCACATGCTCTTACACTGACCTTTTTCTTCTCTAGGATATTTCATTATAAAAGTAGCATTCGTTTAGCTGCTTGTAGAAGTTCTCACTGTAGAAATAGCCTCGTAACTAGACTTGTAAACTCTAGTATTTAGGTATCAAAAAGGCGTTGATTAAGAAAACAAAATATCTGGCATCTGGAATGTAAAACCATTTTTTCAGCAATACGTCATCAGGTACTTATTGTTATTCTTTTCATCTTTAATCCTTTTCAAATGAAAGTTTTTAAGTATCATTTTACTAAAACATATCCTTTTATATGCGAAGGCGCTACTTTCATTTTAATAAGTTTTATAAACATTGAATACTTGCTTTAGAATTTTGAGGTGTCTCATTGAAACGGCGTTTGAGAGGTTTTCCTGTTGTTTATGTAAAGCATAACCTACCTTTTTTTTTGCACTTAGATTTATCCAGCAAAAGCTGGAGCGAGCTACCCCAGCTGAGCGCCAGATGGTATTTAACGAGATCCTGCAAGCAGCGTATCAATTGATGACTGATGTGTTTGGAAACTATGTAATACAGAAGTTCTTTGAGGTGAGCATAACCGTAAGCGTATGAACAGAAATGCCAATGAAATGCTGTAAAAATCTGATTAAATTTAACTGAGTTTGTTCTTAACGTGGTAGCAGAATTCTACTGGGCTTTTACCGCAGAACCCAAGCGTGTGACGCTGCGCACACGGTTTCTGTTCTGTATCCCCTCCTGGTCTTCCTAACAGGCACAGTTTCTCCTCACACTGGTGGTGCAATATGTTGGTGAACACGGGTGGGTGTGCAGGCTGTGCACTCAGGCTTTGCAAGCCTTTTAGTGTAATTTATGGAGATTTTCAGCAGATGATGGGGAACATAAAGATTTGAAGGATACTTTTTATTGGTTTAGTGCATTTTGGTTAAGAGTGGGTCTGGAAAATGCTCCTGCACCCCAATAAATAGCTGTGGGAATTTCATCCAGTGCTGTATAGGAAGGGATATCATAAGATATGGCTAGTATTACTAAAACTAGTATTTAAAAGAGCTTTGTTTTTTGTATAAAAGCTGGGATGAAGAGGAAAAAAAACCCAGCTTTATCAACGAGTTACAGGATTTGAAGATTTGACTAACAGAAGAAAAAGTAATACCTGTGTCCTGGAAAAATTGATATGTAGGAAAGGAATCTAGCATAGGGTACCTCAAATAAAGGACCATAAGAAAGTGGCTGGGTGGATAGAAGATGAAGCTGGAGAATATCCAGTAAGAAGTAAGATGGTTGTTGTAAACAGGAATGTAGTTTTTAATAACTAATCTATGAAACAGTGTGCTCAGGTTTTGATATTTATTTTACAAATCAAAATACCTTCTGAAAATTGTGGCTGGCATATGGTAAGATCTTGATCTTCTTTAAGGGTCATCAAGTGCTGTTTTATTCCGTAGTGTTAGGTTGGGTGGATACATAGATAATAATTGTCAATTGAGTGTTTTCATCTTAATTATGTGGAAGTGTTCTTGAGAAAAAAAAGTGTAGTAGGCCTTAGGTGTAGTCGGGGGTAGGAAGGCAAAGTTGTTTGGGTTTTCTTCAGTCCTAGATGACTACAGATGAGAAGTTTGACAGCTCACAGCAGTGGTGCATGACTATTGCTGGTGCTACCCAGCTGATTGTCCAGGTGATCACTTCTGTGTGGCTTCTTGCACTGTGCCACCTCAGGAGCTTGTGTGGGCATCTGGGAACAGGGTTATGGGTGGTATTACGAACCTTGACTGGCTTCTGCTCTGATCAGCATGGAGTAGCACAGAAGGTTGTGGTAGGACCATGGAGGGAATAACATGGGCAGGAATTAGCTACTGCTGAAAAACATTGGTTGAATTATACAACCAGAGTAAAAAAACATTTGGATTTTTCTCTGCAAAGCCCAAGTATTTCTATATTTCCCCAAGCACCAAGGGTAACAATGATCCTTCAAGCCATGTGAAGTTACCAAGAAGCTACTTCAGGGCTTGAAATCTTTCCCCCTCACCCCCTCCTCTTAGAGCTTGCTTATGTATAGGAGATAAGATACACTGACCCCTACAAATTTGAGAGATCAGAGAATATCTGATTTGAATTAATACGTTACAGTAATCTGTAATTAATTTGCCTGGTATAATTTGTGTAAATAAGCAGGTTATTGCAATTAAATATTTCCACAGACAGTCGAGTGGAAATTACTTTGATCTCTTCTGTTGTCTTTCAAGGTCATGCATTTGATAGCAGGTATGTAGCTGGAATGTGGAATATTACAAAATGTTGCACTTTGAAAATAAAAGCTTCTGGTAAATATACTCAGCAAAATTCAAAGAGAAAAAAATCATTCAAGGTGCACAGTAAACCTGTAATACGTCATGAAAGTACTTACTCTGATGTGTAATGTTGCAGCACGCTGGAATTTATGTCTTCATTTGTTAACGGCGTCTTAATTTTCTTCTAGTTTGGAAGCCTGGATCAAAAGTTAGCCCTAGCGACACGCATACGTGGTCACGTTCTGCCGTTGGCCCTGCAGATGTACGGTTGTCGTGTCATTCAGAAAGCACTCGAGTCAATCTCACCTGACCAGCAGGTAATTGTAAGTTAGAGCAATGCTTTTTTGTTTTTATTATTTTATTTCTTTAGATTGCATCCATCTTTTTACTTGCTTAAGTTGTTGATTGTTCCTTTTCGTTATGAAATGCCCTAGGGACTAAAATAGTTGTTTAAATTAAATTGCTGAGCTACACAAGTAAACCACCAGCGAATATGGAGATTGGATAGATAGGGTGAAATGGAATATTCCTTTGAGGGGGGCATAAAAAAAAAAAATCATAGTAAAGATGAGGATAATCTTTTTTTTTTTTTTTTCAGAATGAAATGGTGAAAGAGTTGGATGGTCATGTCTTGAAATGTGTGAAAGATCAAAATGGAAACCATGTTGTACAAAAATGCATTGAGTGTGTTCAACCCCAGTCGCTCCAGTTCATCATTGACGCGTTCAAAGGACAGGTAGTGTCACCAGTTTGTTTCCTCTCTGGGGGGTTACTTTCATTCTAGGTCTTTTTCCATCATTTGCATTAGAAGATAATGTTTGACCCTTTGCAGTCAGCTCATTTTGAGTAGGAAAAAAAAGGGATGATAAAATGGAAAAGCTGTAAAAAGATGAAATGTTGGAGGTGAGGCTCTAGAAAGACCTGTTTGGACGTATTATAAATACCAGTAGAGGTATTTGGTTTAAGGCCAGGCTGTTTGAGTTCTGTGATACGCTGTTTCAAATTTACTTTATAACTTTTAACGTTGCCATTTTTGATGGCAATAGTAAAGTATCTACTTTCTGGCATATATTTTTCATTACTATTGCCCTTTTCTTCTTCTGTTGCAAGTCTGTCTTTCAGTGTTTCCCAATTAATATCTATCATTAAGGAAATACTTTGAAGAAATATACGAATCTGTTCCCTACATATGGGCTAGTGTTAAGTGAAGAGAGGAGGTATTTGTTTATTTAAGGTTGGGGTTTTTGTTTTGTTTCCAAAAAAAGTTATATTAATGTAAGATTGAAATTGTGCTGCAGGCTAGAGAACATGCTGCAGCTAAATAAATTTTAATACTCTGAGACAAATGTGTACTTCTGTAGTCTTGAAGAACTGTAAAATCTTACTAACTTGGCTGCGTTACTAAATTTTACTTTAATGGATAGCCAAATGTATTTCTTCACAAAATCTACAATATCCTTCTCTCACATTTTACACAACAGCAATACTGGAATTATTGTTGTACATAGTAGTAAATGACATTCCAGGGTTTGTAGGGTCAGGTCTTTTTTACATTAAAAAGTGTGTGTGGAGTAGACGAGAGGCAGTTTCCCCTTGACTAAAATGTCAATTTGTTTATTTACTGGACATCCATCCTCAGCTCCAAGCAATTATATATAAAAAATAGTAGCTAATCTGAAGTGGCAAATGGAAAATGCCACGCTTTAGTCATGTCATGTAACAATGCTTATCTTTTTCATCTGCCTGCATCGTTTGCATCTATGTCTCATTAGACAAGATTCTGTGTTCAGTTCTGACCAACACTGCCTCTTAAATCTTCTGAATTGATCCCTGAAACACAAACCTGGCTTCTGGAGAAGCAAGCAAAAGGAAAAAAAAACAAAATTTTGACTTTTAAAATTTGAAAATGAAGTACAAAGTTAAAAGGAAAGCTCGGAAGGTGAGCAGTACTTAACTAAGGGTCATATTTCCAGGCTTTCCTTTGCAGCTAAGTAGGCTAGAAACTCTGTAATGGAAACTTGGGTTCTTAGTTGTGTAATTACTGGAGTCTGTGAAGTACAAAAAAATTGCATTTTTGTCTTTTCTTGACTTCTGCTGGAGCTGGAATTCTGATATTGGCAGGCAAAACTTTTTATTTTTTTAAGAGAAATAGTTGGCATGTTCAATTCCGTTTTGAACATGGTAATATTACTAGATCTGTGAACTTCAGTTGGTTTAACTCCAGTTTGCAATCCTGTTTTAAGGTATTTGTACTATCAACTCATCCATATGGTTGTAGAGTAATTCAACGTATTCTGGAACACTGCACTGCAGAGCAGACTCTGCCAATCCTGGAAGAACTGCATCAACACACAGAACAGCTAGTGCAGGTTAGTGCATATATTAATTGTTTAATGCATTTTAGAGCTTTTTTTATTGTTGTCATAATTTATTCCTATTTCTTAGTTTAAGAAATAGTTTAAATGCATTTGCCTCTTTTTAGATTTGTAGACATTGATTTTCTTGTTTTTCTTTCCTTCCATAGTTTTAATGAAAATGACTTTGGAAGTTGGGAGGCAAAGAAGATATAAAAAGCCTTTTTCTTACAATTTTGACTGTAGCTTCGAATATGCATTGTAAATGCACAGAATTAGTATATTTTTTTATTGCAAAGATTGCTTTTTTGTAGTTTATCTTAATTCACTCAGATGTCCTTCAGATAACTTCAGATAATGTCTAAACACAAATACATTGTCAAAAATACACACGTTGCATATTCTTATACAAAAAAGGTATCTTTTCTAAAAGAAGGCAAAAGATCTTATGCAACTTGATTTCCTGTCTGGAAACGGAGTCCTACAAATGGCTTTGAAATTGAATAAGTTTAAAATACTGGAAGGGACTCAGTGTTCAGTAGAAATTTCCACACGTAAAAAGGCAAGAATTGCCTACTTTATTGTCTCATTGGTCTAGTTCATTTCTCAGGGGTTTCTTGTATACACAAGTCTTACTGAAGTCCAGGGAGCTAATACAGCCATTAAAGGATTATGATCTTAATTTTGAGGACTTCTTTCTTTAAGAGGATAAAAGGTACTCGAGCAGAATGCTGGTTTTACAGATTATTTACCTTTTACATGTAAATTTTGTGGTCTGTTAAGTAATTCCTGATGCAGTATTTCTTGCATCGCTTTGTTTCTGTAGTGTTGACGTTGTATTTTCCCTTATATCTGTGCAAATAGTAATTTGAAAGTTTATACAAAGATAGAAAAGCTGTATGGATTACTTGGTATGAACACAAAAGAAAATTGAAGTAATCTTATTTTCAGGATCAATATGGAAATTATGTTATTCAACACGTACTGGAGCATGGTCGTCCTGAAGACAAGAGTAAAATAGTTTCAGAAATAAGAGGAAAAGTCCTAGCTCTGAGTCAGCACAAATTTGCCAGGTATGGCACAGCCTTCATATATTAAAGGTTCACTAACCTTTTAAAGTTGTCGTAGGGGGTTTATTGATTGTGTTACAAAAAAGATATAATAGGGTGGGTTTTTTTCTGTGGTGTAACTTGCCTCCTGAAATATATTTTTATAGAAATGAAGGGTAGTGATATTTTATACTAGATTTGGGGAAGGGAAAGGGGAAATGCTGTTCTGTAGCAAAACAAAGATTCCCCAGGTTCATGGGATGGCTTTTGCTCACAAGTACAGGGAGTGGTTTCCAGATCTCCATGTGAGGATCCCCAGAGGCAGATGAAAACCCCTCCTAGAACTTGCTGGATGCGCTGGTGATGATGAGCTGGGACTTCCTGACTATGTGTCAGTCCAGCCCAGCAATTTAGAAATATAAAGTGCCGATTCAGGCTGACGAAGATTTTATGTGTGAGGAAGTCTTAAAGACTATTGTCGGAGTCCTGAACCACTCTAACATAAGAACCTAAAACTCATCCTTCAGTGCTTTTTGCCAAAATACAGATGATGTGCTTTTTGCTAAGGAAAACACACCTCAGAGTTTGTGCTGGATGATGTAGTGAGACCAACCTTCTCATCAACATTTAGTAGAAATGCACTGTGACGTTATGGGGGCGTTTGTTTTAAAAATTGATTATATGCAAACTAGCAAGGTTATCTGGATTTTATTTTTCTCCGCCTAAATAGAACTGTTCAGAACCACCTTCTTATAACTTGCTTAATTTCTAAAGTGCAAACTTAGGCCCAGAATCACTTTGCTGTTTTACAAGCGTTGGTAGCCTTCCCAGCTTATGGTGAGGTATCTGGAAGGTCAGAGACTTCCTCTAAAAAAGGAAATATTTGATATTATCTCCTGATCTAGGAGATAATGCTCCTGAAAAGCAATTTTATTCAAAAATCAAGCAGCTTCATATCTGCCTTTCTCTGATGTGCCTTAAAAGGGTCGGCAACCAAAATAGATGTACTAGAATTTATCTGCAACCTGAGGTCTAGTGGAAAATCTCCCCTACAAGATAATAAGTACTAGAAAATTACTTCTTTTAAGTGAGCAGGAGTGTATAATCCTTTAACTTTCTCAGTCATTACTAAAGATTTGGAAATCAAGACTTGATGTGTTTCCAGTGCGCTCTTTAGTGGCGTTAAGACACTTGAACTGTTCAGATAAATATAAAGTTGCTGCTTAAGAGAACATTAACATCTTAAGTCACAGAATGCATTTGTCTTCTTTTTCAGCAATGTGGTAGAAAAATGTGTAACTCATGCTTCTCGTGCTGAAAGAGCTTTACTTATTGATGAGGTCTGTTGCCAGAACGATGGTCCTCACAGTGCCTTATACACCATGATGAAGGACCAGTATGCCAACTATGTTGTTCAGAAGATGATTGATATGGCTGAACCTGCTCAGCGGAAGATAATAATGCACAAGGTATATTTGTATATAGTTTTCTTGGTTCAGAAACTACCGATACTAATTTTTCTGCTAGAATTCCTTTTCCCTCTACATGTAAAACTCAGTAGTTCTGTCATCTAGAAGTTGATGTATAAGCATTCAGTGGAGTTTGATAAAGCAGAATATATCCAGATCTCTGAGCACTGAGCTAAAAATGTAAATCGACGGGAAAGTTTCAAAAGTTGGGTTTCATATCCTCTCTTTTTGCCAGCTTTTCTGTGAAAATACTTTTAATATAAAAACGTAGTATCTGTCATTTTTATTAATAGAAGAAATATGGGTTTCTGTATTTTTATTTGCTGGTAAAAATCCATTCTGCAATTCTCCCAAAAGAGCTTCCCACACTTCCTTACATACCAGGCACTTTTTCTACTTAAGAATATGCAGATACAGACCAAAGTGCTATTGCCATAGTTGCCCTGGGCTATTTAACGCAGGGCCCAGTATCTTCCTGCAGGAGCTCTGCTTCCCCCAGTCACCAACAGGGCACCCCCCCAAAAGGGCTCCGTCCCTTTTCCGTGTCAGTTCTTTGGGGAGTCAAAATCGCCGATTTTACATCTCTCCAGAAACTCCCAAAATTTAGAAGTACAGGCTTCTGATTTTTTTTTTAACATAATATTTTTAAAGTGTCGTAACCTCTACTTAAATTTTTTTAAGGGGGGGAAAAAAAATAATGGGTTTCTTCTTACAGATTCGACCCCACATCACAACTCTGCGTAAATATACCTATGGCAAACACATTCTGGCCAAGTTGGAGAAGTATTACCTGAAGAACAGTGCTGACCTGGGGCCAATTGGTGGACCACCAAATGGGATGCTGTAAAAAAGGCAAAAAGAAACGGAAGAAAAATTGAATTGTGAATGATCAAAACATACAACTTAACTATAAATGTTCTGATTTTTTTAAATCTATTTATTGACTTTGTTCATCCATTTGTAAAATTTTTATTCTTGTGTATATTTTTGGGGAGTGAATTATTAAAAAAAAGAAAAGAAAAAAATATCTCCAGCCCTGATCCGGAGACCTATCAGATTGGATGGCTGGCAAAGCACAGAATGCCTGTATATGATGTAATTGTATCAAAATAGCTGTCACATATTTTGTAAATTTTTACCTTGTAAAGTCACTGAAATAGTTTTTAAAGGGAAAAAGTACAGTATTCTTTTAATACACTGGCTTGCAATCTGGTAGGTCTACCCAGCGTCATAGCACAACAGGTTTATAGAGTTGTATATAGAATTAATCCTTATTTTTTCCCTTTTGTGTGAAGTCTTTTATACCAGATTAAAATTGATCAGCTGCATAAACATTATTTAACATGTTGAAAAGTTAAGTTGTGTTTTGGTGGTTCACAACATACTATCCAAATAACAAACAGGGCACGGCAAATTAAAGTAGAGAATAACAAAACAACGGGAACTTTAAAAAGACCAGCTTTCATCACTCGCTGTGGATACAGGTGTTTTTTTGAAATGGTGCCCTAAGGTTTTCTCTCGCGATGTATTAAAAATTAAAAGTGCTGTATATACTTATATATTTAATTGTTGTACAAGGTAGAGGGATTAAAATGATGGTGGTACTTCCACTCAGTACAGTACACTGTTGGAAAAGGAGCGAACCCTGTATTAACTTTACAGTCAGTTTTACAAGGCAGGAAGAGTAGAGATTTGTATTTTTTTATTTTGCATATAGAATTGTAAGGATTTGAAAGTGTTGAGCATTTATTTTGCTTTCTCACTGTAGATGCAAAAAAATAGGTATTGATGAAGAGAAAAGGGGCCACTGAAAAGTAAACTTGATAGCTCAACATTTAAGCATGATTGATTAAATATTCAGATAGCTTTTTTGCTTCCTATAAATATATGCATTGTATACGTGTAGTTAATAGGTGTAAGTTTACAGTTTGAAAACAAATCTCTCGTTTCGATGTTTATTACAAGCCTTGCTAATTTAGTAGTGATGCTTACCTTGGTTGTACAGATGTACATTTGTAAACCTTCATGCTGTAAATGTAATTTGTTTTACCCCTTTTTGGGACAAAAATTTGCATTTTAGTGTATATTCATATCCCCATTCCCTTTTCTCCCCCCTGGCATATAGTGTTGTATAATGTAAATTTATTTCAGCAAATCAAGAGTGATTTTTTTAAATTCTATCTTTATATGGTTTCAGAAATATGAACCGGCTTTCTTTTTATCTATTGTGAGAAACATTATGTTTTGTTTATAACATAGCTGTTGATTCTGTTAATATGGACACTTTGGGAAATCAATCTGTTCAAATTTGAAGTCGGGATAATAAGCATAGTAAGAAATGGACTGAACTATTTGGTTATCGCAGAAACCAATGCTTCTTCCATCTTAATAAATGTGGCATGATTTTTTTGTACAGAAGAGTACTGTATTTTTGAATAGCCTTCTCCCAGCGTAAAGCAAATATGTATGATACTGTCAATTTTTTTCTCTGGACATATGACATTGTAACAGTAACATAAAGATGATGTACATTTACAAGCGGCCTTATGTACATTTCCCAATGATCTTTTTAAGGCAGAATTGTGACCATATGTGTATAATTAAAATCCTTTTTAATCCTTTGCCTATGGAAATATTTTGGAAAAAGCTTACTTTGTATATTCAGTTTCTGAAAGATAAAGAAAGTGCTTTGTATGTTGTTGAAGTAAGTATTTTGTGTAAAACATTCATTTGGATGGCTTAACCTAAAGTTTTGATCCACGAGGTAGTTTGAAAGCAGTGTCTTGAGCATTGATCCAATAAAAGGCTGTTCCGGTAGGGCTCTGATCAGGAGGAAGGGAAATAGAGGTGGTGTAAACCTGTAGAAGGAATTCTGTCGTGTTACTGTTTATATCAGGTTTAGGTCAATCTTACTAAAGCATACATCTGAGGCGCTACTTTCGTTAATGGTAGCGTTAACTCATTAATAGGCAAATGGGAAGGTTTCTTCTAGCCTGCCCCCAGATTCTGGATCGGTCGTTTTGTGCCTGCATTCCGGGATGGAGGAGGCCTGGTTATTTTTAGTAAGCACAACTCTAATTGCCGAGTAGTTTTTGCCTGGCAGTGGACAAAATTCCTCCTTCGAGGTACAAGCCCTGTCATTGGAGCCAGAGCTTCCCCGTAGCCACACAAAGGATGACTTTAGAGCCACTTCCTTGGACACGTTAATTCTCCTCGGTGACTATTTTCACTTTGTGTGTTATAACCCCCGGAGCCCACGTTCTCAACGTGTGAGACGGTGAGTTCGGCTTCCAGGGATGTCCAGGCAGAAGCTGGTCACGTCCCAGTACTTTGTCCCCGTAGCACTCATGCCATGGTTGAATTTAAACAGTCCTACAACTCGCCATCCTTAGTGCTTTCAGTATCTTCAACATAATCTTCCACTTGCTCTCCTAAAACCATTTTGCACATGTCCAGGGACATGAAAATCACTGGTTTTCCTTTCAACTATTTTAGGCTTTGGGTAGAACCACTAGACATTTTGCTCAAGTATCGCTTCTTGATATAGATTGTTTATGGACCAGTTTGATTAGGTTTGACTCCAGGTGGCTCATACTGAATAATGTAATGTTTGCGTGTATATACTGTAAAAAATCAAAATGAAAATGTGTGAATAACACTGTGTGAAATACATCTGGTCTTGTGTTTTTTCCTGTAGGAAACCAGCCGGTCTTTATGTTCTCAGTTGCATGACTTGTCTGCTCGCTCTGGAGCTCAGCGTTGGGAAGGTACTCCTCATTTCTAGTGATCTGGTGGGAATCAGTCAGTTATTGAGGAACCTGTAGTAGGTCATTAGATCACTTCTGAGCAGCTAAACCTTCATATTCTCTTACAAAAAAATCATTACAGAATACAGCCTTGTAGGGTTGGTCTCTTCTCCCAAGTCACAGGCAATAGAACAAGAGGAAATGGCTTCAAGTTGCACCAAGGGAGGTTCAGGTTGGATATTGGGAAAAATTTTTACACTGAAAGGGTTATTAAGCTTTGGAATGGGCTGCCCAGGGAAGTGGTTGAGGCACCATCCCTGGAGGTATTCAAAAGACAAGTAGACGTGGTGCTTAGAGACATGGTTTAGTGGTGGTCTCATATCAGAGTTAGGTTGATGGTTGGACTAGATGATCTTAAAGGCCCCTTCCAACTTAGATCTGATTCTATGATAGTTTCTTTGTGCACCGCTGGATGCAGGATGAGTTCTTGGCTAGGGTTGCTGCCTGGCTGTGGCATCACTGGATCCACGCTCGTTTCTGTCACTGCCCAGGATTTTTTTTCAAATGACCGTTTTTAGCTTAAGGTGAGCAGGTCTGGTTTTGGTGTTAAAATAACTGGCCCAAGTGGCCCCTTATGGACAGAACAACCATAATAGTGTTGCCTCCCTCACTGACTGCTCCATCCACTGATGCCTTCTCATCAGAGCACGGGGAGGATTGAGGTTTCTGGGGGCATAACGTACAGATGTTCTAGGGTGCTGATGGAGGTTCAGGAACAGATTCAGTCACTCTTCCCTCTGCTCTAAGGAGCAGGCATTTGAAGAGATCCTCATGACTCTCTGCGTAGTAGCATGGTGATTAGGCTGATCTGTTAATCAGTTTTGTTCCATGAGAACATTTGATGTTCAGCGCCCTGGTAGCTTGGAAAATGGGTGAACGGTGAGGGGATGGGTCCTACCATGTCATTCATGGGCGTAAAGCTGAGAGAACAATTGCAAAAGCATTTCAAGCTGGAGTGACTGGTCGTTAAAATTGCAGATGGCACATAAGTTGTGCGCCTGGGGAGAAAACCCAGTGCCTGCTCCAGAGAAGCAGTTTGCTGCTCGGTGGGGTCAGCCCAGAGCTCCAATGCTGAATGTTACACCACGGTGCCCAGTCATCCTGTGTGGAAGGGATGGAAGGATGTCCATCAGGTGTTGATAGGACTCCAGAACCAATACAGGACATGGGCTTTTCCCTGCTAGTGCAGTGTTAAGGAAAGCAAGGACTACAGAGGGCTGAAGCTGGGGTGAAGAGCTGAGGATGGACAAACTCGATGCAAGCCACAGAGTCGATTCCAAGCCCCTGCATGGAGGGATGGGATGAAGGGAGCAGAGTTCACCCCTATCAGAGCTCCAGGCCATACACTGATCTCATCCAGCCGGGCCATTTGGCTCTGAAAAAGCCTTTTTGTTTGAAAACTGACTGTCTTAAGTACTCCCAAATTCACATGATGTCTCCCATTTCCTTGAAATGTCATGTGTCTCATGAGAACCAAGGGACTGATTATTTGTCCCAGTTTGGGAGTGGCAGGAGCTGGCATCCTGCTGGGAAAGGGGCTCTCACCCAGCCCTTCCCCATGTGCCAACCCCTCCACGTGTGGGGAACCGAAAGCCCAGAGATCTGATGATGAGGGCACCTCCACACCCTCCCTGGGCAGCCTCTTCCAGGGCTCTGGCACCCTCACCACAAAGAAGTTCTTTCTCATTTGAGTGGAACTTCTCATGTTCCAGCTTGTGCCCGTTGCCCCTCGTCCTGTCACTGGGAACCACTGAAAAGAGTCCGGCTCCATCTTCCTTCAACCCACCCTTTAGGTACTTGTAAACATAGATAAGGTCTCCCCTCAGCCTTCTCTTCTCCAGGCTAAAGAGCCCCAGCTCTCTCAGCCTTTCCTCATCAGGGAGATGCTCCAATCCCTTAATCATCTTTGTTGCCCTACGCTGGACTCTCTCCAGTAGTTCCCTGTCTCTCTTGAACTGTGGAGCCCAGAACTGGACACAGTATATTCCAGCTGTGGCCTCCCCAGTGCAGAGCAGAGGGGGAGAATGACCTCCCTCCACCTCCTGGCCACACTCTTCCCTACGCAGCCCGGGATTCCACTGGCCCTCTTGGCAACAAGGGCACATTGCTGGCCCATGGAGATCCTGCCATCCACCCAGGACCCCCAGATCCTTCTCCTCAGTAGTGCTTTCCAGAAGGTCCATCCCTAACCTATATTGGTGCCTGGGGTTCTTCCTCTCCAGGTGCAGGACCCTACATTTGCCCTTATTGAACCTCATTAGATTCTTCTCTGCCCAAAAGAGATGTTCCCACGGTGGTGGTTAACCACCAGTAACACCTGCTGATGACCAAGCACAGCTTGGTCTCGGCTCCAGCCTCGCACCATCTCCATTCCAGCTCCATTCCACAGGAGCACACACCTCCTTGGAGCAGGGGTTACACCGACCCCGCTCCCAGGTGGGGTGACAACGGGAGCCGGGCAAAGGCGTTCTCCTCATGAGGGCGTGAGAAGGTCCAGGATGAGACAGGATGGGTGGGGAACCCACGGGTGAATCAACGCTATGACAGCAAGGGCCGAGAGCCACTCGTACCGCCTGGAGGGATGCGGCGTGAGAACACAGCCCTGAGACAGCCGATATCTGCGGAAACGGGTAAGCGGCCTCCAAATGCTTAAATGAAGGGTGATAATTACAGCGAGACGCATCCTTTTGGTTAATCAGGAAGAAAACCTGTACGTTATGTCCCAGCAAATTCACGGCAGAGTCACCAGCGCAAGCAACGTGGTAAACGCCAAAGCCCCAAGCAAGCCCCACAGCAGCGTTCCGCGGGGGACCCTCGGCGAGTCTGGGGTCCAGGTCACATCAGCTGGCTGAAATGAAAAAAATAAAAATAAAAATAAATAAAAATCCCCCAAACCAGTGTTTTTCACAGCGCTGCAAATATTGGTTGTGACCGGCAGTGGCTGAAACGGAGCCAAAAGCTCTGCCGCAGCCCAGCCCTGCTCTCACCAGCTCTGCCCCAGCCCCTGCTTCTCCCATGACCATGGGATTTTTTGCATACGTGGGAGTGTTAAACCCGCTTCGGCGGAATTCCCGGAGCTCTCCGTGCTCACTGGGATTCTCCGTGTAGCAGCAACACCTGACCTGAGCCACCCGGCTGTTGGGGAGCGGCGGCGTGGCGGCTCCCCTGCGTCACGTGGACCGAAGGCTTCTATGTTTTGCTTAAAACCTCTTTAGTTTTCTCCTTCGTTTGGAGCTTTCTAACCAGCAGCACAGCCCTGCTTTATGCAAAACCTGGTGGCTGACTTCAGGAGTACGTTGTGTATTTGGTACGGCCAGGGAAAAACAGGCACCACGCCCCACAAGGAGAACTTTAATAAAAGTTTTACTCAAGTTTACTCCAGCATCCAGGAGGCTCTGTCACAAATGAGGACGGTAAAGGAATACACAGAGCAAACAGAGGAGCCCTTTCAGAAGAGATTATACCTCATTTGACCTGGAGCCCCCACCTCTCCCGGGCAAATAATGGGTCTCTGTGGCACGATTAAAAATATACATATTTTTATTCTAAGGGCAGTCAGCGAGGCACTGGAAAGGTGCGAAGTATCACAGCCTCTATTTTACAAGATGGCAGGCAGCTATGAAGTGTCCAGCTTCTCCTCCACGGTCAGAGGGTTTGCAGCTCAGGCATCCAACCTGGCAGCCTTAGTCTGAAGAAAGCTCCTGTCCCTCCGGGGTCCACAGGATTGATGGAAACCTCCCCTGGAAAAGCCAGGCCGGCTGCCAGAGGGAAAGTCAGCAGGTACCAAGCAGGGGATGCCACAGAAATAGGTGGGCTCTGCCCTCCCTGTGCCTCTTCCCTCTTCTCCAAAGGTCCCAGCAGCAGCCGCCCATCTGTGTGCTCCTGGGCACGGCGATACCCTTCCCTCCGCGCTCGTTTTCATGCCGGGGCAAACCCCGTTCTGCGCTCAAATGATGTGAGGTCACGGAGGCTGAGGGATCAGACGCAGCAAACCAGGGTTAGTCACTGCCAGTGAGTTGTCCCGAGTTACCCACACGGGTAAGTGAATCACAGAAATGCAGGAGAGTCTCTCCCTGGGCAAGGAAAAACAAACCAAAAAAAAAAAAAACCAAGAACAAAAAAAAGAAGTGGTTACTCAGGTGAGTGCTTTGAGAAATGCCTGCCTAACCCGCAAGCCCTGAGCCTGGTGGGCCAAAATTGTTGAACAGTGAAAGCAGCAGCCAGTGTTACAGCTAAAGAGCTCATTAAGGGAGAGAGAGAGTCTCAGCCTCTTCTTGTGGGCAACGTAACTTCAGCCAAACCCCACGGAGGCTCATGGGAAACCCCTCCGTAGAGTTTGATCCATCAGCCCCCGAAATCCATCCCTGAGGGTCTCTGTAATGAGCCTGCAGGATCCTACGGGGCCCTCACAGGCAGCAAAGCAATGTGGCAGTTTTTATTACAGCTGTTTGTGAAAACTATGACAAAAGTGGCGTGCCGTTGCCAGCTGGGCTTTTGCCAAAGGAAGCTCTGCTAAATCAGGTCGGGAAATACTTGGTCAGTGGCACAGACACATTTTTTATCCAGTTTTCAGTGTGCACCCAGAAGTTCTCATTAGCAGGACAAGGGGAAAGGGGATGGAGGAGAATAAAAAAAGCCACCAAATTCCTAGGAGAAGATGCCAAGTTGATTCAGTTGGTATCTATAAAGCCGACGCTGCAGCTACACTGACGCTCGGGCCATTAAACATCGCATTGTTCAAGCTGAAAAAAAAAATATCCCCAAAACCCTCGGAGTTTTTGCAAGAAGGCTTATTCTCGTCCAAATAAGCAAGGTCATCCCTTCCCATCCGAGCATTACACGGGGGAGAAGAAAGGAGATGGAAGCTGACATCCCCTGGGGCGAACTTCACGCTCCACACCCTGGGGTGGGCCGGGGACAAGGGGGGGGGGGAACGTCCTGTGGTCTCTGGCTTCCTGGGAGTGAGAGCCAGGGGGCAGATGGAGCTGCTCAGAGATGTCTGACTCACTGCGAAGGCGGCCGGAGGGAACAAGCAAAATCAGCTGTCACTGTGCGAGCGTCCTGGGTGGGTTCAGGTGATCCCACCATAAATCACGGTCGGTGTTTGAAAGGCTCAGAATCCATTAATTCTACATCAGCGCAAAAGGACATCCGAAACAAACTGCAGAGGATTTGCCAAGGCATGGGAGGAGGCGGGAAGAAAGTTAAGTGTATGTGAGTAGCGTGGTGAGTAGGACCCGAGAGGTGATCATCCCCCTGTACTCGGCACTGGTGAAGCCCCACCTCAAGTACTGTGTCCAGTTTTGGGCTCCCTACCATAAAAAAGACATCGAGGTGCTGGAGCGGGTCCAGAGAAGAGCAACAAAGATGGTGAGGGGTCTGGAGCACAAGTCTTACGAGGAGAGGCTGAGGGAACTAGGGTTATTCAGCCTGGAGAAGAGAAGGCTGAGGGGAGACCTTATTGCTCTCTACAACTCCCTGAAAGGAGGGTGTAGAGATGTGGGGGTCGGTCTCTTCTCCCAAGTCACAGGTGACAGGACAAGAGGAAATGGCCTCAAGTTGCACCAGGNTGAGAGCCAGGGGGCAGATGGAGCTGCTCAGAGATGTCTGACTCACTGCGAAGGCGGCCGGAGGGAACAAGCAAAATCAGCTGTCACTGTGCGAGCGTCCTGGGTGGGTTCAGGTGATCCCACCATAAATCACGGTCGGCGTTTGAAAGGGTCAGAATCCATTAATTCTACATCAGCGCAAAAGGACATCCGAAACAAACTGCAGAGGATTTGCCAAGGCATGGGAGGAGGCAGGAAGACAGTTAAGTGTATGTGAGTAGCGTGGTGAGTAGGACCCGAGAGGTGATCATCCCCCTGTACTCGGCACTGGTGAGGCCCCACCTCGAGTGCTGTGTCCAGTTTTGGGCCCCTACCATAAAAAAGACATCGAGGTGCTGGAGCGGGTCCAGAGAAGAGCAACAAAGATGGTGAGGGGTCTGGAGCACAAGTCTT
>JAHREE010000186.1:80313-116004 GCA_033628505.1 Tringa tobata
TCCTGTGTGTAAGAGACACCATGAGGCTGCAGATGGAGGGGTTTCCCGGGCGAGCACATGGAGGAGCAGAAGTCCTCAGGGCCCTCTGTGGTGACTCAGCTCTGAGGCTGTTTCCCTTCTGGTGATCACAGTGGCCTTTTTTTTTCTTCTTTTTTTTCCCCCCCTGTGTCAAACTGTCAGTGACACAGACTGAGCTGCCTTTCCCACCTGTCTGGGAATAACTACCCTTTTGCATCGAGTGGCAGAAAGCCTCTTGCGCTGGGCACGGGAAGCAGAGTGACCTTGCGTGGTCCTTCCCGTGGAGGTGCTGTGGGCACTGCCCTGGTTGCGTTGGGTTCTTGGCGGTCTGATTGTTGGAGAGGGTGTCACCGCAGCTGGCACATCGCTCGACCCTTGGCTGTGCCTGTATGACTTGACTTGTTCATGGATGTCATCTTAGAAATGGAACAAGAAAGTGGCCAAACGATAGCTGTTTTCTTTCTGAGCGCTCTTACCCGCAGGAATGGTTGGGGAAGTTCCTGTTTTTCTTCAAGGTGACGCTTTATGGCTCAAAACACCTTGTATGAGAGTCATTGCCCTCTGTTGTTATGATGGGGGCATTGACTCCCTTGAAATAAGAAGGGTGATGCTTCTTAATGGATTAACCTAGTTCCTCTCTCAAATGGAAGCTTCTACACAGTGTAACCCTGCCGAGAAGCCAGCTGAGCCAAGCTGGAGGAGGCTGCAGGAAGGCAGTGGACAATCTTGCCTATATCAGGAGGGGGAACAGGGTTTGGATTCTTTCACTCGGTGGAGGTGCACGCTGGCGGTGAGCACAAGCTTAGTAGAGGAGGCAGAACCTTTTTCCAAGGGTGATGTCATTCCTACCTGGATGTAAACTAATTAGAAGAAATTAGGTAGTCCAGCTTGCTTATTTAGAGGTGTAAGCAGTGGATAAGGAGGAAAACACTTTCTTCTATAGCGCGTGCAGAGCGGCGTAACGTCATTTATCAAGCGCTATAAACAGCGCTTCTCCATCTGAGCGCTCGCTTGCTGGTGGCACCTCCCAGTGAAACGTGGACTTTTATTGTATCTGGTCAACTCTGATTAGAGCAGAGACAAATGGGCTGTGGTTTGTGTCGTGAAAGGGGGCTCTGGTGCAAGTTCGTCGTCTTTTGTCCCAGGTTTCTCTGGGTTTCAAGTGGCTGGAAGAGCTAACATTTTTAACGGCAGCCCTCTGAATCTTCTGGAAACCAAACAATCTTCTCTAACAACCTGAGACAAGTTAGAGCAAGCGCAAGAAACCTGTAAGCCTTCTAAAATTAAGCTAGTGCACTAACCTGAAATGTAGGCTGCTGTTTTAGCAGCAAAATTGGTCCATTTTAAGTATGTGTTTTGCATTGCCAGTGCTTAGATGTCTCCAGGTGGCCTATATAGTAGCACTTCATCCTAACCTTGTTTGAAGTGGCTCTTGCGTCCAAGAACCATAGTAATGCCTCTGAGAGGGACATTCCACGCTTGTTTGTGGGATTTTAGCAGGGCCTTCTATACGGAGGAGGGAACTTCTGGGGAGAGAGAAGATAGGACCCCATTCCTGAGGAGGTGCTGTCAATGATAAAATTGCAGTGCTTCAGCATTGCAGCGTTAGTATTTTAATCTTAGATGTCTCCTGCTCTTTATTAACTTGGAGCTATTTAATACAGCACTCCAGGACAGCTGGAGATTGATGTGCTCGCTGAGACATTAGGGTACTTCAAATGGTGCTGGTCCCTCAGGACAATGTTCAGCTGATGTTAAGGCACCTAAACGTAGGTGTCTCTGTGTGTGCTAGGTGCCTAAGCCCTCATTACACTCATGGAGATGTAATCAGTGGAGCCAAAGAGAGCGATTATCTGACCAGCCCCTGCACGTCTGCTTCAAGGTGAGCTGCTTTGTTGGGGCTGCTTTGACTGCATCTCATTTTGGCTATAAGGGGAGCACAGACACCTTTACTTCAGTGTCTTTATCTGAGAGCAATTTAGCTCAAAGCAGTAGTCTTTTTATTCGTGAAACTTTTATGGTAGCTCTCTCCACAAACAAACAGACTGGACAGGTGCTGTTTCTGTGCCAAGAGAAGAAACAAAGCTGTGGGAAACATCAGCTTTCAGTGAGAACTTGTCGTCTCTCTCTTGTCCAAGTGCAACTGATCAGTGCCTCCAAACAATGCCATGCTCTTGCTCTGCTAAACGTTGTGGAAGAAGTTACGAGTATAGTTGGGTCCTGTATCAGTGTTTTGAAGTGAGGAATATGAGCAGAAACATAAGTGAGTGTATTTGGGGGCTCCTGAAGAGGCATCAGTGTGTTTTAGTATTTAAAGGCCCTGTTTTATTTGTGGACCTTTGTTACTCCCTAGGTTTTGATACAGGCAGTGAACTTGCGAAGAAGCTGTGGATGCCCCATCCCTGGAGGTGTCCAAGGTCAGGGCTGGATGGGGCTTTGA
This sequence comes from Tringa tobata, assembly GCA_033628505.1. NCBI lineage: Eukaryota > Metazoa > Chordata > Aves > Charadriiformes > Scolopacidae > Tringa > Tringa tobata. The sequence continues at coordinate 82,772 of JAHREE010000186.1, forward strand.
GCAACCTGGTCTACTGGGAGATGTCCCTGCCCAGGGCAGGGGGGGTTGGAACTCAATGATCTTTAAGGTCCCTTCCAACCCAAAACATTCTATGGAAGTGGGAGTTGTTTTGAGTCCTTTGTGCAAGGACTTCTGGTGTTTCTTATAGGTTCACTTCTCTTCTGAGCTGAGGAGGTGACACTCTAAAATGCAGAGAGCATGTGGTGTCTCCCTAGGAGTGCTGAGTGTCAATTTTGTTAAGAGAGTTAGAGTTGAGTTAGAGATGACTAGCGTACTTCATTTGAACTGCTGCTCTGCTGGGCGACTGGTGCACCACAGAAATGAGCTTTATCTGGCCTGGCCAGAAACCTGGGAGAATGCACTTTCTACTGTGGAGATGCTAGTGGAAAAGTTACTGCCCTGTGAAGCCTTACCTCAAGGTGAGATAACATTTGGACCTCCTACAAGCAACTCTTGTGGAGCAACATCTGCTAATGTGGTGGTTTCCCAACCTCTCAGTTTCTCAAGCAGAGCTTGGCTCCAGCTGACGTTCTGGGTCTTGTGGAACCGGCATGGGTCCAAGGGAGTCTGTTAGCTTGGGCTCCTTGCCATGCTTGGCTGTAATGTTTGTATCTCACCGCTGAGACCAGTCTCACCAGTGAGGCTTGCTTTGCTGGATGGGAACCAGTGTGTTAGTGGGGTTTGGATGGAGCTGGTAATAGAACTTCCCGTTGAGTCACTGGAGCTGCAGTTACAACTGAGTCATGGAGGTGGTGTAACTCATGGCTTTCCCTTCTGGGCTTCTAGTTTGAAACTCCGCTGGGTATTGATCAGTTGAAGAGCTCTTGCTGCTTCACTTGCGGGTCTTGCTGCTGTGCTCATTGGCAGAACTGTCTTCTCCGAGGCCTTGTTTTTTGCAATATGGTCCTCTTTAACATCCACTCATTTTGCCTCTTAGTGTTCAGGGCTTTTCTAATAACTGAAAGGTCTTCAGGCTTGCTCTTGCAGAATGAATAAATCAAAGGCGCTGAGAAGAGACAGGGAACTGCCTGCCAACAGTATCTTGCCTTCCATGGAGGCTCTGCCTTCTTGTCATACTCCACCCTGTAACTTTTCTGCACTGCCTGAGCAGCAATGACAATGTCTTGTCCGCCCGTCAAAGGCTGATGGTCCTGGGTTTTTGGCTGTAGGCAGTCCCAGGCACACGCTCCTCTCAACCAGCCTTCTCCAAGGTTTTAACAGCGACTTCTCCGAGGGCCCCGGCTCCGTCACCACAGCCTGCACGAGCCACAGCCTGAGAACGGGGGGGTTGCTCTTTGTCTGCCCTCTGCCACGTGAGGAGGGGGTTGTTGCCTCTTCCATGGGAGGAAACTCGAACTCTGTTCCAGTTGGGAGGGCAGCGTGCCGAAGGCTTTCTGGCCAGCCCTGCAGACCCCGACTGTCCTGCGCCGTACACAGGAAAGCTCTTCTAATTAGTTTCTAATGCTGGTGGCAGTACACATCCTGGTCAGAGCCAGTCAGCAGCTCCAGCCCAGCCCCTCGCATCCAGGGATTATTAGAGAGAGCAGACTGTATATTGAAGCCAGAGGTGGGCAGGGGAGAGTGGAGCCAGTCTACCATCTGGAGAGCAAGCGGTGATTAACCTAACGATTTCCAGATGAGAGCTCCTGTGAAGCTCCGTGTCGTGCCTGGGTTGGGAGGGAGCCTGTGGATGTTCCCTGGGGACGAGAGCTGGCAGCTCCACTGCTGTAGGAAGAGACTACCTGGCTCTTTCCTGTCCCCAAACAGGACCCTATTCCTGCCTTATTGTGTGCTGAGAGCAGTGGAGTGGAGAGATGTAAACATAGGTATGTATGTATTTATATAGAGAGATATCTATCCCTGTCATGTGCTGTTTGTTGACCAGCTCACAGCAGGGTTTGGAGGCTGCGTGCCCTGGTCCCGGGATGGTAAGCTGGGAATTTTGATGCCTGTGCTCTGCACAACCACAGGAGCTCAGAGCAGCCCATCTATCTACCGAAACATCAGTCTCGGGTAAGAGCATCTCTGCAGAAGAGAGAACCTCTTGTCCCATCGACCAGCTAATAGGTGTTGCCTTTAGGGACCGAGCCCAGGCTTTCTTTGGTCAAGAAGTTCAGGGGTAAGAGGAGTAAAAGCCCAAACCAGAGGAGCCGCAAAGCTTGCTTGAATTCGTACCTGACACAAACACTAATATATGGGATATTTTTCACTCCCCTGCTGTGCTCTGTGCTCATGAAACTGCGATAGAGGCTCTCGCACCGGCAGATTTGATGGCCAACTGAGATTTGTCCACCTCGCTGGCTCTGACAGGGTGTAAGTGGCACCTACGTGCAGTGGAAAAGTGGTAGCGAGGCTTGCACCGAAACTTGCCTAACAGCCTGCAGCTAGACAGCTTTGACTTCTAAATCTCTCCCTGTCCTAACGGAGGAGGAATCATCTAGATCGTGACTACTTTCCCATCGGTGAACAAAGCGCCTAACAAAAGAGGCTGGCTCTGGCATGTCTGGGCAGTGGCGAAGGAGTGCTCTGCTATCGTCTGCTCACATCGACTGACTCATGGCCTCGCAGAGGAGCTGCAGAGCTTAATCCTCCCGCGGCACCGGCTCCGCTCCGAAGCACCTTTAACTTCACAGCGTCACAGAATGGTTTGGGTTGGAAGGGACCTTAAAGATCATCCAGTTCCCACCCCCCTGCCGTGGGCAGGGACACCTCCCACCAGACCAGGTTGCTCAAAGCCCCATCCAGCCTGGCCTTAGAACTTGTGAAAAGTTCCTTCGTCTTCAGCTGTAGTCGCCCTGAGCTGGGAAATGGTGGGGAGCTTCTTGCTACGGAAGCTGGCAGACGCTTCTAATTAATTAAAGTTGTTACTGGAGTAGCTGATAAGTGCTAAACGCTCAGTATGCTCCCACCTCCCCAGCGTGCAGCCAGAAGGGGTTAAAAAGAGCCACCAAACCTCCTTTACGCTGATTTTTAGTAAGTACAACAGGCTGGATGCTAGTTGTTCTGCGGCCAACTCAAATGCTAGAGTCCCAATCGTACAGCAAATCTTATTTTCTGACCTATTCTTTAACACATCCCCACCCCCTGGATTGCCCGCTGGGGAGCCTTCCCGTGCGTTATTTGGGGGCAGACCAGTTGGCAAGGCTCAAAACTGTGCCAGAGATCATGCTAATAATTTGATGGTATAGATTGTGTTCCAGTGCCCGGGGATGTTCCCTGATGTTGTTTAATTTACTAGGATGGATGTAGCCAGTGGGTCTCTGGCAGCAGGCCCAGAATATTATGAAATTGTGAAAACTGCAGTATCCAGTAAAAGAAAGCGAAAGTTCGTACTGAGAGATCACAACCCTCTCGTTGAAAACGGAATCTTTTTGGATGCTTCAGAAGGATGAGGGATTACAGTTGCATGAGAAATCCTGTGTAATCAGTCAGCTGAGATTTGCAAGGTGAACTCCAGAAACCTGGAACAGCAAAGCATTCGGTGTCGCAGTGATGGTGATGGTACGTGCCAGCGACGCAGCCTGTGCTTTTAGAGCTGGCCCATAAGGTGGTCCTTCAGCGTTTCATGCCCTGCTTCCCGGAGAGAGATATTGCACTGACTAGACCTGGTAGTTAGTGAACAGACCCAGAAGTTTATTTGTATATGAAATATCTTTCACTTAGTGATGTTTGGACAGGGTCTTACAAGTTTGGTCTGTGGATACATAGCATCTTGCTATCCTGATGGTGCTCCTTGCCTGAACGAAGGGACATGTTGGGTTGGGAGTAACTTCGTACTAAACCAGTTTTATTGACTTGTCTTAAATGCCTGACAGCCCATCAGAAGTGGCATTAGAGATGACTCTTGTCTCTTCACGGCATAGATATGCAAAATGCAGGGATGGCCAAGTCACAACCTAAGTCTGACAGTTGCCCATATGAGGCAGGAGAGTATCTAGACTCCACAAATGTGGTAGCATCTCTCCCTAAACTCTAACCTCCTCAATTGATTTGGTGAGTGCTCTGAAACAAGGCCATGGGGAAGAGAGGTGCACAAGCTGTATATACCCAAAAAATGAAGGTATGAGGTAGCTGAAGCTAGTGTCTGTTATGGTGAGACTTGGACGACAGCTTGGGACAAAGGGAAGCTCTCTGATTCATCCTGCCCTTGTAACAGTCCCTCGTTCAGGGCTCTGCTGTACAGGTGTACACTAAACAGTGCAACTGAGTGACTCAAGGTCAGAGTCGATCAGTTTCATCCATGTGGTGTTTGGCCAAGAAATGCCTGATGTTCATTTCTGGGATGAGTGGGACTGTAGGTGACCAGCGCGCGATTGCAGCGGCAGGTTTCTTAAGACAGTTACCGATGGGAGGATTTCATTTGATGCTTCAGCTTTGAAATGATACTTCAACACCCTCATGACTCAGCTTGGAAGCACACCAGCCAGCTTCCATAACCTCACTCGGGTCTTGCATAATTTAACTGCAAACGGGGCAGCAGAAAGCAACTGCTGTCAGAACTTCGTCTTATATGGAGGATTACCAGCGCTTGGGTAAACCTGAGCACGGGGAGCGTTAGTGTCCTGGGAAGAGGCACTGAGAGCTTCATCTCTGCACCATTTTACTTGGGTAGATCATGTGGTTCGGTGGTTTTGAGCATGCAGATTTCTCAAAGGGAGTTCACGCAATCTGAACCGTGGTCTACGTTACAGTAATTCAGTGAAATGTGGTCCAACCTGTGCCCAAAGGCCACCTCTCCTACTGCTGTTTGTTCCAAGGGGACTAGTAATACCCAAAACACTTACATGCAGTTTTTCTTTGGCACCTGCACTCAGGAGCTGCTAAGACTACGTGGAAGACTACATGGGTGATACTGAAAGTGCCTCTTTGAGAAGACTCTTGAGATGGGGTAAGAGGGTATGCCTGGTCTGAGATGTGGCTCTTGCATCTGGTGGAGATGTTTCAGTCCTTTTGTGCATGGCTTAGTCATGCTGGTGTAACTGCATGTGTTTGGCAGGGGTGACTTCTGCGTTATAAACAATCTAGGCTTAGTCAACACTCTGAGATCCTGTGGATAAACCAGACCTGAGAGCACACCTCATAATGTAGGCAGAGACTTGATTTCTTCACATCCACAGTGGTTTACTTGACACTGGCAATGGTGAGGCGCAGAAGCAAATGCAGAAAGTACACTCCACCATGCATGTGTGTGTGTAAGACCTGCCAAGGTGCAGGAACTGCCCTGTGTTGGATCAAACCCAAAATCTAACGCTGCTTGCACAGTCTGTGTGAGTCCAGCAACTGGCTGCTGATTGAGACACACAAGTTCATTCATAACAGAGTGGTGGCTGACTGGTGTGAGTCCTGCTGTGCAGGATCAGAGCTCTTGGACCTGGTCAGAGCTTGGCCACAGGGAGCATGACCGTATCAGAAGGCAGCTGTGGAATGCCAACTCTTGGCTCATCTTGCTGCCCAAGTCTAACTTGCTCCTACATCTCCCTCCAAAGAGCCAAGGTCTTCTGTAGCGAACTGACCAAGCATCAGGTGGTGGGGTGTGACTGGTCCTGCCATCTGGGGTGCACATGTGAGGTGGAGACTGGGAGGACAGTGTCTGTTCAAGCTCTTTCTGGATGCTTCCAGTTCCCTGATCAATCAGCTCTTCGATACGGGGGTGTGTGCCTGAAAGGGGTTGTTGGTGATGCTGTAACTAAGAAGCTGGATGTAAGATTTATAGTGAAATACAACAGTCAAGGGTAACAGATGCCTGGGATGTGTGCATGGAAAATACAGATTGTTAACATAAAAAAAACCCCAAAAACTTTTCACAGGCATTGGAGACTTCATTGTGCCTTTTTCTGGAGAAAATGGGGAGTTCACAAAAATTATCAAGAAGGCCTGGTCTGGGATGGTTGAGTCTCTGGCCGACTGCCACGGTATGAAGGACTTGGTGTATGTCCTGTAGGGTAAACTGCGAGCAGATCAGCTGGGAGGCTGAGGCAGAGTTTGATGGCAGCAGGCCTCGCAGCTGGCAGGTGCTTCTGCTGCTGGAGTGTCGGCAAATAAAAAGTAGTTTTTGTTGTCTTGTGCACAGGCAGTTGCCACAGGATGTATGCAGTTGCTATAGGATATATCCTCCTATAAAACCTTACGTCTGGGTGTAACTTTATGGAACTAATCAAAATACCTTGTCAGCTTTTTTGTTGTTGTAAGGCTGACTATTTGTAGGTTTAAGTAGTCTCATTAAGTTTACCAACTCACCTTGCTTTAGCTGAGACCTTTAATACTCCAAGGTTGCAAGTCCAGCTTTCTGCTGAGGTTTAAATAACTTCCTAGCTGCTAGGAACCAGAAGCACTGCCAGTAAACCCTTAGTCTGATGATACACGAGGGATTTTTATCTGAAACTTGGATTTCACTGACCTAGCGTAGCACTGCAAGCAGTTTGCTCGAATTAGAAACAGATATATGTCTCACTAATAAACTGAAAATGCTTCAGTGATCCTTCAAAAAGATCTTGCAGCTTGGTCTCCTGGCCCCTTGGCGTATCTCACGCTAGGTAATTGCTGGAGTTGAAGGAGGAACAGAGGGAAACTCCCAGGACTGAGATGAGACCCTGGGTCATCTCCCAGCCCTGAGCCTGGGTACAGAAGGCTGTTAGACTTACTCTCCCTTGATAGCAATTCCTGCAGGCAGGAAATCTTCCTGGATGCATGTTGTTTTCCCTTCCTCAGGTGAAGCAGAACAGCTTCTTCCCCACTCCAACCAGAACACTGCGTAGCAGGGTGATGAGGTCTCTTCTGACTTTGGGGAACGTGTCTGCCCAGGTCAGAGCACCAGTGTGGCTGTGGAGTTGCTCATGGTAGCTTCCTGACAGCACAGAAGCAGGTGTGGAGCTCTTCTGAAATGGGTAGTAGTTCCCCCAGCCAAGTTGTATGGCATTTATCTGCAGGAAATGGGCTCCCCTAGGACCGGAGGCACATATGTTTTCCTCGTGCTGCTGAGAGCTGATCACGAGGTGGTTCATAGTGTGCCATCGGCCTAATTGAGATGCCACACATCTCTGATTTCTGAGCTGGGACTTCCTAAGCTGAATGGCTGAAAAGGGCAAGTTGTGGTTCTGTGGGACCAAAGTCCCTGAACTCTTGTGTCCTGATGTTGGTGTTGTGCAGGCTTTGGTGTGCTCTGTTCTGCAGTGATGGCCTCAGCAGGAGGGCCGTGCAGGGTCGAGCCTCTTGGCATCCTGGTACATGGCCTACAGCTGCCCACTGAGCAGTTTGAGCTAATGGACCTACTGGAAGAAGGCAGTCTCAAATGGGACAACTGGAGACACTACCTCCTTTGCAGCTCTTCCTTCAAAGCCACTCTTGGACTACATTCTTCAGTCTCAGGGCTGTAACACTGACTGGTCTGCTTTACTGGGAGCTGGGCTGTTTCTTAGCTTTATGGGGAGAGGAGATTGGCTTCTCCAACCCATGTGTGCTGTCCAGGAGCAATCAGACAGTCTGAAGAACGCTGTTGGCACTTGCCAGGGAGTCTCGGTGGTTCTGTAGCGAGTTTTGCTCCAGTGACAGTCCTCAGTCCTGATGCTGTAATAGACAGAGTGGGTGGGTGGCAAGAGATGGGGCAAAGGGAGGAATTTGCACCCAGAAGGAAGCGAGACAGTTTGTTCATGGCAACAGAGGTCAGTGCACGGACAGGAATGATTGGGGAAGGACAGGGTCTGGTTTTGCTGGGACTGCTGTTGAAGACAGAAGCGTGTTTGTACGTGTTGGAGGGCAGCACTGCAAAGTCCAGTCTCGGTTGAAGTGGCTGTCACTGCTGATGGCTGGGCTGAGGTGAGTTGCCCAACCTCACCTGCCTGAACCCCGCGGCAGGGGCTGCCTGTGTGCTGTGGTCGTTCAACGTGTTGTGAACGAGCCATGTTGGAATAGGTGGTAGCCAGGGGGCACGTGGCTGTGGGGGGAGGAAGAGGCAGCAGGGACCTTAGATCCTGTCTCTTGTAATTTGCTCTGCCATCGGGAGGGTTGTGTTTATCTGTGGTGCAGTTGCTGGTACGCGGGGCAGTGGGGTCTGGGCTACTAGAGTCTTTGGCCAAATGGGTTTCCATTTCATTAAGATTTTCTGACCTGAAGCATCCCCCCCACCTCTTTTAACCTGACTTTGTCAGGGTTCTTGGGGTGGGCAGACCACTGCTGGCTTTGGCTGAAACTAAACTCCTCCTTTTGCCCAGGGAGGTCGTGGAGTCCCCTTCTTTGGAGATTTTCAAGACCCGCCTGGATGCAGTCTTGAGTAACATGCTCTAGCTCTGGGCAATCATGCTTCGGCAGGGGAGTTGGACTAGATGATCTCTGTGGTCCCTTCCAACTCCAAAAAACCCTCAAAAGTTCTAGCTGGAACTCAAAGTTCTAAGCAATTCCCCCTCTCTGCTCTTCTAAACAAGCAGAGGAACTGGCTGCTGCTGTAAGACTGACTCTTCTCTGCTGGTTTTGCTGCCATAGAACGTAAGAAGCGCTGGTGACTTTAAGTCAGAGGGTTTAAAGAGAAGCTAGGTTTGTCTGCTCTGGGCTTACACAGCTCACTGCTGGTGTCTCGAGCCAGCTGAAATAGCTGGAAATGAATTCCCATGGCTGAACTGGAGCTGTTAGCTGTACGGCCTCGCCGAGCTGCACCTACTTTGCACAGCGCTTTGAGGTTACACATTGACTGCCAGCATTCTCATGCTATCTGAAGAAATGAATGCCTGAACTCTCAAGTATGTTAAAGAGCTGCAGGGAAGGCCCTTTAAAGAAAAGGAGTTACAGCATAAAACTGAACTGGCTGCTTCCCGTGAGATTAGCTGCAGGGAAAAGAGCTTTCCCATTAGACTGTGTCTTCAAAACAGAGGCTGCCTTGAACGTGGGAGACAAAAGGTACCCCCCTTTTGGCCAGATGGTCACAACCTGCACCTGCTGGTGACGCAGAGTTAAGCTGAGTGCTTGTTGTGTGCCACCTCTGTGGATGTGTTGACCTGTCCGTGAGATTCGGTCGTTGGCCTGGGCTGTATTGCTTCGCTTGGAAGGAGCAGGTTGGCACGAGTGAAGGCAGGGAGTGGTCACTGAGGGTTTGATTTATCCTCCAGGACTCTTAACTCGCTTCTCTGTGTTGCTGAAGGCCTGACCAGAGTTCTGGTGGAGCTGGCTGAGAAAGAACTGGGAGGCAGGTCAGCTCTTCTGCGTGAGAACTGACGCGGTGCCCTACGCTCCTCGCGGGGCACACAAGTGATGAGTTGTCACCGATGCTGAGTGTGTGGCCACAACCTTCCCCGGCTGTGGTGTCCATAAACCCGTGGGACTCCTCCTACCCCTGGCTTCTCTCTCCCCCCTCTGCTGAAGGAGGTGCAAAATACTCCTTGTCCAGTCCCAAACTGCAATCGTGACTCCTGTAGAGTTCAGGTGGCTCAAGACAAAAGCAGCAGCACTGCTTTTTTTTTGAGTAAGGCATCCCTCTAGCCTTTGCTACTGTGTTCAGGAGGTCAGGGAGGACTGAAAAGTGATGCGGTGAGACTTGGGAACAAACCTTACCCACGGTGAACGAGCAAACTCTCAGCAGAAGAGACCTCTCCCTGCAAACCTGCTCCTGGCTCCCGTCTGTATAAACCTGCGCATAAACCCATGGAGGCAGCCTGTGGTTTGCTTGTTGCCTGCAGTCTGAGGGTGGTGATGCACATCTCAGTACTGCACGGCGGTGGCAGGGTGTTCTGCTGCCCCTCTGCCCCAGGGTAGGTGAATGTGTGTCAGCATCCCAGGAACCCAGGCTGTGATTCTCCGTGAATTGCTTAAGCAGCCCCTGGCTGCCGCGCTCTGCCCTCTGCCAATACAAACACTTGTGCATTCATGCATCGAGCAGGATTGGGGAACTGGTCCTGCTGGAAAGTTCTTTGCATGATGTTTTCTCCTTTTTTTTTTATTTTATTTTTTTTTAAAACCAGACCAGTTCCCTGATTTGGTTCACCATGAGACGGCATGAACAGCTATGCAGGGGATGGTCCAGGAAGCATGAAGGGACATGCTCTTGTGGGAGGTGGTAAAGAGCCCCGCTGCAGAGTGTGAAACCCAACCTGATGGGGACAGGCTGGTTCATTTTCCCTCTTGGCATGTTGATTGCCTCTGTTTTCAGCCCTACTTAATTAAAAAAAGTTGCCCTGTCACAGTAAGGAGGAAAATGTCATGCCGATTGGGCTATAGTGTGGTACTTCTCAGGAGAGCCTCTAGAAGCATTGGGGCTGTAGCTGCTGTGTGTGTGGAGTAGCTGGATGCTCTTCTTCCTTCCTTGGCCATTGCACCTTGTTGAAAGGATCAGGGTATGCTTCTACGGCTGTGGCTGCAAACCTTGATGGAGGAGGATCAGAGCCCTAGTGGACAGTGGGCAGAGTTTTCAGGCTGTTTTGGTCTGCGCTTGGAATAAATCCTAGAAGCCCCCATCCTACTTTGGGTAGTTGTTGGAAGGTGTTTCACTGCCTCAGGAGCCAAGAGGTAGCTGCTGTGTGATGATCAGGTGCTTCATGCTTCAAACAAAAGCAACTCCTGTTGTGGTTAGGACGTCTCCCTCAAAGATAGTCTCCTTCTCAAGTCACCAGCCAAAAACAGAAGAGGAGGCCAGTAAGAATTCAATTAACCAAGATTTTCCAGATTTCTTTACACTAGTTATGATCTGATAGAGAAGCAGCCAGATTAACTGGCATATTTACCTCTCGCTGCTAAAATGGCGCTTGTCTTGCTGAGCAGAAGAGCATCCTTTGCTTTCCACTTGCTTCCCTTAGGAAGGAGCACGCTGTGACCAGCCTTGCTCCAGTTGACATAAACTGATGGATGGAAGGGGTGGGGGGTGCTGAAGCCTGTTGGTACGGGAGGGAATGACACCATGTGGAATAGGAAGGGCAGACAATTGCAATGCATTGAAGAGCCTCGATTGGAACACTTGGCAGGGATAAAAGTACTGCTTGGATCTAGTCTGTCCAGTCCATGGGCTGTTTGTGGGATGGTTTGTATCTGCCTTCCTGCTCTTTGGCCTGTGCTGTTAGTCTGTATCTTTGGCTCCTCTAGGAAGATAACTACTTCATTAACCTGCAGGGCCACCAAGCAGCACTGGTGCTTCTCTTGAGCAGTGGAGTAACAGGAGAAACAACTGGAAGAGCACTTAGCTGAGATGGTGCCACACTGCCACTAACTTCTGATGTAGCAGACTTGCACACAAGCTTCGCTTCTGACTTGCCATATAAAAGCATCCGTTCTGTCTCGGCTACTCCAGAATTTGTGGCTGACTTAAAACCGAAGGTGTGCATGGTCAGCTTAATGCTAGGAGTCTGTATGCCTGCAGAAGAAGAGGGATAGGTGAAGATGCTGGTGGTGTTTTCCCTCTCTCTTCCCCTCATAATCATTTAAGACATCTGGGACTTGACTTAATCAGGTGTGGGCTTTTAACTGCAGAATATCAAGCTTTAACAAAGCTACAATTTCTTTCAGCAGGTGGTTTTGTCTTCCCACACAGTAATATCAATATTTTAAGGCTAGAAGCTCTTCATGCTGCTCTGCCTCAGCATGTCCGTTAGCGGGTCTAGCTTTGCTCTTCACTGTATAGAAGGTGGTGAAGGACAAACCTTTCTGTTTGAGTTTATTACAACAATTTGAACAGCTCTAGAACAATCTTTTTTTTTTTTTTCCTAGATGCTCCAATGTCATATTTGGTAGGCAAACTAGAAGGTAAATGCTTGTCTTTATTCTCATTGGTTTGGCTTCCCATAAAGTCGGAAGAATCTTGCAGGGCGCTCAGGGAAGCGTTTGAGGTGGGAGAGCTCGTTACAGCTCATTCCTTTTCAGCTGAATAAGAAGGATCTATTATGAGAAACCAATGTGCAAATTTAACAGCATTATTCAGATAATGGAGGATTTCAAGGGTGTTTGACGCTGCTGCAATAGGCTGATTGCTAACTCGGATTAATAAGAGTGGGATACAAATCATCCTTAATCTAGTTTAGGGCTTGTAGCAGCTTGTGACAAAGCCAGTGTTTTTGCTTACCTCAAAGAGCAATTTGAAAAAAAAAAAAAAAAGCTGCTTCCTTTTACATATATCATGGCTCCAAATTAAAGAAATGTGGTTCCCAGTTTGGGTGGGGTGAGATCGACTAATAAACTCCAAATCTCCCCTTCATCATGAGAGAGTACTTCAAATCTGTGCTCTAGCAGGAGGGAACTGTGTGGCAGCTGATGGGATAAGCACAAAAAGATTCATGTTTTGAGACTGAACCAAGACGAAGACTGAAGAATAGTTAGAAACCATGCTTTAAAAAAAAACACAACCCAAAAGTCTGGAGTGTGTCAGACTTCTGGAGCCAATAATATTGCTAATGATTTGTGAAAGCCTGGCCCATTCTTGATTAAATTGAAGATGCCACCAAGCAGCTTTCTGGTTGTCCCAGCAGAACTGAATAACTATTGTTCCCCAACAATACAGTGCTCAGCAAGAGCAGGGGCTAAGAATCTCCCCAGGGTTTCCCTGAAACAGACTGCACTGATACTTGGGGAAGGGGGTCTTCCACTGGTTAACGGGAACTGGTTAATGCATATCAAAAATGCTGTTTACAAATTTTACCCCTCGCATGCAACTGAATTCAGTGATTTCAAAAGGGCTAGGCAAGCATTTCCAATCAGTTGTCTGAGCTGCTAAAAAATAACAACCATCAACTAAAAAAATTTAAGCTTGTTAAATGGTAAAAGACAAAAAAAAAGGCAACGTGTTACAGGGGCAGTATAAGAATTGAAAGTTTTTTGACAAGAATACATGAGATACCATCAGAGATCCTTCAAAGCATCCACCACCTGAAATTAAATGCATTCAGCCAGCTTCTCTGGCATCAATTCCAATGGGAATGGTCCACAAATAGTCTCAGTGGACTGAAAATTAAACTCTATGATGATGGAAGTAATTTCTGAAAGCACGTCCACATCAGTTGATTATATCTAACAGTCTGATGATAAAATTTTGAGCTAAAGTAATGCAAAGCTGTTGATAGAGCAATCTTGCTTTAAGCTGGAGTTTATTTTCAGCTCTCTCCTATGATAGCACAACCTGGTGATTCAATCTGTGTTCTGCGCCCCTAATCCTCCTGACTAATCAAAACCTTTCTCATTGCTGTAACTCGGCTGCAATAAAAGGTCATGGAAAAGCCTTGACCATGAGGTGTTTGTCGTCTGAACAGCACGGTCCGTCTTCCTGATGCAAACCCAAATTAGTTCAGTCCCTTCCCGTGCTGTCCCGAGTCGGTGTTTGATGTTAACCTTGCTGTGTCTGAAACCCTTCAGCAGCAGGTCGTTACAGAAGCGTGACCTTCCTGCAGCGCTTGTATTTTGTGGCGCCACAAGGAAAGGTTACTACTGCCTCTCATGCCTACTGAAGCTGCAGTCTGTGGAGCTAGAAGTGTGGTCTTTATGTAACTGTACAGTCATATAAATTAGCCAAATGTTCCTTAGTGCTCGTGTGTCATGAAATTGGATGATGATGTGAAGTTACGTCCCTTTGTGGATATTCTGACTGGTACCCATGTGTGTGTGATCCTGCACTGTCCCTGGAGTGTTTGGGGCAAAGAAAGTCCCTCTCAGGTCGCAGGCTTCAAACTACCTGGTCAAAGGGAGATGCTACAACTCCCAGAGGAGCAGCTTGGGTTGTTGTCCCGCTAGGGACAACTGAGTAGAAGGACACATTTGATGCAATTTCATTAAGTTCTTATATAAAGCTCTGGAAATCAGACTTTATTAATCCTTAATCATGTTTTCTATTACTCTTTTGAAGTACGATAGTCAACCTCAGGGGATGGGAACTAGTAGGAGCCTGCATTTGTGTTTTCAGGGTGGCTGCTGAGCAAGGTGGGCCACTCTACACTGGAGCAGCACGGGTCTCCATTGGTTTAGACTGGGCTGCACTGGACTGTCCTCCTCTGAGGAAGGCCTAGCTATCCCTGCTAAGACATGGAAATCAAACTAGGATTTAACAGGTACATGGCAAAGGCTGTGGAGAAGCAGGAGTTGCTGGGAAGAGGCCAGAAGCTCAGGTGTGAGGAGAAAAGTAAGGGTAGGGTAGCTGAACACGCTGGATAACAAGAAAGGAAGCATGGCATGATTGGACAAGCCTCATCCATCAGCACCACAGGGGGAGGGAAGGGGAGCTGGCTCAGTAGTCAAGATCAAGAGCTGCTATTTCATTTCCTGACAGTCTGTGATCCTTTCAGGAGTGTCGCTAAGGTCTGCAGACCATCAGATCTGTACAGGTGTTCTTGCAAATCCTGTATGAAGATTCAGATTTGGGGGAAAGTTAGCCTAGATCCTAGATAAAGGTGTACGGTGGCATGTCTGAAACTGTATTATTCCATAAAAAGCTGTAGAGATGGCTTTCTCACTGCTTCAAGGTAGAGTCTTCCCACCAGGAGGAGAAGGCATCCCCCTGTTGCTCTGAAAACCAAACTGAGTGGGAGAATGAAGGATTGTTTGCCGCTGCTAGCGCAAGAAAGGAGGGAGAAAAATGGTCCCCAGACCTCCCCCATCAACAAAAATGGTGCAATTTCTGAAGTCTGGCTTCACTTCTGGACACAACGGAAAGGACACTCAAGGGAGCAGAGTTTGGGAAGCCTGAAAGTCCTTTCCCTATTCCTTCTGCACTAACAGTTTGTACTCTTTAATATTTGGAGTGTAGTGAGATCAGCTTGTGTGAGTCACTGGCCTTCGACACCAGAAGGAAAACTCGGAGGAAGTACTTATCTAACCTGCTTTCCATGGATGAGTGCAAAAGCACAGTGCAAGCAAGCAGGGACAAATCTAAAAATCCCAATTACCTCATGACATGCAGCTAAACAAAAAGATTTCTTGTTAGAAATTACTCTAGAAATATGCTTGCAGAAGCTTGAGGAACAGTGGTGTGGTTTGGTTTGTTTTCCAGAGGAGAGTACTAAAAAGTTTAATATCTATATGAGGTTTTTTTGTTATTTAAAAAAGGTCATCTAACTACCATGATGGCCTAGAAGGGGTAAGATCTTGGGTATGATTAGGCTGGTGGCAGCTTGCATAGTTCTTTGTCTTTGGAGAGGTTGAATCTAATGGGCTAGTTAACCACCTTGGAAACTTGTTGCTCTATGGAAATGTGGGAAATGGATAAGGTGTTAAGGATGGAAGAGAAAACTGGATAAACCTGATACCTTAAAAGAATGAAAAGGAGATAGAGCCAATAAATACAGCCGTGTAGGTAATAAAGTGACAATGAGAGAGCTCAATTGCTTTGTTTCACACATCATACTAGTGCTGGCTAACTTCTTCCTAGGATGAAGATAAGTGTTAGTGTCATTTTTAAGTGACACTGTGTTAACGCAAGCTATAGCCTGGGTGCCAAACTGGCAAGAATATATGTTGTTCCTTTTACATAATAAAATGAGATATCACACTCCTGATTAAACCTATGATCAGATTGGATGATGCAGTGCAATATCTCCTAAACTTGCAGATTGGGCAGTGCTGGAAAGGGCTGATGAAGGCATCTTGAAGATGGGACAGAAATCAAATTTCTGGAAAACAGGGCATGTAGTGTGATGGGGAAAGATGAAATTGAGAAGAAGTGACTTAGAGGGCTTTGGTCTGAAATCTGAGAAGGGAGAATAGCTGGATAGGTAATGGTAGCCCTGCAGAAATAAACCTAGGGCTAGTCATGAGCCAAGAGTCAACCACGTTGTCCCAACAGGAACATAAGTGTATACAGCAGAGGCTAACAAGATGAATGAAGTAATCACTCTGCTTTATTTAGTGTTGTCTTCTTTGGATACCCTGAGTGACTTTGAACATTGTGTGTTACAACAAGCAGGTGCGGTAAAACAGGGGTTTGGCCTCTTGTTTCAGCAACTGAACTTCTGTGTTGGTTAGTGTACTCCTTGAAGCATAACTGGAGAAAGCTCAGGGCTACATTCTCCTACATGGAAGGCTGGTTTCCATCTAAGGACATAGTCTGAGCGCCCACACTTCTAAAAAGGGAATCTCACTCTACTGATGCTGTAGTTTGAGATATGTGAACAATGGTGGAAGAGCTGAGAAAGGCAGAGAATCCAAGCTTTTTTGTCTCCCCTTCCTTTCTGCTCCTTCGAAGTAATGCAGTAATTCACGGATGAAGTGGTTGGTAGATAGCGAAGAGATGAGTAGTCAGAACCTGAAGCAGAATGGTTGTCTTGTGCAAGGACTGAGCATCGGCCGCTGCCAGGATGCAGCTTTGGATGGATTCCTTGCTTTCTCCTTTCCCAAAGCAAGTGCAGCCTGGTAGCAGCGCAGAGAAGGGAGACAGTGCGACTGACCCTTCCAACACCGAATAGACTAACCAGAATTGCTCTTCTTGGGAGGGGGGGGTGGAATGAAAAAAGATGAGAAAATGCAATCTGAACAAAGAAAGCTTGTGTAACCTTCAGGAGCCCTTGGAGGACTCTGTGCAAGCAAGATGGTGACTTTAAGTAATCTCATTGCTAACACACCTTTTTCCCTTCTCTTTAAAGCAAACTACAAATCTGAACCTTCCTCCTGAAGATCTTGATTCATCTGGTGATGATGATGATGCATTCTCAGGTTCAGGTGCAGGTGAGTTATTAGCACTTGTACTGTTAGTGCTTGATTCTTCCAGAATGTGGCAATCAAGATCTTGAGGAGCATCCAAGCTAAAAGGGGGAGAGAGGAATCACACACACACAATATGAGAGCTGGGAACAGAGAAAGAGCCTCATCTACTCAAGTGTATTGCTTCAGATACTAACAGTTAGCAGAAAATGAGTTGTAGGAGACTTGAAAGGGAGCAGAAGTGGGAATACTCCACGTCACCGCTAATATGAGATACTGCATGAAGAATGTTATGAAGCTGGAGTCATTCTTTACCCATGGGGAAGAGAGACTGTAAGAAGGGCCTTTGTCCTCACGAGCTGGTAGGAGATACTATTTGAGGGTGTGTAAACCTCAACCTGCCACCATACATCAAGTGCAGATTTTATCTGTTATCAGATGCGTAAGTTCTCAGGGACCATAATTTTTTAAAAGCAGAGTAAAGGGGGTTTAGGGTGGGGGAAAGTCTGTCAGACTGATTATTAAACTGCGTGAGGGAGACCACTGGTGTTCAGGGCTGAAGCTAAAGGGTGCTACCGGGAAAGCTATTGAAAGCTAAAGCTTCCTTCCAGCCAAACGTTTGTATTTTAGATTAAATTCCGCAGGAATGAGACCCTGAAATCAGTGAGTGCCAAATGTGCCAGTGACTACAGGTGTTGAGTATATGGGCGACTGCTCTGAATCACATAAAAAGATGTTTATGGGAAAAGAGTCAGATGAGCATCCTGAGGAACCAGCGTACTGAAAGCATATGTCCCTCTTTTTGACATGTCTGCAAACAGACTAGCACCTGTGCCTTGGGGAGAAGCAGATGACTAACAACCTATTGCTGAGTAGCCCATTGGTCTGTCTCTGGTCCCTGCCTTACTCCATGGAACAGGATGAGGAATTACAAACTCAGCTGCTGATATTTCGAAAATTGGCATTGCAGGTTAAGGCATCTTCCTTAAACCGGTGTCCTGAAGATACTATTGACAGGTCTCTAAACTGGCCAAGGATAATATTTTTGTTCGTTTGTTTTGCAGGTCCCCTGCCTGACCAGTCTCACACCTGGAGAATCCCAGGAGAACCGACTAATTCCTCATTGCTGGTAACACCAATGGATTTCAATGAACAGCCGTTTCCTGGGATTGAGAGCCGAACTGAAAAGGAAGTAGTATCTCCTTCTGCCACTAGTAATGTAGTGACAGAGGAGCCAGTTGTAGCTGTGAAGGATGAAGTACCCATCCTGGGTTCACCTGATGAGAAACCAACAAATGACGCAGTGACAACAACAGTGAGAAGCCCCACTACTCGCTTTCCTTCAGTGGTTCATGTAACTCCTTCAGAAGCCTCAGGCATGGTCCATGAGCTCGAACCTAAAATCCCTAGCTCTGATGTGCCCGACGCTAAAGACGTGCCTGAGCCTCACTCTACCATCCATCATGAGGGAGACATCGCTGCTGTCCCCACGACGATGGCTCCAAAGGATGTGGTTCCTACACATGAAGAGGTTTCTGAAGATGGCTCTGGAGACCCGGTGAGGACTAATAGCTTTGACACCCTTCCCAGAGAGAGGGCTTTAGTATTAAGTAGTAAGTTGGTTTTGCAGGAAAGGGTGGCAATTTGTCAAAAACAAGTGATTGATTTAATAGGCTATATTGGTGGAGGGTTTTAGATGAGAAAAAACAAAACTGTGGAAAGTCTCCAGTAACAGACATGGTGAGAAACATGAATAACCTGCCTTGTATGTCCCGACAGGGAGACTTCATCTTGACTAAAGATGAGGATTTGGTCCCCACCCAGAACTCAGAAGTGGCGGCTGACTCTGGGAGGAATGCCAAAGCAGCAGGAGCCTCGGGGATTATGGACAGAAAAGAAGTTCTTGGAGGTACCTGATATTCTGGATTTCTAGTTGGTAAAAGCAGACTCTCATAGGAATCTTCCAGGCAGCAAAAGCTGCAGTTCTGCAGAGTTCACATCTCTGAACGTGAAAGGCAACCTTTTTTGTTAGACCTCTGAAATGAGTGTGGTGATTCATGATCTTCCGTTGTCAAAAACCCTGACAGGGGCAAATATTAATCTGCTAATAGCAAAGCAACCACTGCTAATTATTTGGCATTTTATGTTTAAACCTATTCTGTTGCTTGTCTCAAAAATGACAGTCAAAATACACTCGTGCTGCCTGGGTCAAATTACTAGAGTTGAACAACGCAGCCTCACGTGCTTTGCAGCATGGTCCGGTGGGAGACCCATTTCCCCAGGTTTACCTGATGTAGATGAGCAGGTTTTGGGCAGGATGACTGGTTTGGGAGGGGGCAAAAGGACAAATTAATTTCTGGAAGTCATGAAGTCAGGGACCACATGGTAAGGAACAACCTGGAACTTGCAATCATGCTAGTTTTATCTCGTGTGGTGCCTAGAATAATTAGTGGCTCTTTTTCCCTTCTAGGTGTTATTGCTGGAGGACTAGTAGGCTTGGTGTTTGCCGTGTTTCTAGTTGCATTTATGCTGTACAGAATGAAGAAAAAAGACGAAGGCAGCTATTCACTGGATGAACCAAAACAGTCTAACGGAGGATACCAAAAACCACACAAACAAGAAGAATTCTATGCATAAACACTGATCTTCAGGACATTTCTTATTCCATCTTTCTTGGACTCTTCTCTCCCTGCACGTGGACCTCCTAGTGTGCTTTGCATTAAACTTAAGCCATATGATCATTGGGTTGTTTGCCCTTACCACTTTGCCATTGGAAATTTTATAACTACAAAGTAGATCTGGATTCATTGAACATTCCCTGCTTTCTTGCACAACTTTTTAATTTTTTTTTTTATTTCAACAGAAGTGGGACTGCAAGTTCCTAAACTCACTTTGGTTTATCTAAAGACTGCTGGGGCAGGCGGTGGGGAGAAGATAAGGGAGCACTGTATGTATAAACCTCTTGATATTTA
This sequence comes from Tringa tobata, assembly GCA_033628505.1. Lineage (NCBI taxonomy): Eukaryota > Metazoa > Chordata > Aves > Charadriiformes > Scolopacidae > Tringa > Tringa tobata. The sequence continues at coordinate 102,331 of JAHREE010000186.1, forward strand.
GGGAAAGGGCTAGCAAGAATAAACATATATCAGTGCTCGAATTCTGTATAGCAGGGATCCTTCCTATTTAACTCATAAGCGTGTTTTAAGTGTAACAAATGGCTGTGCTGGGCAGACATCTGCTACACTGCAATCCTCTAGCTCTTTCTAACTCTTATTTGGAGCACTTAATGCCTATGAAACATCAAGCTGAATGTGATCTCTAGTGAAAGGAGGTGTGAGGGGCAGGGTAAGCAAATGACTGTCACGTGGTTTAAAATATAAGTTATTTTTGGAAAGCATTATCCCATACTCAGAATCAGTTCCTAAGCGGTTGGTGCGTAGGCTAATACAAAACAAACCCCAAAACTGAAGTGGAGAGTTCATTTTACCAATAGCATTGGACTGTCCCACTACCCTCTTGCTCTCTCTAGGCTTAGGTAAGAAATAGATTTTTTTTTTTTAATTTTTTTTTTTTTTCCCAAGCAGTCTCATCTCAGACATTCCCTTTTCTAAGGTGCCAGCTGTAGGCTGGGCTGTCGTGCTGCAAGTACTCTTAACCCCGCGCTACCACGTAGTCGCCAGGCGACCCATGGCGTGTTGTAGCACCTACCTCTCTGCGCACTGTTTACAGCGGTTGTCTGGGAACAGGGTCTGCTGCCTGTGCCACCGGACACCTGGGCACGCAGGGGTGGAAGGTAGAAAGCAGCATATTGTGACTTCACAGCTAAGGAGGAGTAGAGAAGCGTAGCATCTGAAACAAGCCTGGTGAAGGCTTAAGTGTAGATGGCCTTAAATATATATCTATACACAACAATTGGCGTGCTTGACTCTCACGACTCTGGAATGGTTCTTCAGAAGCTGTTCCTGCACTTTGGAGAGAAGCAGCTCCAGGGATGTCAGACTAGTAAGGGCCGAAAAGCACCTCCTGAGGAAAGTCCGGATGCCTGAAGCTGTTGGTGGTCAATGTGCAGTCAGATGCGAGGCGCCGAGGCCTCATTGAGGGTCTGGAGTTCTCCAGAACATCCCAAAACCGAGTGAGAAGAAGAGCGTGGTGTTCTGCACGAGCCTTACTTCTGCTCTGCCTTTGGTTAGCTTCTTGTGAGTTCAGTCAGTGCAGAAGGTATGGGGTGGGTGGAGGAGTGTTTACAGCTGATGTAAATATTTGTACTGTTGAGCCAGAGGGAACGATTGGAGAATATTGCAACAGTTGGTACAAATGTTGCACATTAAAGGTAAAACTTAAAAACCTGTGTAATTTAAATGAAGTATATAACACTCCTGAGCTGCTACGCAGCTAAAATTGGTGCCTTCTCTGCAAACCTGAGGAAAAATAAAATTAAATGCCACTTCTTGATTCCAAACTCTTCTTTATGCACAAGGAAAACTTGTGCATACGTGTAGCTGGCTGTTGTTAAGTAAAGCTGCAAAGTCCATTAAGTCTCTTTTTTTTTTTTTTTTACTGAATGAATTTTTATAGGTTAATGCAATGACCAGATGGTGTTAATTTCAGCTGTAATTCTTTGCTTTGTATAGGAATGTAGAAATGTTGTTTGATAGGTTTATCTATGAAAAGGTTCTTGTAAAGCACAGGAAGATAAAGTGGTAAACTTCAGTTGTACCTCATAACCTTGCTGGGGGGAAAGGAAAAAAACTGTATATTTTGGTAGTCTAAACTGACAGTTTGTGAAACAAACATGACATTCTGTGTTATTTAAGTGGTACAAATGAAATATGAGTTCTAACAGAAGATGCAACACTTGGTTATCTGTATGCCATGCAAAGGTATACTGCAATAAATGGCATTTTGACAAGAAAGTGTCTGATCTGTGAACGTTGCTCTACGTAATACTTCAAAGTAGATGTGGTTTTTAGGACCACCCAGGTCTTCAAGGAAGTTGGATTCCGAGTATGAAACGTGAATTCCGGTGCTGAACATCCGCATGTTCAGCTCAGGATTTGAAGGGTATGAGTGTGGCCTCCTTCCCTCTCCCCCTGCCCTGGATGCTGGGGTTGTGGGGAGCTGCACTGCCCCGGGGCAGTGGTGTGGGACATGAAGGGGCTGCAGTGGAGACTTGGATAAAATATCTTTGATAGAGCCCTGCAGCATTTCATGCTGGTTCTGATTTTGGGAGCTCTCCTTGCTTGTGCAGTACGTCACCATCCCCAAAAACGTGGAAAGAGTTTAAGCCTTCCCCAGAACTCCCTCCTGCTACCTCCAGAAGTGTGAGAGCAGGGAGGGCTGCAAGAGGAGCAGCTCCAAGTCTTTCTATTAAAATGTACTTCCCAAGACAGATTTGGAGATTGTACCTCCAAGGAAAGAGAATAGAGCAGTCCTAAGTATTCCACTGTACAGCATCAGTTACTCTGGGGTGCTACGGCTTGTGGGGGAGGAGATGGAGCACAACAGAACTAGAGGAAAACATCACAATTATTTTCTTTTACAAGGCTTTGAGCTGTAAGAAACTTACTTTTTTGTTTTGTAAACTAGCCGCCATATTTTCAGTTTATAATCTCCTTTTGCTTACACTGGAACCCTGTGGGCTGTGTGATTCCCATCAGAAAATGTTTGGAGAGGACTCTTGTTGAGATCAGGTGAAAGAATTGGGGCATTGAGTTTAGAAGACTTTTCTTCCATAACTAAACAAAGCTGGAAAGCACTTTCTAGCTGTGTGGCAACTTTGGCAGTCCTTTAAACTGGGTAAAAGACTTGTGTGAGATCAGAGCTGACTTTTGCATAGCAGTGTCTTACCTGCTAGGAATTCTCTTTCTCAGGATTTTCCAAGAGTTTTGCTTCCACTTCTGTAGTCGGGGATAATGTCAGAAGTTAAAGTGGCATAGAGGGGAAAAAATGAATTTCTGAAGAAAAGTGGGAAATTTCTATGTGAAAACCCTTACCAGTGAAAGTGTCTGATCCCCAGTGTGCACTTGAGAGGAATTTTGTTGTAGTATGAGAGAATAACGTGTCGAAGGGATATTTATTCTGCCTCTCTGTTCTGGCACAGCGGAGCCCAGCTTTTCCTGAGTCACGTTTCTCTTCGCTGGACTTCCTGACTTTCCTCTTCATCCACCCTGGAGCAATTATCACATTTGCTGTTGTTCACAAGTGAGATGCAAAGAATGTGGCTGGCAGAAAATCTGACCCCGTCTTTGTTCAGGGAAAAATGAGCTGGAGGGTGTAAATGCACCGAATGTCAAGGAAGGCAAACTATGAGAGGAGGAGGACTTCTCACAATTCTCACTTTGTCAGGTTGCATTAGACCCTATAAAGGAAGCTAAAGCAAATCTAAAAGGCTGTATAATCTTCTAACTGAAATAGAGAAGAAGGGAAAAAAAAAATAAAGGGCTGCCACTCTACAGGGGTACTGAGGAGAAAAGCTATTTCAGATATTTCATAAATGTTTTATCTGAGTCTTCATCAGGACCAGTATGTACATTGACAAAAATGAGTAGTGGAATAAAGGTGCAGAGTGACATTCACTCCATTTGAGGCACCAGCAAAACTCAAAAAAACTTTAAATATGAAGGAGATGAGACAGATAGAGGCTCAAAACTAAATAGTTACTTGGCATTCTGGGGTGGTGTTTTTAGCTCACGAAACTGGAAGCCTGATGGACAGCATTTTTAATAAGCTTGTCAAATTAGAGGACAGCAATTTTCCTGCAGAAAATGAAGTACAGTGTCTGCACTAAGTAAAGAGGGAGAAAAGGTATGGCCTTAGCAGTATGCAGGATCTTACAAAAGGATCTGACAGATAGAAAAATTAAAAGATAGGATGATGATACATGTGATAAAATATAAAATAGATTCACCAAATGTAGATCATGCCAGACTAACCAGACCTCTTGCTTTTTGATAGCAGTTTTTTTCAGTCAAAGGCAATCTAATCTAATTGAACTTTAGGACAGCAATTTATCAGTGCCACACAGCAAATGAATAATCAAAAGGAGGAAGTTGGGGATTAGTGGCAGGCTTGTAAAGTGGTGGGGAATGGGCTAAGGAGGAGCCTGCAGCTGGGTCTGCAAGGCAGGGAGTTAGGAGGAAGAAAAGATCTCATTTTGGGGCCATCTTTCTAAACATTGTTTGAAATGGAAGAGAATAAATGGAATCACATTTGCTGTTGGGATTTTGGGCAGCCTCAGCAGTGTGGAACATCAGGGGCAGAATATTTTAATGTTCTGATAAGTAACAATTAGGATCAACTTCCAACAGGACAAGGTCAGAGGTTGGAGGGGGTAGCAACAGGAATTTCTGCTCTGACCTGAGAATGAGACAGGAGAAGAAAGGGGTAGGTGAATTAGTCAGTTTTAGAATAATTATCTGTGTGATGCAGCTGTAAGAAAGGGAAAAATAAATAACTACAGGATGTAGCAGCCAAGGCATTTCCAGAAAATAGAGGGAATTTTCAGCATTGTGGGTATTGTCATACAAAGAACTAGCGAGCCCCTCACCATCACCTATGTGTTCTAGGATTCATTCATGCTGGGAAGGAACAGAGGAAAAAACATCAAAATTATGCGGGAGTACAGAGTCTCTTCCCACAGTAAACTAACAGTGTTTGGTTTGTTCAGCTCGGGAAAACACAGACTGACAGGTCCTACAGTTGCTGTCTGCATGCTTGCTATGGTACAGCACAATACGAAAGAGGGAGATGAGCAATTTAAGCCAAAGAATAATATGGGAGCAAGAAAAAATGAGAAGAAACTGGCAAGCATAAATGAAATAATTAAAATTGAAATAATTAAAAACCTTGCGAATTCTTCCATTAATGGTGGGGGCAAAAGATCAAAATGGATTGAATACAAAGTTTGATGTTCAGGAAGATTATGATATGAAGCATTCCTGAGCCAGTAGGACCTCTTTCAGCCAACAGTCTGTGCAAAGAATAGAGACCAGTTAAAACCCCTTCCTCTCTCAGCCTGTTTTTCCTCCTCTAGACTGGAGTTTTTCAGGCCACTTCACTGTAAGCTGAGAAGAAAGTTGTCTAATACAGAAAAGATCAGTTGAGTCAAATGATGGGATGTCATTCAGAGGGACCTGGACAAGCTGGAGAGGTGGGCCCAGGTGAACCTCATGAGGTTCAACAAAAGCAAGTGCAGGGTTCTGCACCTGGGCCGGAACAATCCTATCAATACAGACTAGGGGATGAGGTATTAGAAAGCGCACCCCTGAGGAAAGGGACTTGGGGGTGCTGATGGATGAGAAGCTGGACATGAGCAGGCAGCGTGCACTTGCAGCCCAGAAGGCCAATTGCATCCTGGGCTGCATCAAGACATGCGTTGCCAGCAGATCCAGGGAGGTGATTCTGCCACTTTGCTCTGGTAAGACCTCACCTGCAGTACTGTGTGCAGATCTGGAGCCCTCATTATAGGAAGGACATAGAACTGATAGAGCAGGTCCAGAGGAGGGCCACTAAAATGATCAGGGGGTTGGAGCACCTCTGCTACGAGGACAGGCTGAGTGAGCTGGGGTTGTTCAGCCTGGAGAAGAGGAGGCTCCAGGGCTAATAGCGGCCTTCCAGAACCTAAGGAGGGCCTACAGGAAGGCTGAGGAGAGTCTGTTTACAAAGGCCTGCAGTGACAGGACGAGGGGTAATGGCTTTAAGTTGGGAAAGGGCAGATTTAGATTGGACATTAGGAAAAAGTTCTTTACTATGACGGTGGTGGAACACTGGAACAGGTTGCCCAGGGAGGTGGTTGAGGCCCCTTCCCTGGAGATATTCCAGGTGAGGCTCAACGAGGCCCTGAGCAACCTCATCTAGTTGAGGGTGTCCTCGCTGACTGTGGGGAGGTTGGAGTAGATGACCTTTGGAGGTCCCTTCTGGCCTGGACCATTCTATGATTCTATGAGTCACATTCCCAGGTGGAGGTTTCTAGAAAGCCACCTCTTTTAAGAGACTAGACTAGTTACGCAAGTTAGTGTCACCACTTCTGCTAGGAGAAAATGTGGAATAGGTAATTTTCAACCTGTTTCCTCAAACTGTAAACTTTCCAAATTACACCTCTCTGAAAACAGTGCCTGAAAAAAAAAAAGAAAGAATCCTACTTCAAACTTTAAACCATCACGTTTCTACACTTACCATTAGTTAGAGCATCATGCAGGTAAACCAGGCTGGGATTCTAGCAAGATTTAGCCTCACCAGCATAAAAGCAGCAAACACAAGAGGAAAGTGTGTGGAGAGAGAGAGGATGACACAACAGGAAGCCATCTGGAGCAATATGCTCCTTTAGGTATCAACACTGCTGGGTTTATGAATTGCCCTTCAGTTTGCTCTGTTGTTCCACACACAGACAGTCCCAATGGTCTGCTCTTATTTATCACATATTTTATTTACTTAATTCTACCACTCTCCTTCCCCAAGTGTGCTTTAGCACAGGAAAAGCAGATGGGCAGCCTTCTGGACCGTTCTTTGAGAGGGTAACAAAACGTAATTGGCACCAATGTGCTCTGCTTTGTGTGTGCAAACACACGTGTATATGTACATGTACTTATGTGTATGCATGTGCATGCACACAAGTATATGCTGACTAAAAATCAAACCAGGAACTGGGTAAGGGCAACCACTAAATTTAAAAAAAGTCAGCAAATATGAAGTGCTTTTAGAAGTAGAAAATCCTACTTCACAATGGCATAAAGCAAATAATAAATAGGTAAGATATAAAGATTAGCACTTGGATAGATAGTGGATCTCAGAACAAAGTCATTCCAGCTTAACTAAAGCCATGTGACTTTGTTGTGTTGAGAGGTGTCAGCATGAACCCCTACTTGTCCACCCCTGAGAACCTGTGTGTGGGAGAGCTGTATGCTTAAGATGCACCAGCAGCGCAGGGGTCCCCAAACTGTGGTACAATATGCAATATATTTCCAAAGAGTATGCATAAAGCCCCTAAAAACCAAACTTCCAAAAATATACCATCAAAACCTGTCACACCTGCCTTATCTCTGGCAAGAGCCAGCTAGATCCCCTCCTTTACACAGAGCTGGGAGCTGCTGCAGATGATTAAGGCTGGGTGGGGGACAGTGAGGTAGGGGCTGGGGCAGCATCGAAGAAACTTTTGCTGATGCCACCAGTGCATTTCTTCCTCTAAACAAAGCCTGGAAACTCCTGTCCTAAGTGACTCGTTGGCTGTTGTCCTAGGGTGGTAAAACAGGTCACATTTCTTTCTGAAAGGAGAGGGTTTGAGTGCCAGCAGAAACTCAATGGTAGCTGAGAAATGCAGCTTCTGAATGAGCTGTGATGCTGGTGATATCTTCCTTTTCTGCAAGGAGGTGACTCCTGCCTCCCATCAGATTTAGAAAGAGTAGGTACTGAGAGCAAGGGGCTGCTCCTCTGGGAGATGCTTCAGGCTGCTGTAGCTCCCTACGCATGAGCAACATGCTGTTCATAAACCTGCTGCTGCCCTGCTTCGGTGCTGTGCTGGATGCCGTTCCCGGCTGCACAAGATGAGCCAATGTGTCACCTAAAGGAATCACATAGTTTTTTTATTATTCTAACAGATACATGCAGCCCTAGAATCATAGAATTGTCTAGGTTGGAAGGGACCTTTCAGATCATCTAGTCCAACCACCAACCTAACATTGACAAAAACCATCACTAAACCATATCACTAAGCATCATGTCTACCCATCTTTTAAATACCTCCAGGGATGGTGCCACAACCACCTCCCTGCGAAGCCTCTTCCAACCCTTAATAACCCTTTCAGTGTAAAAAAATTCCCTAATATCCAATCTGAACCTCCCCTGGCGCAACTTGAGGCCATGTCCTCTTGTCCTGTCGTCTGTTACTTGGGAGAAGAGAACGACCCCTACCTCTCTACAACGTTCTCAGGGAGCTGTAGAGAGTGATATGGTCTTCCCTCAGCCTCCTTTTCTCCGGGCTGAACACCCCCAGCTCCTTCAGCCTCTCCTCATAAGACTTGTTCTCCAGACCCCTCACCAGCTTCGTTGCCCTTCTCTGGATCCGCTCCAGCACCTCAATGTTCTTTTTGTAGTGAGAGGTCCAAAACTGAACACAGTACTTGAGGTGGGGTCTCACCAGCGCTAAGTTTTCTTAGCTAAGGAAAGCTTAAAAGTGTTAAAACTTAAGCTATTCTCTGTGCAGAACAAAATTAAACCAACCGGAATTAAGGCTGAAATAATTTCAAAAGGCCATAAAAAAACATTATTGTCTTTTCAAAAAAACTCACAGGTTAGAAGTTGTCAAAATTCTTTACTTTGAGAGTGGCAGAGCATGAGAACAGGCTGCCCAGAGAGGTTTAATATCTCTCCTTCTCTGGAGATATTAAATATCTGCCTGCATGCGTTCCTGTTCCAGCTTGCTCTGGGTGACCCTGCTTTGGCAGGGGAGGTGGACTAGATGATCTCCAAAGGTCCCTTCCAACCTCTACCATTCTGTGATTCTGTAAAAATAAAGCAGAGAGTGCATAAAAAGAGAAAGTTTGCATGTATCACAATCAAGTGAGCCAATGGCCCATCTAATAACTTATCCACCCATACCTGGAGGATATCTGAAAAGCTACCTTTGCTGGCAATCGGAAATTGTCTTGATCATCCATCCTCTGGGGTCACAGGCCTTCACAGCCCAGCTCTGGGTGGACACCAGGGTTTGTGGACTTACATGGAGTAGGACTGCACAAGCAGCTACATGCAGCACTCAGCGCTGCTGATGGAGGAATCAGTCCTTTCTCAGTCAGTACATCCAGGCCTCAAGCTGACTTTATGAATAATTTAAAAAAAACAGTTGAGTATTCAGTCTCTATGACCTAGAGTAACGGGTCAAGAAGGTCTTGGAGTTTTATTGTTCTCAGGGTGGCACAGGGGAAAATATGCCAGTTTTGGAGCTACATTGCCTGCCTTTTCTGCAGAATGAAAATGTGGCTGCTTTATTATTCCTATTAATGTAATCCTGAAGGAAAAGACAGTTTGAAAATGTAAGTTGATTCTGCTCTTCCTGCTCAAATATTGCTGTTAATGTTTGATAGCAGCCGCCCGAAAACAGAAGCCTTTGAACTGTTTATTGTTCTTGGGAGGTGATTTGTCTTTTTTCTTCTATATATAAACTGGAGCCTAGCTGCAAGTTTCTTGGGCATAGCATAAATGATTAGAGCCCTCTTCAAAAGTGGTGTTGGTTTTAAGTATTCTTTTCGGATGTTACCATTTCTACTTTCAAACAAAACCCCGACTGCCGAGGCGCAGCTATGGGTGCTTGCACGGCTCCAAGGAGTGGTTGTGTGGTTACTCCACAGTAAGGATTAGTCACACATTAACCACAGCTGTAAAAACATGTCCATGGGAAAATCGCATCCGAACACTGAGGGCCTTTAAGTCTGCTGCTTATTACCGAGGAGGTGGGTTTCTGTTCAGTTTTCCTTCAGCATTGTGCAACATACGCCTAGCCTGGTTACTTTGCTATCATGATGCATCATAGCTTTTCCTCTGGCAGGAGGTAGAAACCTCCCCCACTTCCATGATGGACCGGGGTCCACTGAGGTCTTACAGGTAGAGCTGAGTCAGCCAACATTTCTAAACCAGCAGGTCTTGGCAAGGGGGGACATTCAGAGTGTTTAGCCACACTATTTCATTGCTACCTGAGGCAAAGGAGGTAGTGCCAGATGATGACTTAGGGCTCTGTGCTTGTAACAACTTCAGGCCCGTGAGGAGCACAGACACCCTTGCTCATTGACAAGATGACAGCTAAAGGCTGTAGCAAGTTCTCTTGCTTTTTACTCAATAGAAAACCACCATCCATTCCTGTTGTCCTTCTCTCTACATGTTCCTACATCTCATTCTGCACAGGCATTCAGCAAAGCGTGGATCCTGCACTCAATTTCCAAGTCCTCCTCTCCAGACCTTCTCTGAGGTAGTAAAGCTGAACAGCTTAGAGGGGAAGGACAAAAGGCAGCATCCCCCCTACGAACATGTAGGGACACTCTGCATCGAGCTTTGGCCTCTGACAACTGTTGGTGATACAGTCCACACTTGCAGGGCTTCCAGGAGAAGGTCCCAGATCATCATCAACCAACGATGGATTCTGTTATTCCCCCACTGCCCTTGAATTCCCTTGAAAAAATGACAAACCTTCTTAATGTGAATATTTTGGGGGAAGGCAGTGCAAATGAGATACACAAATAGGAATGCGTTCTCCAAAGCTGTTTTGGGCAAAGAAAGAAAAGCAGCACTCATGATGAACATGTAATTACCATGTCCTCTGCCCCACCCTTGCCTTCTCAAGAGAAAAATTCTCTCTTTATACATTAGTCTGGCTTCTGAATTTACAGATTTGCTCCAGGCCTGTGTCACATGGCCCATTGCAAGTCAGCAACCAACAAAGTCTCTTTCATAGAAATAAGCGAGGCTTCTTTAGACTCAGGCTGCTTTTTGAGTACATAAAGGAGAACTAAGCATTGGGAACAAGGCAGTGCAGCTTTCTGGTATTGTTGGAAGCGACGTCCCTGTATTAGGGGACTGAGGACAGGAATCTCCAGTGAGCTTCTGTGGTTCCATTCAGCTTTCTGAAGCCATGTCCTCACCCCGGCTCCTACCTAGAAAAGGTAATTTAAGCTGGGCTAAGAACTTATGGATTACCATAATGCAAGAAGCTGAATTGCTCTGAGAAAGTGCCTGTTTTCTGTGCATTGAGCTCATTTCCCTTCTTACCAGGCACTGCTGACTCTAACGCCTGCTCCAGCTTGTCTTCCAGGTCCCCCTGTGGCACATGTTTCAGACCATCCCTCCCCTTCCTGCAGTGAGTAACAGCGGGTTGCCTCAGGCTCCTCATGCTTTCTTTCCATGGGGCAGCATAAACTCCAACTTTGCCTTGAGGAAGGAGCCATTACTATTTATCTAGAAAATTCCTTAGAGAAAAACGAGAGCTGAAATTATTCCATGCAGTGGGCTCTTACACCAATCCCTTTTCATAAATGGGAAAAATAAAGCCTATGCAATGCAATTCCTCTGGCCAGTTGGGACACTTTGCATGGCATTTTACAACTGCCTTTGAGAAGGTTACTTGTGTTCCCATCAATCCTCCAGCACCTTTCCACTGCATTCATCCATGTGAAATGAGGCAAGACCTATGAGAAACACCATGGTACAATTTCCATAGGGCACTGCTACCTCTTCCCCTCCAAAGGCCAGTTCCACAGCCTTCTGAGCTGTGGCTAATGCCCAGCCCTTGCTGCTTCATCTTCAGGCACGCCAGGACTGTATTGCAGCTAGGGAGACAGAAAGCATACTGAACTTTCAGGAATGAGCATTTAAACCATTTTTTCCCCTGCTGTTAACATTAATGACATTCTCAGAGCCAAGTGTTCCCTTGTTTATTCCAGAAAGCAAACACACATTTTCAGAAGTCCTTGTACTATACGTAGATGGGGTCACTGGCCCAGGTCAAGCAGGGAGTTGCCAGAGTGGAACTCTCTAAGACTCAATTTGGAGTTTTAGAAAGCAGGCATTGGGCACACAAGGAATCGCTCCTCCCAATGTGTGTGCACCAGAGTTTTATTGTTACTGCCCCAAGTCCATTTCTGCTTCCTATTGGCACAGCCTGGATGAGGGTTTTGGGGCTCCTACCTCCTCAGTACTGCAGGTGTTATTTCATGCATATGTGCTCCTTAGCACGATCCCATCAAATGATCCCTGTCAGCCTAAAGGTTCTCAAGATGTACATCTTTCAACCTGCATTCTTCTGACAGAACTGAGCAAGACACTATGTGCACAGTGGTCCTGGCAAATCTGAGGGGCAGAAACCTCTTAACCTCAGGATTTCTGCCTATAGCCTTTGGTTTCCAAGGATTGTGAACTTTCTCTTCTGTCTTGACATGTAACCTCTCTTGGAAAGCTGCCTCCTGTTTCCCTTCTCCTTGCAGACACAAGTACCATTTATGTGAGCAACCTCCAAACCCTTCCTAGTGCAGAGGAACAACGACTCAAGCCATAGGCTGCTGGGGCCCCGAGTATGGACGTGTTTTTTTTATTCTCCTTTAGATGAGCTGGATGAGCTCAGTAAATCAAGCAGCTTGGGTCATTCTTGAACAGGGAATGTTCGCCGCTTTGCAGCAGCTCGCGCTCTGCCTGGCTGGAAGGGGTAGGACCACGCACATCCCCTTGTATCCCAGGGCCCTGTTCCCTCCCTGCAGTGCTCCGTAGGGTCTCCCTGCTGGCTGTGCTGCCGCTGGTTCTTCCCCCACTCCCTTTTCTTCTCCCATGCTGCTGGCTCAGAGTGGGCTGGAGCTGCATCCCTTCTCCTGGTTTGAGATCAAACATAACTGATTTTCTGTTCAGCAAATTGACTTTTCAGCTAAGCCTTTTCTAACTAACAGAACTCTCTGAAAGTATGGGTGTATTTTTAAGACTGTAGTCTGCTCCCAGAGTGGTGAGACCTGATTGTTTCTGATTTATGCCAAGGAATGGAATGCAGAGCGGCGCTTGCTTATACTTTTTGCTGTAACAACCAAGGCCAGCTCGCTTTGTTATTTACCCCCCATTGGAGGATCAGAAGCAGCAGAGTGTAGAGGGCTCACACCATCAGGGAGGAGCAGATAGAGCAGGTGACCCAAAACCGACCAACAGGGTTTTCCATCCCATCTGCCTCATGCTCGGTATAAAAGCCGATGGATCAAAGGGTCTCTTTCTTCAGTGGCCGGTGTCTGAGGAGGACTCTGTCTGTCTGTTTGTCTGCCTTTGATCCTGATCCGTGCATTCCTGAAACCAGATCTGGAATGCAGTTCCCATCTGTTGTTGAATCCAGTCTGGGAGTTTCCTCATGCCTGACACTGATGTCATTGTCATCCTGGGAGCTAGATTCAATTTTTGTATATATTGTATACATTTCATTATTTTCTTTTTCATTATTCTCTTTTTCATAATCTAACACTTTCATAAAAGTCGTTCAGCTTCTTTAGTAAACTCCTAAGCCTTGTTCTCTCCCTCCTCAGGGAGGAAGGTGCAGGAGAGCCTCTGTTGTTCGTTTCAGTGGCCAGTCTGGCCCAAACCACCAGAACGTTCCAGCGCTGGAAGGTGGAGCGCTAGGGCAGCCCCAGGTGTTTCTCCGGAGGGAAAGTCTAAGAGGCTTTTTATTTCAAACTGAGGTATTCAAAGCACGGCTCACAATCCCAGAGCCTCCTCTGCAGCCCATAGCGCCTCTGTATGTTCATTTTTGAAATGAGAGCCTCTAGCTCCCTTTTCACAGCCTCATCCAAGAAGGGCAGATCATCTACAATGGGAACCACCACATCACGGGTTTCTTGTTGGTGGGGTGTTGGAGGAGCTGAAGCTGGAACATTCTGCAGAGTCTTCTCCACACTGACCAGCAGGCTCAGTTCCTGCTCCAGTGTGGATTCAGGGATGAGGCCCTCCATGGTCTCCTGGCATTTGTTCTGTTGGAGAGGCATCTCCCTTTCCCCGGAGTGGACGTTTGGCATCTCTGGAGGTGGAGTAGGAGCACGCAGCTGGATCTCACCATCTTGCTGGTGCTGCTGCACGCTGTTGACCTTGACTTCACAGGCCATGTTGGAAGTGAGAGAGCTGTCGATGCCCTCAGCCGTCTCAGTCTCACAGTTGGACCTGTGAAAAGGAGGAGGAGGAAAGGTAGAAGCCTGATCCCAGCTCTCCTAAGCACCCTGGGGCTCTCCTTCCTGCCCCAAAGGAGGTGGCAGGCTGTGTCATTGCTGTGGGGTCCCATTCAGCATGTGCCC